>OX578149.1:101083834-101683834 GCA_951213105.1 Amaurobius ferox
TAACCCGATATTTGATAAACCTATAGATACATTATTTTTTTAATATTTCAGCATTATTTCCTTAGCTTAGATGACATGGCCATGCAATCTAAGCTCAAATGCTGAACTGTCCATATAGTGGCACACAAACAAGGATAATGGTTAAACATATTTAACATTAATTAAATTACTAAATTTTATTTTAAAATGAACAAATATTAATATTTTATGAATTATGTAACTATAAAATGTGATGCATAGATATTACTGAAATGATTTTCAATAGCAGCAAAAGTATTTGGATAGAAAATTTTTCACTGTATTTGATAGAAGTTAAAAAGTGTTGTATAAAGAGTAAAATATATCATGATAAAAATATAAAGATTTGTGGATGTCACTATATTTTTTTCCTTTTTCGAGATCATTAATTCCAGGGTTTTTTCTAAAGAAAATTTCGTGTTACACAAGCAAGCAATTTATAAATTTATTTGGGGAGGGGGGGGGGGGGGATCTCAGTCAAGAAAAAAATGGAACTGTTAAACATAGCTTTTTCAGTAATTTTGTTTGCAAAATTTCCCAGGGAAAAAAATGAATTAAAATTGCAAATTTAGTGTAATTTCAAATAATTATTCATGTTATTTTGTGCACATAAACTCAATTAAATGAATTATGAAAGAAATAAAGAGAAAATGAATAAGTCTGTAGAGAAAGTCATATGTTGCCCACATCAGAGTTTTCCGTTTTGGAGATTAATCATTAATTCATATGCATATAACGCATTGTGCATTTCTCACTAAAGAAAAGAGTTTGTTACAAGAAAAGTATTACAACTCGAACTCTTCAATTTTAATAAAATATTTACAACCATTGTAATAAATAATTTTTATCATTATGAGGAAAATATGTCCACCAAATCCCAACAGCAATTTATCAGCATCAATACAGCTAGCTCTTTATCATTTTGCACAAATCATTTTCCTACTGTACAAATCATTTTCGTACTGCACAAATTGTGCTTTAATTTACACGAAAGGCACTCTGACCACTCAAACTGCTGCTGTAAATCCCTGGGTCAGCTGAGTGGTCTGAGACTTAACATTAAAGGCACAAATTCTGGAAGCATGTTTTTTCTAGTACGTTTCTATCTGTCATTGAACTAATGGACTCTTCCAAAATCACATGACCCAAATGCCTTCTTGTTGGCTGATCTATATATCATCAGCACTTTTCACCTTTTCATGAACTTTAAAGCTGCCTACTAGAGTATTAGAAGAAATCTGAGGCAATTAAAGGGCTCGGAATTTCCCTAAAGCTAATCCTAATGAACGCAAACCTTTAGAAAAGTATACTTGATGAACACCTAACATGTAGTGAAGTAAGAGGTACGAGATGTAATCATCTGCTTAAAGAAATAAAACTTGATAAAAATATTTTTTAAACCAGATTTTTTTTTTTTAATATTTCAACTGCAAAATGAATAGAAAGAGTAAATAAAATAGAAAATTTAAATATTTTTAATTAGTAAGATTTAAATATTTTTAATTAGTAAAATTTAAATATTTTTTGCATGGGTAGTGAAATTTTTTTTTTCGTTCGCTTTCATGGCAGAATTAGTTGGTTTGGTCTTATCGAGAAATCGCCCTATAGAAAACCTATGTAGGAGACTGTAATTGGTTTTGAAAAAATTAAAAGTATTTTTTATTTCCAATCGAATTTTCTATTTTTAAAACTATTAAAGATAGAACAAAAATTTAAATGGATTTGAAATTTTTAGAAAATTTCACTTCAAATACATACTCGACATGATAAAAAGTATTTGGAATAAAAAAATTAAATAATAAAATTTTATTTTTGCTTTATTATTATTGGCAGATTTGGATAAATTTTTATGATTTTTGATAAGTTTATTAAACAAAAACATCACATGGGATACTGATATGTTGAAAACAAAATTGTTGTTGATTGTATCAAATGTTAGGTTACAGTGGAAATCCTACTGAATTAATTAAATTGCTGAGCAACATGGACGTAAGATTCTCTGCTTGACGTTATACCACTGTGAATCAAATCCCATCGAGTATGTGGATTGTATCATCGGATTTGTAGCATCAGAAAATTGTACTTTTAAAGCTAATGAAGTGTGATATCTGACAAGAGAGGCTATAGAACGCGTTCCGGCAAAACTATCTCAACCATGTGTTAAAGAAGAAAATATTTGGACACTCGACAATCTTGCGGATAATACTATAGAAAGTTAGTCTTTTGAAATCAACAGAGAGTTGAGTGATTCAATTAATTTAGAAGTTGACTACATTTCCACATAAGTTACTTAAGAAATTTGTAATGTTTTCGCAATGTTATTTTTCATAATACTTTGATGATTTCTCATCTTGATTGAAATAATTAACAAGTAAAAGAAAAAAAATGTAGTTTTTAAAAGTATCAGCTCTTATTATTTGTATGTAACTTAAATGGATGAAAGACAATCATAAACCATATTTGGATTTTTTAACTACTCCAGTTCTCTCTCCCAAAAAATGAGTACATTCTTATGGTAGACCCAAAACTGGTTAGTCTGATAAGGTTTAAAATTCAAAAAATTAAAATACGCCACAAAAGACAAGTGCATACTAAATTTCAATGTTATAACTGCTCTACTCTAGTTTTTCCCCATAAACAAGTACATTCATATGGAGAGCAGGTAGATTCATATAGGATGGGTAAACTCGATATGGCTCAAAATAAAAGAAAACTAAAATTTATTGCAAGACAACATACTAAATTTCATGTTACTGTGATTAATGGAACCTTATTAGTTAGGTCCTCAAAGCCCTTTAATGAAAGCAGAACTAAATACAGTACAGGATCTATTATCCAGAATGCTTGGGACTTCAGGCATTCTGGATAAGGGTTTTTTTCCGTAATTCGGAACACTTTTTCTAAAACTTACTGGAATGGTCTCAAATGTCGTTATAGAAAATTATAATTCATTTTAAAAGCATAAATGTATTAAATAAAGCTTTTTTACAATCTATATGAAAAATATACTTGGTTAACTAAAATGCAAATTACATGTATTAGTGTTTAAGAAAATTTTTGAAAGAAAAAAAAAATGTGTAAAAAGTTGATTATTTAGATTTTAAACCCCTGTATTCTAGGAAAACAATTAAGCAATATGTTGTAAATCGGAAACACTTGTTTAACACCTGTGTCACCCCTTCGACATTATCATAGCAGATCACTGTGAAAAAAATCAAAACAAGCTGTTTTAACATGGTTACAGTTTATTCATAATCAGTGCGTACAGTTAACAAAACGGAAATGCCAAAAGTTAATTTTTATGTTAAGAATTTCAAGAATATGTGAAAATGAAATCCATAAATTGAAAATTATAAACTTACTAGTACATGAGAAAAAAAAATTAAAAATCTCTGCAAATTTCTTACTAGTACATGAGAAAAAAAAATTAAAAATCTCTGCAAATTTCTTTAGATTCCGTAGCTTTTTCCAAAAGCCCCAGTCACTTTGCAGTGAAAAACGTTATGACGTCACTTTACCACTACGAAGTCATCGAGGCATCAAACGAAAGCACATACATTCTAAAAAGGAAAATGTTTTTTTTTTCTAAAAATATAAGTTTTTTATATCATTTCACAAACAAACTGTTTTGTCATTCGTCGAAAGTATGTTTATCTGACATGGAACAAATATATCCACTATGGAGGTAGAGTTCACTTTTACCTCCATGATACTTGTAGTTTTCCTCTTCTTCCGGAAATATTTTTAGCAACATTTCAGGTGTGGTAAGTTGTGGATTCAGCCAGACCTTTGTTTATGTCAGGATCACAAACAGTTGAAGTGAGAAAAATGTAAATTTCAACGTATTATTTTATAATATTAATATTGCTAATTAAGGCAAAAAATCATTTGGCGGGATTTTAAACAAAAAAACCGTTATTTGGCACAATTTTTGTGGATTGGAACACCGGATAAGAGGTCACTTACTGTATATGGAAATTACAAGCACAACTACATATCCCAATTCTTTACATTTAAACAGATACAATTTTAAGAAGGTTACTGCAGTCTAAAATTCGAATTTTGAGTTTTCAAGAGATTTACACATCTTATGAATCTGAATCTTGGGCGCAGTAGCCCAGTGGTTAGCGCGCTGGAGTTGCACTCGGTAGTCCCGGGTTCGATTCCAGCCGCTGCCAAAACTGCCGCCGTGTTCACGCGGAGTACGATCATGTTAAACATGTGGGTCCGTAAGTCCTTCCGAGAGGTTGGTGGTAGGGGAAGGAGGGTACGGTCCCTGTGGATGCCTCCCCCACTGGGTTCCGGTCTAAATTGGGTGGCACTTCCCGGCCGTCCAAAAAGTTACCTTACACCTTTCTGGTAGGTCGAACGGTCTGGGTCTCAACAACAACATCTTATGAATCTTGGAACTCAAATTGGATATTTTAGGTGATATATATATATATACATATATATATAAGATTTAAAATGAAAAAAGAAAAATATATAGGTGGAATGATTGTGTTTACAGGGTTGCAGAAAGGTCAAGGGGGATTGCGACCCCTATTTCCTGGTTAGAAGCTAGCTTTGACTTCATGAAAACGCTCCCAGAGACTCTGCATGCCCGAAACAACAATCGATCATGCCCGTGGGGAAAAAATGGCCGAATTAAAAACTCATGGAAAATCACAATTTTTCATTAAAACCTGGAAGAATTCTATTTGAGCCGGGAATAAGCCATTGTGTTGTCATTTTGAAAAATTCAAACTTTTTAAAAACATTCTTTTACCTTATTGTAATTAAAACCAAAGTTTTGATTTCATGTTTTTATCATCAAATTGACTAATTTTAAATTTGAGTTGCTGAATGTGAATTCGTATTACTAACTAAAGTTATTATATACTTTAAAATATTGTGATTTAGACTATGGAAGTTTCCAAAAATTCTTTTGGAAAACCTGTAATACACGGGGAATTTCATTGCCAAGTTTGAGTAGTAATCCTGCGTATGTATAATGGGTATGTGTCTTTGAATCTGTAGATGTGATATATCAAAGTATATGAAAACAATTTGGTACAAGACAAGCTGAATACTGGAATCCAATTCATTTTGAACATGATGTTTTTTGAAAAACAATAAAATTGAACATTTTATATGACTAAATAAATAATTTATACATAATTTTTCAGAATATGAATGACACAAACTTGAGACTTGTTTATGCTAGCATTCTAAAGATATTGCATAAAAAAAAAAAAGAAATATAAAACTTAAAAGTATTGTCAAATATGTTCACTTTTCATAAGCAATATTATGTGACAAATCCGAATCTATTAATATCATTGTCGTGAATTTAGTGCTCCATTTACCCAATTCCCGCCATTCTTGAAAATGGCATTTTTCATTTCCATAGGATATGTACATTGAATTATATTAATATTTTACTTCCCTCCCAATACTGAACATCCTGAATAAAACATGAACACATTAAATTTTTGGTTTATGGACAGTCAGAAAAATATTCTGTTATCAAAAAATTGTACTTGGTCATTTTAAAGAGAAAACTGGGGTAGAAATTTATATCTGATTCTATTTGAAATATGTAATAAATTTTTAGCTGTTCATTTCCCCATTTCTATAAATGTATTGTTTTCTGCTCCCTCCTTAAATAGCTATTAGCATTAAATTGAGGGTTGTACTATGTTTTAATGTTAATTCATTATTTTTATTTGTAGGTTTTACTTTAAAGGAAAAGTGGAATACAGATAATGTATTAAACACAGAATTATCTATAGAGGAAAAACCTATCAAAGGAGTGAAAGTTGCTCTTGATACAACATTTGTACCACAAACAGGGTGTGTCTACGTTGTTATATACAATTTTGGTGTTTTAAATCAAAATATATCTATTTTAAGAGATAACTTACTATATTATTTAAATGCTTTAAATTTCCTTTATACTGTCTTTGAGATTTTTAAGTTTTATTATCTGGTCTGTTTCTTATGAGATGAAATTTAGTACATAATCTGTGGTAAATCATACATTATCTATATATTAAACTAGCCGAATACCTATTCTGTATCTGCTAACTCTACTTGCTTTTTAGGAAACTATTCAAATTTAATATGTCATTGTCTTTTGTGGTATATTTTAATTTTTTGGATTATGAATTTTATTGAGCTAGCCTGTCTTGGGCCTGTCTTAGAAATATATAGTTTTTGGGGGAATTAGTCGACAACTGGATCGCCTAGAAAGTTCCCATTTAGCATGTTGTCCTTGACTCTGGATTCTTAACCTTATTGGCCTTGCCCTTTATAGGAATTCATGTATTTGGGATAACTAAAAAATAAAGTGGCTAGAAAGTCAACTTTAGTAAGTCATTGTCTTGTGTGGTTTATTTTAATTCTTTAGATTTTTTAACCTTATTGGTTCTGCCATAGGAATATACTCATTTTATGGGAATAACTTGATAGCCAGAGCAGCTAGAAAGTCCAAATTTGATATGTTGTCTTTTCATTTAAGTTACTAACAAATAATACAAGTGGTTACTTTAAAAATCTGTCCTTTGCTTTTACTTGTATATTATCCATGAGTTATATGTTTAAAATTTATTTTAAACTCATAATTTGGGTAGCTTCAGAGATATGATTATGTCCCTTGTTCATCTTTTCTTCTTAGAGGTGAGTTACAGAAATATTCTTTCTTGTTATGCATGTATGAACCACAATAAAAATCCAAGTTCTTAGTTTTAGTAGTTAAATAGATATAGTGATGAGTCAGCTATAAGGGCTTTGTCTTATATATATATAGTAAATTAATGTGATTCTGGCTCATTATGACTGGGTTTGTGCAATATTTTTACATGGTTGTAAATGAAATAAACCAACTTTAATGCAGCTAAAAAGCATTGCAAGAAAACAAGTATTTTGCATAGTTAAAATCATAGATATCTTAATAATTAGTATGCACATGTGTTATTTTTAGCACACTATAAGAACCATATTTTCTATACTTTTAAAACCACATAAGATGCTTCAATGAGATACAATTTAATCTTTTAGACCAGGTGAATTATATGGCAGTCATTCACCTATATCAGCAGCTGAAGTGTGAACCATTTTGCTGTGAGAACACATTACTCCAGTGCACCACAGGACACAAATTACATTACACACTTAATCCACTCAATTTATATCAGAACCCAATGGGGGTTCCAACTACAAGGACCATACCATCCTTTTAAACCATCTCTCAGTCATAGCTACATATTTATACCCTTACTCCCCATAGACATGGGGGTAGTTTGAGGGGGGGGGGGGGCGACAAGGATTGACTGGACTACTATGTACAAATCTCGTGCCATAACCACTTGTCTATTCTATCCCTGGGAGGACAATTCAGTCTTGATTGATAAAGAAAGCAAACAGCATTGTGTTACATTATAGGATATATTTTGTTAGTTACTGTTAGCAGTTAATTTTTAACATAATGATGTATCACTAAGGGAATTTCGATATACAGAAAAGATTGAGTACATTACTGCTCTAATGCAAATGTAGTCCCACTAGCCAAATACCCGTTGAAAATCAATGGTCTCACAATAAGTAACCCCTATTAATGTAAATTTTTGACTGATTCTTGTTTCACATTTATTCGGCAAGTCGAATATTTTTGTATGCAGAACCTCCTTAAAAAGAAAATATTGGAGAACTTAAAATGCACACTTTCTTCTTTTCGATCTATCTACTAGTACACTAAATTTAAAGTCTCTATCTTATCCCGATGCATGCAATTTTATTATTTGAACTTCCAAACATTTTTCTGTGGAGCACACCCTAACTGAACATTTTTTAAGAATTTTATTTATTCTTCTTGGGTTTGTTTTCTATCAGGCCAAATATCAAGCCTCTATCACATTTTAAAGGCCGTTTCTCATTTATCCTGAAAATTGAACATTTTGGTGTGCTGTACCCCCTAAAGTCAAAAATATTAGAAAACTGAAATTGTGCACTTTCATCCTTTCAAAGTATATACCCATACACCAAATTTGATGTCTATCCTATCGCTGAGCATATTTTTCTATTACTTCACCTTTTGAACATTTTTTTGCTTAACAACCTCTTAAATAAACATTTTTGAAAAACTGTAATCATAGGTTTTTTATCAAATCATACTAAATATATACTAATGTACTAAGTATATACTAATGTAATATATACTATGCCCATATACTAAATTTCAAGCCTCTATCACAGTATAAAGGAGGTGTTTTTCATTTGTTTGTTAAATGGAATATTTTAGTGTGCGGCACCCCCTACCATAGCAAATATCGAAAAACTGAAATTTCACACATTCTTCCTTTCCAACTATTTACCTGTAAACCAAACTGGAAATCTCTATCTCATCGCGAAACATGCTTTTCTATCATTTCACCTTTCGAATGTTTTTATGTGGAGTAACCCCCTCCCCCCCTTAAATATATGTTTTTGTAAAACTCCATTCTTGTGTTTTCTATCAGATGATTTGCCCATATACATACCTGCCAACTTTTACGCATTATGCGTAAAATTTACGCATTTTAACTGCTCTTTACGCTTTTACGCATATATTGCTATATTTTACGCGTTTCCGCATTTATTTGAATTTTTTAACATTACTAGGAATTCAATCTCCGGCGAAATTCTCCGGCTTTTCATGTTTGGAATTTATCAATTAACCAGACATAGTATAATTCCTCGGAAACACCGCATTTCCGCTTTTTTGGCACTGATATATACCATTCCCGGGATCGTAGCAAATCCATAATAAAATGCAGGGTAATGCCAATTAAATTAACGGAGATTTACGGCCGCGTGTAACGTAAATTAAGATCTCGATCACTTATTTTATGAAAGTAATAAATATACTTCTCCAAAGGTTGTCTAGTCTAATTCAGCATAAATCGCTAAAATGTTATTTTGCTCATTAATTTCGCATAAACACTGCAATTGCGCAATTCAGTTTGTTCTCATGAATCGCCGAGAGTACAATAGTATCTTTTTCCATCCATCTCAATCTTCTAAATATTGCATTTTTGATTGACTAAACTATCTTATTTTCATATTCTATTTAATTATTACTGTTAATTTCTTAATTATTTTCGCATAAACAGTGCGATTACGCAATTCAGTTACTTCGTGTGGATTGCTGAGCGTACTTTAGTATCTTTTTCCATCCATCTCCATCATTTAAATGTTGCATATTAGATTGACGAAACTAGCTTATTTTCATATTATGGCTAATTATTAAGGTTAATTTTTTAATTATATTTGCATAATATAAATTTTTCTATTTAAAAAATGGGTATGAAATCTGTGAAGGGATATTTTCCAAAAAGTGGTATTAAAGCGATGATTTAGGCAAACCAAAGGGAAACCATTTTGGAAGGAATATAATTCAGTGCTATATTTCTTTTTTATTGACGATCAATATTTGTTAATCTCTTTAGTGAAAACCTGTGTTTTGCCAAACATAAATATTTGTCTTCATTATAAAGTAAGTCTCACCGGATAAAACCTTTATATATTTTTGCTTTATAATTTAGTGTCCCGAAATTTTATAAAATTGGTGTCCTGAATTTTCATAATCTACCAGTAAGCCTGATATTTAATGCAATATTTTTTTAATGCAGGTACTTGTACATAGTTAAATTCATTAGAAATATCGTTTGCGCGTGTAATTAAAAAAATCATTATAAATGTCATTCACGCAAAATTTTACACATTCCAATTTTCCCAGGTTGGCAGGTATGCATATACCAAATATCAAGCATCTATCACGTTTTAAAAGCCGAGCATTTCTCCTTTATTCTGAACATTTTGGTATACGGCACCCCCTAAAGTAGAAAATATTGGAAAACTGAAACTGAAATTGTACACTTTCTTCCTTTTAAACTCTCTACCCGTACACGAAATTTGATATCTTTATCTCATCTTGAAGCATTTTTTTTTATCAATTTACCTTTCGAACGATTTTCTCCGGAGCACCCCCTTAAACGAACATTTTGGGGAAACTATATTCGTCTTGCCTGTTTTCGTCAAATGATTAGCCTATATACCAAATTTCAAGCCTCTGTCAAATTTTAAAGGAGCCATTTCTCATTTATTCAAAAAATCGAACATTTTGGTGTGTGGTACCCCCTTAAGTAGAAAATATTGGAAATCTGAAATTGCACACTTTCTTCCTTTCGAACTATGTACCCATACACAAAATTTGAAGTCTATCTTATCGCAAAGCCCGATTTTGTATCATTTCACTTTTCGAACATTTTGGTGTGGAGAACCAACCCCCTCTAAAGAACGTTTTCCAAAAATTCGATTTTTCCCGGGGGTTTTATCGAGCGATCGAGCCATGTACCAAATTGCAAGTCTCTATCTATTCGGGAAGTGCCGAAAAAAAGCGTGACAAACAGACACTTGGCAATTACTATATAAGATAGATGCTATTGTAGCATTAGTGCCTTTTCAGTTATATTTCACATTAAAAGCCTTTATGCGCTATCTTGCCACGGAAGATATGTATTTAACTTTGAAATATTTTAATTAATTTTTTTTTTGTCATATACTTGCATACTGAACAAAACAGCTTTTGGTTATGCAAAAATATAAGATTCATTCTTTTTACTAATATTTTTAATTTTTCTTTTAGTAAAAAATCTGCTGTCTTTAAGAATGTGTTCAAAACTGATAATTTGCATTTTAACTCGGATGTGGATATTGACTTAAAATCACCTGTTCTTACTTGTTCATCTGTTTTGAGGTACAGTATTTGTTCTAGTTAATTATTTATTTTATGAAAACATTTATGCACTTGAACTTTTTAATTGTTAACTAATTTGAAAACAATATAAAGGTGTCATTTTAAGTAGAACATTAATGTATGTTAAGTATTAATGCTCAACATTTGCTACATAATTGTTATTATTTATTATTTATTTATTTTCATTTTTGAGGTGAAATTTAATATGGACTTTAAGGGGTCATCTCATTTATTTTTTGCAACCTTATCTGTTTTCTCATTGTACAGGATCTGGCTGCCCCCCACTACCCCGATTTTTTTAAAAAATAGTTTTTAACTACTTGTATACAGGCTTCAATATATAAAGTTGTATGGTAAAAATAAAAAATAGTCAAGCAGTCGCCATTTTTTTTAATTCTGTGGAAAGTCCCATTTATAACCACTCCCCTAGGGTACTACGGTATCTTTTGATTACTTTGGGGCATATATACATTGGAGCAGGCCAGTGGCATTACAGGGAGCAATCTATTGTCTTGGGAAGGAAACTATATTTTATTTTTGCATTGTCACACGTCGTGAGAAATAGGTTATTCTACCATTATTAGCTGTGACTGCTTAAAAAAAAGTATCTGCTAGCAGTGGTTATTGCATTATAATATTAAAAAGATTGACTAGAATGTGGTTCAACTCAACTTTCTTATACTAGAATTCATTTTTTTTTTTAAATTTTGCAAGAAACTATTTAAAAAATTGATATTGTGGGTCCAAATGATTACAACTATTGTGTGTTACCCTGCACTTTAAAAGGGCTTGAAAAAATCTTTTGATTGATACCATGCTTGACAATGTGCCTCCAGGGGGTAACTTATCCCTCTCCCCCCAAGGGGGACTAATGACATCATGAACAAAAAATATTTGTACCATTCTATTTTTCACAACAATGATTGAAACTGTGAAGCCTCGTGATCATTAAGCCGTATATAAACCCTTTTATGCGTGATTATGTCAAATTTTGTCCTACGCTGCCATGTTAAAAAATATAAAATTTCGAATAAATTTTGAAGTTTTCACTCTGATTTAAAAAAATTCTATCTAGTTCTAAATTTTTTAATAACAAAGCCTGATATAAAGTTTTGTGCGTACACAAGAAATCAACCACAGACATGACTCCAAAAATAGTCAAAACGTGTTCAGGACATCTTAAATATCTTCTCTATATGAGAAAATTAAAATCACTCCCTCACTCGAGTGGTGTCTGCCCCCAGCCTCCTATTAATACTACGTATGAGAAAGTAAAAATGTCACAGATTTTAAAAGCTTACCCTCAATAACATCCTTAAAAATGTCACAGATTTTAAAAGCTTACCCTCAATAACATCCTTTTATCATTGGCTTCAGAAACAAAAATAATTAAGTCTTTTGTTCTGACTGTATGCACTATTAAATATTATGCCAGTTAGAACAAGAATTATAACAGACGTTTCTTAACAAGGTTTGAAATAAAATATGCACCTGCACGAAACACATACAAAATTCAAAAATCCCATGCAGAAAAAATTATGACATGGGAAATTATATGCACTCACCTGCACCCTCCACTTTACTATCCACTTTAAATTTCAAAATTGAAAGTGAGGAACACAGTTGGCCATGGAAGAGAGTGGATGAAAATGTTTCTGTCGTGATGAGTTTAGAAATTTAAACTCACCATGTCATTTAAGCTCTTAAAGCAGTTATACATTAGTATATCTTTCCTTTTTAAATATATCAATTTTTTTAAAAAAATTTTGGCAATTAGGAGAGTTTTCCTCAATTTGCAGGGTGTCACTGACTAAGTTCATCCCAGGATGTTAAGTGTAAATGAGCAGATAAGCAGCAATAAAAACATCTGGTTACTACATCTTAACCTTCATTTATGGCTTTATGGTCATTCGAATAAAGATGCCCTTTTTGAACTGAGAGTGGACCTTACACATTCTTACCAATCAAGTTATAAGACAAGCCATTCATCACATTTTTTCTACCATTTTGAGGGGTTAGTTTTCCTGAAAGGTGTTCAGTTTAGTCACTTCAGGGCAGTGTGTTAAGTTTTCACATCTCGTTACATGATTGATTGATTGGCTGGTCGAGTGATATCAGGCTTCCGGAAATCGCCCGTCCTCCCGTCTTCGCCGGATTAAAATTCGGTGAGGACGACCAATTTTCGGAGGTTGCCGTCCTCTCGGACGGCCTTGAAATTAGAGATTCCTTTAAAAAAAAAAATTGTTGTCATTGTAAAATTGTGGCGAAAGCCGCCCTTTCCTGTTCCATGAATGAAAATTGAAATGTCGTCACCTGCAAATCCACCCACCCCCACCCCATAAACTTAGCTAGTGTGCATTATCAATGCCTTCTTTCTAGGCCAGCCGTAAGATCTGCATTGTAACCACGTGCGCTAGTTATTTTTTCTCCCATCATCCTCCACCCAGTGAATCCGATGACCGCACGAAAATGCGATAGCGCACTCACGATCGAAGTAACATCACATGTTCTGTTCTTCTTTTCAAGGTCTACATGTGCGGAATTTTCGGATTTTCACAAGACCGACAATACCAATGCTTAAATCCGGACCAAGCACAAAAAAATTTATAAATATAGAATGAACTCGGCCTGAAGATAACTGTGTCTCAGCAGGCCTGAAATGATTTGTATTCAAATATGTTAAAAATAAATTTGTCAAAATTTTGTACGAAAAATTGAGTTTTTCTTAAACATTTATCTTTACATAGCTGAAATAAAAGCAATAAGATCATGCATTCAATTTAAATCCATTTTAAAAATTTTCAAAAGAAATATGTTCGGCCCGGTCGTAATGGACGTTTAAAAAAAAAAAAAAAGACTCAACCCTGCCTGAAACAATAGAAAACTCAAGTCCAGCCCGGGCCTAAGCCCAAATTCCCATTTAACTCTTTAAAACCCAAACTATGAAGTTTTCATTTGCTGTAATAGACGGGAGTAAGTAACAAGTTTTAATTTTTGGAATGGATTCTTCTAATTTCAGCCAGAAGTGGTTTATTTTCTTCCCTACTTTGGTTTCAACTTTAGAACTAAAACGTTTAAAATTCATTCATGACATTTGTTCCAGTTGTTTGACAGCTGAAGTTAAAGTATGAAACATCTATTCAGTCCAAGAAGATTTTAATTTTGATTGACTACATTCCCTAGAAATTAAGAGTAACGATGAGGTTTAAACTGTTTAGAGACAAGAGGATTTATACGATTATTTATTTACCACTCCTTCAAGTTACCAAACATTGGAAAAAGGAGCGATTCCTTACATATCTTACCCCTTTGTCCCCACCCATAGATCGGAAGTCCACCGGTCCAATCCTTTATCGGAGACTCCGTGTCGGCGACTTTCATCGCGACGGTTAAGCACTGTGGGGGTGGTGTATGAATATGCAGTTATCGCACTTCATCACGAGGCAGTTGGTTCTAATTTATTATTGTTGTGCGATGTATTTAAGCACATATATTAATGAATATAAAGTGAAAAATTTTTTTTTAGGAGGACGGGTAAAAAATTTCAATAGCCGTCCTTACGGACGGGTTAGATTTTGCCGATTTCCCGAAGCCTGAGTGATATCATGATATCAGAGCCAATCATACTTTTCTGGTATGCCCTTTATTCACAATTCATAGCGAAAATCTGAAAACTCTAGATTCTAGTCATGCTGAAAGATACCCCTTTTTTATATTTCGCTTAGTTGGACAATTAAATTAGCATGTAAACTACAAAGAGGTTTTGCAGAAACAGCTTCCCCTTTATTAAAAAAAGATTAATGCTGTTACTTTTATTCTGTTACCTGATTGTATTCATATAAAAATTTTTACTGGATCAGGAACTGAAAGTATAAATTACAAAATTTTTATCTACTTTTCTTTTACAGCTTGCGAGGATGGCTCGTTGGAGCACAAACAGCTATTGAAGCTGCCAACCACAAAGTCAGGAAGTGTAATTTTGCTGTTGGATATGCTACTGATGATTTTGTCCTACACACAAATGTGTAAGTACGATTGATGCTATGATTGTGTAAATATTTTTTCATTTAATACTGTCAAACTTGTTTGAAACAGAACCTGCAGGAACGGGGAATACTGTAAAAAATATGTTTAGCCCTGTCCAAAAATATAGGAAATTTATGTTATTTCCCCTGTGTGAAATGGAACATGCATGATGGAGAAACGGGCAGCAAATTGAAAATAATTTGTCAATAAAGTACCAGTTGTAACAAACAAAGAACAGGAAAATCATCCAACTATTTCAGCAATTTATTTCCAAGAGAATCATTTTTCACAGATTTTTCTATTAAATCATATGACAATTTTCTGAAAGCTGTTTTAAAACTTCAAAGATTTTCAGTTAGTCAGGGAGATACTGAAATACTAGAAATATTAATCAATGGACTGTTTTTAACTGAAAATAGCATCTGAAAACTTCTTATTTTATTCGCTTTGGCTCTAAACTCCTGAAAATCAAAAAATACTCCTGGAAAATCGACATCTTGATCTTTTATTTTATAATATAATCAATAGGCAGCGCCACCAAACCAACGTTAGTGCACAAATACTGATGTTGGAAATACAGAGATGCCAATCATGACGGATTTTTCATAATTATAGATTTCTGAACAAAATTACGGACTTCGGAAAAGACCCGTAAAATTACAGAAAATTTCCTATATTTTTTTTCATCCATCCTGTTATTATTGCACCGTAAATTGAAAAAACTTGCTTATTTCTATATGTTGGTTTATTATTCATGTAAATATTTTAATTATTTTGACACATTTAGTATGATTGCACAATTCCATGAATTCTCCTGTAGTCCTGGGCGTCCACAAGTATCCATTTCCATCCATCCCCAATTTCTAAATGTTAGTCATTAGATGAACAGAGCTAGCCTATTTTCACGTTTGGGTTAATTATAAAGGCTGATTTTTTAAATTATTTTCTTATAGAGGGATTACTTAATTCCGGTAGTATCACAATTGCCGAGCATTGACTAGTATATTTTTCCATCCATCTCCATCCTGTAATTATTGCACATTAAATTAACAAAACTTGTTTATCTAATTTTATTGTTTTGGTTTATTATTGTTAATTTTATAATTATTTTTACTTATTCGGTACGATTGCGCAATTCAGGGAATTCTCGTGTGTAGTCCTGTGAGTCCACAAGTATCCTTTTCTATCCATCTCCATCCTCTATATATTAATCATTAGATTGACAAAACTAGCTTATTTTCACATTTTGGTTATTTGTTAAGGTTAATTTTTAGTTATTAACTTTTTTATTTTTTATTTATTTACATAAATAGTGCGATTGCACAATTCAATTTTCCCAGAAGAATAACAGTTTATCTAGAAGAATTTAATATTATCTGGTGATGAAAGCAATATTATTTGTTCCCCATAATAATGCAGTCTCAAAATGTATATTCTGTATTGTTAGAAAATATAGGGCTGATTTTAAACTAAATTTAAGTTCAGACACATTACATTTTTTTTATTACTTTAAAAAATGAAAACCATGTCAAATGTTCTTTATTTTTCATGTTTTAGGAAGAAATTATTAAAGTCTGAGCTATAGCAGGCTAAAAATAAATAAACAAATACATTTAGTTTAAGCTAAGCATATACTGTTTTCTATTAAGCATGTTCTGTTTCCTACTTATTTTTTAGTTTAAGCTAAGCATGTTCTATTAAGGATTTGGAATGTCTTTTTTGTTTAGTAATGAAGAGTAATATATTCATATTTTGTTTGTTTAGTTTAAAAATTTGAACATTTCATATAAAAAAAATATATATAAAAAAAATTTAAATGTTTGATCAAATGTTTTTTTGATTATTGTTGCAAACAATTTTTTTATCGCTAATCGAACCAGTAGTCATTACTGAATGAAAATTTCCTGTCTAGATTGCTGAAACTATAAGCATCCATTATTCATATAAATCTTGTGAAAATACAAAGCAGCAATATACAGCAGTACAAAGCAAATGTAAGCATAGGCATTGCTGAAGGAGGAGGATTTGTGGGTCATACCCCCCCTCCCCAATAACCCATTGAATTTCAAAGAAATTATATATGTAGAAATGGAAAACAAAATATTTGGTTACCAACCATACCAGCCAAGTTGATGTTGGATTCATTTAAAAATTAATAAAAGACATGGTTAAGAAAAAATGTGTTAATGGACCCTGTTCCATCACTGATTTTTAATAAATTATGGAGTGTAAATTGGCAAACTTCTCCTTTATTGGTGCATTGTAATTCAAGGCAAATTTTTGTATGGCCAGAGTGGTGTAGTTGGTATAAAACTAAGCGACATAGCTGAAAGAGAAACATCTGTAAAATCCTGGTTTCACTTCTACTTTTAATGTGTAGAAAAACTCCTGGAAAAATGCTCGAACCTTCCTGGAAATGAGTTCTTGCAATAGAGTATGAATCCTATAGGTCTTCACAACGAGATGGATGCCATATTTTATTTTGAAGTGGGTCACGTGATCTCTTCATATAATTTGGGTGTAATTATTATTTTAATTTTTATTTAAAAAACTACTGAATATATTTTGCTGGAATTTTTTTCATGTTTTTTATGGCATAATTTGAATATTTCCTAAAACTTTCGAAGCAATTTGGGAATTTTAAATTCGCTTAAAAATTGTTTGAAAAATTAGGTCCCATAGGGTTCGATGTATTTCATTTTTTCAACCCGGGTTCAATCCAAAACTAATTGGGTGATATTATTTATTTATATTCCCATATGTCCCACAGACCGTCTGAACAACATACTAAAATTTCATTTTGAGCATTTTTACTGTAGTTATCGTGCGAACGGATAGACAGACAGAATGAACAAAGTCTTAAACACTTTTCAACTATGTTGTAAAGTGTTAAAAAGTGGACAGTTGTAACTTCTTGCTAAAAGTAGTAACCAATAATACATTCTGCACTTCTAACTGTGCATATTAATTATTACTAAATTGTATGTATTAAAATAAAATTAGCATATTAGCAAAAAGTGGTATGTAAATAGCAGATTATATTAAATGTAATGAAATGAATTGGTCACTTAGCAGAAGACTCAATACGCTGAAATCGAAACAAAAAGGAAATTTAGTGTAACATTAAGGGAAGGCATATTTAAACATTACCAGCAATATTGTAGGCAGTGATAAAGCCATTTTATGCGCATTAAATGAACTGAAGCAAAATTATCAGTAAATAAATGTAGTAGACTCAATCCAATTTCATTTTAAAAGTGTTATCTTTCAAGTGGTCAAGTTTGATGCTTGAGGGTTTATTTTTATGCAGTTTTAAATTTTTACTTTCAAAGTGGGAAATGATTTTTTTTTATATGATAAGTAAACCGTATGAGATATACGATAAGTAAACCTTATGAGATAATAAAAAGCGTACCCAGGCCTGGTTCGAGTTTTAAGATGCAAATCTCTAATTAAAATTATCCTGGAATTCATGGCAAATTTTTAAAAACAATGAAACAATGAAAGTGTTTAGAACAAAAAATAAAAAAAGACAGGAAGTTACGACTTTAGAAGATGTATTGCCCCCCCCCCCCCCCCCCCCTCCCATGAAACATGTTATGACCCCAGTTGTGATGTCAGGACTTGTCAAGCTTGTTTTCCTCCAATAATGGTCGAAATTGAAAATCACCAACTTTTATGGACCCAATTTAAAAATTCGTAGAAAACTTAGATATGGAGCAATTCATGTATATATATATATATATATATATATAGATAGAACAGTAAAAACTAGTGGTCATAATATTTTACTACTGTGAGTAAATTATGTACTAGTAAATTGTTTAAATGTAATAAATTATAGTTTACATTTTTCTAGCAATAACTACTTATTCTAAATAATAGTAAAGAATTAAAGAATAAATTAACATCACTAGGTAAACTAATTGGATTTCAAACTTTTGATTTTAAAGATCTTTTTAATAATATTAAGATCTCTGATCTTTGTGTAGTAATTTTAGCTCTATATAATGCTTATATTACTAATCATTCTACTCATACTATATCTACCAATTTCCCTAAACTTCTTCACTTTGTTCTTTTCAATAATTATATTTTTCAAGGTAATAAATTATACTTACAAGTTTCAGGGATTCCACACGGTGGCTGTAGTAGCAGTATATTAGCAAATTTATACCTTTATCATTATGAAAAATCTTTTACTTCCACAGATTATAAAATTTATAGATATGTCGATGATTTGATTTGTTTGGTTTTTACAGGCAACTGTGTTATAGATATAGATTTCTATCCTGATAATTTGGAACTAATTCCTAATGAAGCCACTATTAGTAATAACATTAATTTTTTGGATTTAAATCTAATCATTGAACCTACTAATAGGATGGTTACTAATTTATATGATAAAAAAGACTTTAACATTAATAAGATATTACCATTTAATTCTTGTAACTTGATGCAATTGTTTAGAAATATTATACTTAATCAACTTTTTAGAATTTATAGATTATCAGACAAAAAATTTCATGCTATGCATATTAATAAGCTAAAAATTACCAGTAAATTATATAAATATCCAGCATATTTAGTGAATGGTATAGTTAAAAAATTTGGAATGGTTGAATATACTTAAATTCTCTCCTTAGTATCTTATATTAGCCAGACATCCACTTTCTCTTGAATAGGCATTACCATGTATTTTAAATCCCCTTATAATTTAACCTCTATGTTTTCTTTTATCATCTGCCCCTTTATTTTGTAGCTCTTACTGTTGGATATCACCTTTTATAGCCTTTTTGCATTACTGTTATTTATTTCTCATGATTGACAGCAGCAGTTCTCAACTGTTTATTTTTTGCGATTGGCAACATTGGTGGTATTCTTGTTTCCTATAATTTTTCAATCTTTATGCATGACATCCAAGTTAAGTGTTTATAGATATAATCTATCACTGATATCAGAAACATGCATTTTGTGTTCATTTTGATGAAATACTTGAACTTGACGAAGAGTTTTATCGAAATGAACAATTCATTTGTTTAGGCCTAGGGCTTGTCCATGTGTAAAGCTTTAATGCTTGGATTTTATTTGATTTTCTTTTATTGATTCCTTTCCATTGATGTTTGTTGTTTACCTTCAGCTTGATGACTAGAGGTTTGCCTTTTATAATTTCACATGATTGATGATTCACCGTTTGATACTTTTTATTAGTTAAGCATTTTTTTTAATGTTGGGGTGTTTTGTGTTGCAACTTTTCTTTATTCTATCATTGGATTTTCAAACTATTTTTATTATATATATATATATATATATATATATATATATATAATCTTCAATTAAAGCATGGAAGATTTGGTTTATAGCTCAAGCTCATTGATGAGATCTCTCTGATCTTTTAATGGTGTCAAGACAGTAAGCCTTGTGATAATATTTTTGATCTCTGAGAAACTGATTTGTGTGAAAATCATTCAAAATTGTGCTTTAACATAAATGTGCTTTAACATGTGCTGTAGTAATAAAATCTAATTCAAAATTAAAAGAAAAAAGATTGCTTTCTAGACCTGAACTGAAGTATTACTATGTCAAATTTCATAGCTGTTAGTTGCTTAGATTTTCCGCTATGCAACCAACATACAAATAGACATCTTTTACTGAGTAGAATTGATGTATGCAAAGTTAAATGTGCCACTACAGCTATATTTGTAATTATTTTTTTATTTATATTTTGTAGCCATGATGGTCAAGAATTTGGAGCTTCTGTTTATCAAAAGGTAAATCCCAATTTGGAAACAGGGGTTCAACTGTCATGGACTCATGGGAATAATGTTACATCTTTTGGTCTTGGGGGTGTATATAGTATTGATGATGACACTTCACTACGAGTAAGTACTTTTCTTCTTTTCACAATGAAATTATTTTCCTCAGTTTGAATAAATTGAAAATAAACTGTTTTTGCACTTAACTTACTTAAGGTCTTTGTTTTGTCTATAAGTTAATATACAAGGTGTCCAGTACTATCGGTGCCCAATGGCTATTTCCTCAACCATTAGTCACAGAGATATACTTCCAATTGCAAAAATGTTTTAAATTTTAAAATCTTAGAAATAGTTTATGGTTATCTTTGAAACAGTTTATAGTTATCTTAGAAACTTATCTTAGTTATCTTAGAAACAGACCCCCCCCCCTTTCCCGTCGTCGTCGTACCAGTTATATTTAGAAAAATCATCCTCATAGAATTTCATGCAAAATAAAAAAGAAAATCATCCCTTTACAGCCAAAATTCAGTGACTTAATAGCTGCTTAAAGTTGGAGCACTTTTTGTGCTGAGAAATGGGGGTTATACACAAAATAATTTTTTGTTATTACGTTTTTTATTATTTCATTATTATGCTACCAGTTTCTCTTAAGTGCTTTACAACTTTTAAAATAGTACTTTTAAAATAATATAAAAATTTATATTTCGTATTTCTTTTAGAAATACATTTATTGATTTAAACTGTTTCTACAATAATAGATTTTAAAATTTAAAACATTTTTGCAATTGGAAGTATATCTCTGTGACTAATGGTTGAGGAAATAGCCATTGGGCACCAATAGCACTGGGCACCCTGTATATATATATATATATATATATATATATATATATAAATATATATATATATATATATATATATATATATATATATATATATATATATACTTGTAAATAAAAAATATATAAAAAATGCATTTATTTCAAAATATACAAATTGCAATTTAAACCTCAAATTTTAGTTTCTATATTAACACTAAATTAATGCCCATTATATGGCATTGTGATAGTTATGTATTAGAACCCTCCCATCTGTTCATGTGAGTGAACTCTTAAGACTATATGTAAAAGTACTTTTTTTTTTTTAGAATCTTTAAAAGTACTTTTAAAAGTTACCCCCCCCCCCCCCCTCCGTGAAAAAATAACAATTTTAACAAAAATCGACATTTTTTTCTTTCAAATAACAAAAATAAAATTGGTTTTTTAAAATAAGTTCAATTGAAAAGTTAATTGCTATCAATGCAATTTGTGCAATGCAACTTAACCTTTCTTTCTTACATGTATTTCAAACATTTTTATTTTAATAACTATGTTGTTATCGTGTAAGCATGTTAATAGAAAGCATTATGAAAATTTAATAGAATGCATAATTTTTTTTTCTTTAAATCTTGCTTGAACCATGTTGAAATATATGTGTGTAGAGGCAGTTTGAGTCTTTAAGAAAGTCAATATTTTATTTGTAAAGAGTGGGAACCCTGTCTTGCACTTAAAATCCCTGCACACAGATGAACTACTCACCTCTTCAAATCATTGCCATTAATTGCTATAGTGCAGGACCCTATAACAAAACATGCATATTAATATAACCCGTATTAAAATGCAAATGCTTTATAACCCCCCAAACCTTCCCAGAATAAAATGATCCAGACCCATTAACAGTTAATCTCACTATTTTTAATCTAGAATAATGGAAATTAATAATTTCCATGAAAATGACAGTGACAGGGTGAGAAGTGGGTCACTTTTCTCACCTTTTGTCATCTTTTTGGTGGCTAGTCACTTATTGTCATTTTCTTTCTTTTTTTTTTTCACCTTTTTGCAAATTTATATATTCATAAAAGTTTTTATAGGCAGTTTTCTCAATTAACTGGTCATTTTACAGCCACATGTCAGTTTTAAGATGTTAGAAACAACCAACCATGAAAGCAGAACTCAATTTTGAAGTCTTGTCAGTTTAAACTGTTCACTAAATTCACAAAACCATTTCAAAGCCAAGAACCCCTAATACATAAGCTATATAATGAAACTTCTTGTGTGCTCCATATTATAATGGGATGCATTTTGATTCTGTTTTAAAAGGATATTACTCAAGTCTAAGTAGTGAAGAAGTCTTTTTTAAATCTTCTCTCATTTGAATAAGTTGTAGTTAATAGAGAGGTCCAAGAAGAAACCATCAAATTATCAGAGGTGACAAACTATTTTTGCTCAGTGTACAAAAGCATTATATTGTTGCTGGTAAACATGGTATTGAAAAAACCTGTTTGTCAAATTTGTCAGTGAAACATTCAGATTTTTAATCCAAGTTAGAAACAATGTTGTGGAGATTTAATTAAATTTGATAAAATAATGCATTTTTATGTTCTGAAGATATTCTGCTTGATGAGTAAACATTGCTTCAATTGGGAAAAGATGTTAGTAGTGAAATAACATATGAAGATTGATACCTATTGTCATTACCCTATATCCAAGAAAAACACTTCTGGGGTTTACACATTTTCAAATGTTGGGAAAGTTGTCAAAGCAGCCCTCTCCCTGTTCTATGGCAGTTCAGATATGGAGCGGAGATTTTCAGTGTCAAAATGGGCTTTAAGTGAGAGATAAGATAGCAATAACAGAAATATATTTAATGCAATTTTGACCATAAAAGATGCTTTGAAAGAGTACTTAAACTCCTTATCTTGTGCCAATGACTGATACCTTAATTGAATATGGATTACAAGCTCATCAATAATATGTAACCTACATGGAAGAATCCAAAAAGCAGATATCCAAAGATAATTAAAGAGGAAAAGGAGAAAATAGAGTAAAAACAGGGGAAGACCATGAAAGAGGAATTGCAAAGAATGAAGAAATTGAAAAACCTATAGAGGCTGAATGCTTTGAACTGAAGGAAAAGAGAAAGTGCATAATGAGATAAAAAGAAATGCCAAAAATTTGTTTGTAGAAGCCACCAATCATGTAAAAAAGGCTCTAGGAAAAATAACATAAAAGAAGAAAACCGCTCACTGTATGCTGATGGGTGTCAAGACTATTAAATCAGAAGAAAACAATTAAAGCTATATGTTGAAAACAGAGAAAATAGTCTTGAAAAGAAGTCTGTGCTTGAAAAATGAAAATCAGCAGTCATTACTTCTTTTTGTTTTCCTAAAAAACAAAATGTTGGTGAATAAAGGGATCATATTTCCATAAAGGGTTCCTTCTTTCTCCTAATTTCCCAAAATTTGAAAGTTTTTATTTTATTTTTATTTTTTTGCTTGTGTAAACAATCATGCATGTATCAGGAAAAATCTGAGAGGAGTTTGAGACAATACTGAAATAAGTCTAGAAAATTGCTCTGACAGTTTGTTTTTATGAGAAAAGTGCTAAAATTTACAATTAAGTGCTAAAATAATTGTAATTTTTAAAAAGAGTGCTAAAATTTATAATTTTTTTAAGAGCGCAAAAATGCACCATTTTTTGTGAAAGAATGTTAAAATTTGAGATTAGTAAGATCTTCCTATTTTTAGCATTCAATGAAGTACAGCAAATTTTAGCACTTTTTAAATAAATTTTTGCGCTTTTGAATTACATTGTGTATTTTAGCGCTTTTGAGTAAAATCAGGATTTTAACACTTTTAAATAATATATATTTTAACACTAAGTCTCGAATTTTATCTCCATTTAAAAGATATAACCCATTTTAGTATTCTATCTCAAAAATCAGAAATTTTAATACTATTTAAAAGAAATCACACTTGGCATTCTTTCTCAAAAATCATAGCTATTTAAAAGAAATTGCATTTCTGAACATTTTTTCTCAAAAATCGCAACTTTTTGTGCTTTTTCTCAAAAATCAATTTATTTTTCTCAAAAAAATTGTGTGCTTTTTCTCAAAAATACAGTGCAGAGTTTCTGCACTGTATCTAAAAAAAAAAAAGAAAAACCCGCAAATGTCAGTGTTTTCCATAAAATTTACGAATTTCATAAAAATGTTTTTTCACTAATTTCATAAAATTCATGATTTTTTTTTCATAAAAATTACTAATTTTAGCTCTTTTTTATTGCAATTTTTAGCACTTTTACATAAAAATTGCAAAAATGCAAATCTTGCTACTAGTTAAGTAACTTTGATTTTTAATAAATAAAATCACACAGAAAAATTAAGCAACATAATTACACACAAATTATTATGCAACACAGCAAATATATAGCCCATTTAGTATTTTAGACTTAGTGTTTATCGAGGAATAGGATGCATTTTTGTATTGTGTAATAATTTGTGCATAATGATGTTGCTTAACTTTTCTTTTATGTTGCTCCATGTTTCCTTTCATTTTATTGAAGTGTGTTACTTAATAAAATCACAATAAAATGCAGCAGTGCTGTTTCCAACTTCTGTGTCTTTGACAATATGATTAATGCTCCTATTTCATTCCCTCTCAGGACCAATTCTTGCTAGGCGTTTCAAAATTTGATATATTGTTTTAATCAGATACAAGTGCTAATACTTTATTTCCAAAAATTTTCAAAATTCTCATTTCCTTGCTTCAAATTACTACAAAAAAGATTTTATTTCTGTAAAGTAGCATACAATATGCATATTTTCTAGCTACAAATTTAAAATTTTTCTTCTCCAAGTTCAAAGTTTTGTTGCTCAGAACTTGTAAAAAATGGCATTTTTGCTGCTCCAAAAGCACTATATGACTGTCAGATCATTGTGTTAGGCATATTTTAACATTATATTTATGAAAAAAAGAAACATTAATTGGGGTGAGGGTGGAAATTGAAATTACTACTTTTTCCTACCTCTTTATATCAGAAATACTGTTTTTGTACTCCCCTCCTTTTCTTTTTTTTTTGGGTGGGGGGGGGTTAGTTCAATTCCTGTGAATATAAAAATGGATACAAACCAACCAAAGTCAAATGATGAAAAGCAAAATCTAACCAAAGCTAAGCAAAATTGTAAGAGAAAGCTAAAATAAAGGCCATACCTCATCCATGATCCTAACCGGTCGTAACTGGCACATTTTGGTAGTGGCGTTTAAAAAAAATATATGTTTCATTTTTTTTTTCATTACAAACCTCTAGCTCTGCATTCTATTGCTGTATCTACTTCATAAGATTTTAAAAATGAAGTTACAATTAAAATTGGTATGTAGCAATTTCAATTAACAAATGTATTGTGCTTAAATTAAAGTTAAATTACAATAATATGCATCAAGTGATCATAGGAAAAAGTCACCTCTTTGTAAAAGTTGATCACCTTTCTCACCATTTTTTATGCTTGTAAGTGCTCCTACACCCTGCAGTGACTGTCTGAGAAATTAAACTACATTTTCAAACGTATTGAATTATCGTTAACGTGGTAACATTTCCCAGTGATTGCCAAGTTAGAGATATTGTTCAAAATTTGTTGCCAAATTCACCAATTTGTCACAAGACAGAGATAGTAAGGCTTCTTTTTTCTTATGTATAATATTAATCAGAACTGCTCATAGCTACCAAGGCTACTGTTGAAACTCATAGTGGAAGGTTCTTAATGTTCCAACTGTAGCCAAAAGAAATCTATTTTTGTGGTCTTATTTTGTCACAATTTTCTGATAATTAAAATAATTTTTAAATGAACTGCAGTATTTATACATTGGTGTTTGTTATATTACCAGATATTACTTTTATTTGCATCGCAATGCTTTCAGGGTTTTCCCCCTGTGTTCACAGTCACAGGGTGTCTAACTTGATGAAAAACTCAGAATTTTTATCACCCTCGAAAAAACTTGGAAATTTACTTTCACCCTGGTAATTTGTCATTTAGTTACAAAAATCAGAAATAAGTTTCAATGTATTTTTCATTTATTAGATATTAATTTTTAAAAAAACAATAATTTTGCAGAAATCTTGCATAATTTTCCATATATTCCATTTCATTAAAAAATATTTTCCATTTTTACAATTTTTGCATCGACTAAGATTTTTCTGTACAGAAAAATTATTTTTAGAATATATTATAATAGTGAATTCATAAAGCTTGACATTAACGGAATTCTAATTTTCAAAGAACTGAATATGAATTGAGATCATAAATAATTAAATGTGCCTATAATTTCAAACATTGATCCTTTAGTTTTTATTTTGAATAAACTTTTTTGGTCGCAGAACCCTTTTGATATTCAATTTGATGGAGGAATCCAAAAATGAAAGAAAGTGTTGCATCTCAAAATCATATATTCAATTTTTACACATTTTTTCAATCTTTAAGAAAGTTTATGTGAAACTAAAGGTGCCTTCCCACTCACCGCAATTGGAAGGTTGAGTTCATGCATGCGCTGTGCGATGAAAAAGTGAGGGAAAGTTCTCTTCAGCGGTGAAAGCAGGACGCAACGCTAAATTCGAAATGAAACCGAATTCAACATGTACCGCACGGTTGACGGCAACGCAGCAGCCAATAGCATCATAGATCATGATTTTACACCTGCTAAATCAATATTTCGTATAGTAAATTTTTGATTTGATCTTTTTTATATGGATTACTTCAGATATCAGAAACTTAAACAGATGAATGAACATTAAAAAATATTTGGATTTGTCACACATCCATATAAAAAAGCAAATAAATATCTGTTGAAAAATATTCACTCTATTTTAAGATACAAAATTAGTTTAAAATGCGATATTGCCGATATTGACTGAAATGAAACAAAGAAAGAATAAAAAACGTAAGAAGTATTTAAATTCAAGAATGCTGTTAATAAAACATAATGTCTTAAACAAATTTTAGTTCATTACCATCTTATACTTGATTTTAAAGGTTTTAAAATTCGTATCTATATTAAATATCCGAATGATGAAATTATTAAAATATCCGAATGATTATTATTAATATTAATATTATTATTAATATTAAATATCCGAATGATTTTCTTTGCTCATTTGCAACGTTTAAAATATTTCTCATTAAAGTAAACTTTTAAATTTAAAAATTATTTTACCTACATTTATATTTGTTAAGTAATTGTGTTTTAAAATAGATTTAAATATATATTCCATCTATAGCTGGTATAAAGTATACTTCAAGAGGTTTTTCAAAGTAACTTCGAAATGAATTTTTATAAGCATTCAAACTTAAGAGTAAACTTTTCATATTTACATGCAAACTTATTTTTTTTATTAAAAATAAATGATTTTCAAATGTATTGTAAATTTCTAATTGTCTATGTGCATTTAAAAATCATAAAAAAAGTCTTCAAATGTTAGCGCCAAATTATTAAAATACAACCTCTTTAAAATTTCAAAGTAGTTTGATTTTTGTTTCTATTCTAATACAAAATGTTCAAAATTACATGTCGAAAGATAACTACTATTCGTATAAGGATGTCCGATGATTTTTGTCTAATTTTATATGCACATTTTATATTTGCTATTTCTACAAGCACTTTTTTAATTAAGAAGAATATATTCCATCTACAGCTGGTATAAAGTATACTTCAAGATATTTTTCAAAGTAACTTCGAAATAAATTTTTATAAGCATTCAAACTTAAAAATAATTTACTAATATAAGGTTATTTTGTATATAGAACTTAAAATAATTTAAAATAAAAAAATTTTGCAGATTATTGAAGAAAAACTGTATTTGAATATTTTAGCAACAGATGGCAGCACTTGCAAAACTTGAGATTCACTTGGAATCGAACCAGAGCCCACTCGTTTGCGGAACTGATTCTCTACCACCCAAGCTAAAACTTCACATCTTAAATGTACTAACAAATTATATCATGCAAAGCATTTAGTGCTATTTTAGAGTATTATTTTAAAGAGTAAACAGAATATGTTTTCAAGTTGTTTTAGGATTGCAATAGAGGGATAAAAAGAAGTCTATGGAGAACATACATCAAAATTCATTTTCTAAATTCTGTCGGATGTTTTCTTTAAAGATTCGAGAAAGAGAACATAATTGTATTCGTTAAAACAAGGAAATTGCCATAGTGTAGTAAATATTCTAAAACAATTTAAATTAGGATCCTTTGCGTTTTGTGATGGAATCACTTTAGTTAGCTTATTTTAGAAAACTGATGAAATATGTATATATTGCCAAAGCAAACTCGCATATGCTCTTGTTTAAATTCACAGAAAGGCGGATTTTCTGAAACGCGTCAATACTGTAAACTAGCAAGCCGCTGGTAAATATAAATTTGAATCGGAAGAGACCAAAGAGATTATATTAGTAATAATGTCTTAATTTTTATTATATAATATTTCATGTATATAAAATCGCTTTGGAAGAGATGATTTGTAAACATGGCCTTTGAACTAGGAGAAATTTCTGTGCTTGCATCTGATTGGCTACATTTTTTCGCTGTCGACCAACAGTGTGAAGGGGTTTACTTTGCCGCAAAGATATGCGTGTACCTCGAGCTTTGCCGTGAACCGTCTACCGTTGCGTTGCGGTGAGTGTGGAAGACGCCTTAAGAGTTCCGCAGAGCACACTTTGAAAAGTGTTTAATTTTTAACTCTTTACAACATAGTTGAAAAGTGTTTATGATGTTGTTAATTCTGTCTGTTTGTCAGCACGATAACTGCCGTAAAAATGACTTTATCAAAATGAAATTTTAGTATGTTGTTCAGACGGGTCTGTGGGACCTATGGGAATATAAATAAGTAATATCACCCAATTAGTTTTGGATTGAACCCGGGTTGAGAAAATGAAATACATTGAACCCTATGGGACCTAATTTTTCAAACATTTTTTAAGCGAATTTAAAATTCACAAATTGCTTTGAAAGTTATAGGAAATATTCAAATTATCCCATAAAACATATAATAAAAATTTCAGCAAAATATATTCAATAGTTTTTTAAATAAAAATTAAAATAATAATTACACCCTTTATATGAAGAGATCACATGACCATTAAATGAAGAGATCACGTGACCCATTTCAAAATAAAATATGGCATCCATCGTGTGTCAAAATCGTGATTTTTAAAGTTCTTTTTAATTCATATTTAGTGTTGTATCCGTCCTAAAACCGCTTTATTTTTGCTTAAATTCTGTGCATCTACATACTAAAACAACGCAATTATAATATATTTGAGTTTAAATGATCATCAAACTTTGATTATTTCTACAACGAAGCCTAATTTTCACTTATGGAAAATGTAAACACGAAAAGATGTAGAATGAGTTGTATAAGAATTGCTGCATTTCTTTAACGCAAAATTATTTAGCTCATGGAGTCTGCAATATACCTGATATGAATGAAACATTCATTGTTTTTACACAGAGAAGAAGACGATTTTTTTGATGAAGTTTTAAGCATAGAGTTAAATTACTTGTACCTCCATGGTCTTAAATTTTTAAATAAAATAAATTATTATAGTACTAGCCGCCTTTGGCGACCAGCCTGTTCAATACCCTTGAAAATTCTGACCATGGCAAACTCACTGGCGCTATAATCCCGTGGAGTTGTTGTTGAGACCCAGACTATTCGACTTACCAGAAAGGTATAAGGTAACTATTTGGACTGCCAGAAAGTGCAACCCAATTTAGACTGGAACCCATTGGGAGTGGCATCCACATGGACCTTTCCCTCCTTCCCCTACCACCAACCTCTCGGAAGGACTTACGGACCCACATGCTTAACGTGATCGTACTTCGCATGAACACTGCGGAAGTTTTGGCAGTGGCAGGAATTGAACCCTGACCTACCGAGTGCAATTCCCGCGTTATTGTTGGGTAGTAAAGAACTGTAATTTTATGATATACTAAAAACATTCTAAATGATTCTAAACATTCTAAATTCCTGAAAGTTCTTACTCAAGGTTCTTAAAACCTAAAAGTCATCTGAAATTCATCTGAAAATATGTCTGAAATATCTGAAATTTGTAAAGTTCATCTAACATAGATCTGAAAACACTGAAATACACTCTGAAAAAGTTCTAAAGTTCCTCAAACCTGAAAACATTCTAGCAATATACTGAAAGTCTTAAATAAACTCTGAATGTGGACCTATTGACCAGTTTCCCTACGTGTACAAATATGTACTCTACATGTAATTAAATGGAACTTTCCTAAAAATAAAAATGCATTAAAATAAAAGAGAGAGCATACATATTTTAGGTTTTCAAAATCTAACGTTTATTAAAATTTAAAACTTCACTTTTAAAATAATTTTCAAAATATTTTACATCTCATTAACTAAAATCAAACATCTTAAATAATAAAAATAAATTTAATGGCCGGTCGTATAGTGGTAAAAAAAAAAAACGTTAGAATATTAAATTTTAAAGTTAACAATATTAAACTTATTCAATTATTTGTCGAAACTAGAATTTTAGATAAAAAAAACATAAGTTAGCCAAAAGGGAATTTAGAACAAAATTTAAAAAGATAACCACAGGTTCAGGTGACCTGAAATATATAAGTCTAAAGGGGTCTTATTCTACTAACACAATTAAACTGAAAACAATTGGAATATAAACATATTTTAACTATTGAGAGATATAATTAGCAAAGGTTTCACCAAATGCTCCAAGGAACTGCAAGGATCAGCAGGAAGGAACTTCACAGGGAAAGGTCACCAAAGATCCCAAGGAACACCTCTTGAAACGCAGAACACAGCAAAGGAGAATTATGTCCATCTCTAGAGAGGAAAATCCTTAACCGGATCCTTTTTCCAAGGGGATATTCCCAAACAGGATGTTTAGTAACGATGGAATTAAGCGATTTCTTCCAAACAGTGGTAGCTGACTTTTGGCATCAGAATAGAATACAGACCATATGTCCGTCTTAAATTTTCGGAAATGTGCATTCCATCCATCATAGATAGAGCTACTCTGCTTGACAAGATAAACAAAATTCTTAATTGGCCGGTAGAGACTCCTCGGCCGACATCGCAAACAGCTGGGAACACGGTAGATTACTAATTAAATGACTGAAGAGGCAAGAAATCAAAACATCCAGTCTTTATAGACACAACAATTCTCTGCCATCAGACGTAACATTTTCAACAGATCTTGAATGTTTAGATTAAAACTCGAATAATAAATAAACAGAGCACAATTACTGGGCCGGGAATAAAAAAAAAGAACTTTCGTTCCTCAGAGCGCTCGCCGGATTCGAACTACGGCTCGCGCCGAAGCGCTGAAAACAACAACTTTAACAGATCACATTTTGGGTTCCAATCAATAAACAGAAGAGAGCGAAAAAACGCGCGATTTTGCTTATATACTGCGAAACATCGCTGCCACAGATTGTAAACAAAATTATCGATGAACGATAAAATAATTAATGACAGACGATTTTAATATTACGGTCAACCAATTAAAAACTCGAAATTTTAAAGAAGAGAAATGGAATTTCAGAGCAGACGAAAATTAAAAGGAAATGAAGTGAAACGATTTGGAAATGTACGAATTCGGCAATAATTTAAATATGGACGATTCTGAAATATTTAAAAAGCTGAAAATAGAATAAAACTGTAAAATTGCGATGAATTAACCAATTTTTAACCGAGGGCAATAAATTTGGAATCAAATTAAAGGGAATAAAAAGGGCAATAAATGAAATCACAAATTAGCCAATTTAAATAAATTTAAATTGCTAAAACCTAAAAAGAACGAACTTTCGCCGTTTTTAAAACAAAACCTATGGAATACAATATATTTGAACAGAAGAATATCAAAACCTAAACAATTGGAAAATGGATAACTAAAAGAGAATGACTATGTAACTAAGACCCCTGAACACATTTAAACTAAAAACAAAATACCTAAAATTGTTAAATATCCAAAAGTATAACCCAACAACTCCTTCGAACGTCCCAAAAAAATTTTTCATTTGAAAAATGAAAAATTTTAGCTAACACATTACAAAATTTCGCGAAACGAAGGAGAAAAAAAAAATCAAAATCTCAACTACATCTGTAACATGAGCCATAAAATCACATAAAAAATCAAATTCCTTATAAATAAATCAAAAATCAAATAATCACTTCACTGAACACTTTCATAATATCAATTATCATAAATTTTTCAACTCTAAAATAAACATGTAGATTCAACATTAAACTCTCTAACTTCATTATAACTCTATATTATGAAAATTCATCAATTCATTTTAAGATGCTCCAACAAATACGTCATCAAAGAGAAACAGTAGAAAAATAATAAACAGATCTCCATATCATTAGCTGTCATGAATAAACATAAATTTTAACGAAAACTTTGGACCAGCCAAAGAATTCCAATAATCTAAACAATAAATTTTGAAATGGTACCTTCAACATAACAACCAATAAATATAAATCAACAAATTCATCACCATCTCCTCCTCTACAAAGAAAACAAATATTCGAAGCATATTACTCTATTTAAATAATATCAATTTTGGCTCAAGTTACAAACAAAAAAATATTTGTGGAATATTTACCCCCAAAATAACAAACTCAATTCCCTAACAATTTGGAACTGAACTCAAATTTAACCGACTTGCTTACAAATTATACTATAAACTGATTACTTGGCAAATTAGGTCGTTTAAACGACAAATATACACTAAAATGACCTTATGCATCATTTTACATCAATAGCAATAAACGCGATTCCACTAAATATGGTGCAACATCTTGCACTCTCAACAACAATAAACTCAAATATCATAACTGTATCTCTCTGGTAATCTCAAACAATTCTCATAAAAATCAAAAAAAATTAATTTAAGGAATGGAACATTTTTAACTAAGAATATTATAAAGAAAATTAATTTAGATGATTAAAAATATTCTAATTAAAGAATAAATGAAAAAGCCAATAAATATTATTTAAATATTACCAAATTAAGAATATTGAGCCAGGGAAAAAGAAATAAAAGTAAACCTCCAAATTACCTAAATTCTAAAGCAACCCAACATTATAACCACTGGGCTACCACGCCCGTAACCCCTTGGAGTTAACAAAGTTTGGTTTAGTTTAATGACGTTAAAACTAATAATGAAATTTTAAGATGAAAAATAATGTTCTAGTGGGTGTTCTTGAAAATTGATGTGTAAAGTGAATTTATTTTAATGTTTGTGAACTGTGATAACCCCGTGGAGTTAACGAAGTTTGTTTTTGTTTAACGATGTTAAAACCAATATTCAATCATTTAAATTTTATAATGACCATATGTTAAGCTCTTAATTCCATCATTTAAAATATAATATAATTTTCTAATAAATATAAAAATTTCATATATAATAATTTCACTCTGTATTCTGTTACCACCACCCGATGTATACAATATATCACCACAATTCAATCATTTAAATTCTCTGTATTCTGTTACCACCACCCGATGTATACAATGCATCACCATAATTCAATCATTTAAATTTTATAATGACCATATGTTAAGGTCTTAAATTCCATCATTTAAAATATAACGTCTAATCCGATGCACAATTTCCATAACTTTCAATTCCACATAAGCTCTTAATTCCATCAAATATAACGTAATTTTCTAATCTCCATCCTTTCTTTTTATTTATTTTTTTCTCCATGGAAACACTGTGACGTCGCCTCCACCTCCCGTGTGTCTGTGTGCCCATGTGAGAGAAAAACTTCTTTAGTGGTTTTGCGAGAAATTGAAATTCGGAAATTCTTAAAATCCGGATCCTGCAGCTACTTTTTATTATTTCTTGATCAGGTTGGGCTTGCAAGAAAGTCTGATCTTTGAGCTTTCTAAAAATGTAAATTATTAGTCAAAATTGTCGGTACTTTTTCCGATGTGAGGATTTGAAAACGAAAGTTTTTTTTTTTTTTGAGCCGAAAGTGACTTTTGTTTTAAAATCTTTAAAAAATATTAGAATTTGTCCCTGAGATTTGAAATTGATATATTTTTACTCGCAATTGTCTGTTCTTTCCTGTCATGTGATTTTTTTCTACGACGTCTGTATGGTGGAAAAAAAATGGTCGAAATTGCATAAAACATTAAATAACAACAAAAAAAAAATAATTCAAATTTTAAAAATCAGTTTTAATGTATCACCCCCCCCCCCCCCTTCCCGGGTCTCCGATTGCTAAATTTCGTAGCTCTAAAATGAGTGAAGTACTGCTTTTATAGAGAGAGCCAGGTGTGTTATATTTCGATGATGTCATTTGAATAAAGTTCATTTGTTTTTGATGAAGTTTTCGAATATAATAAATTATTGTAGTATTATGATAATTTTAAAAATATTACCGAGGAATGTATCGCATTTTAGAGATGTTTAAACCAGGTAATATTAGGTGTATATTTCAGTGCTGTCATTTGAATGAAGTTCATTTTTTTCGATGAAGGTTTAAGTTTTCAAATATAATAAATTAATGTAGTATTGTGATAAGTTTTAAAATATTACCGAGGAATGTATTGCATTTTAGAGATGTTTAAATAAAATTGCATTGAAGTTGGAAAGTGTTTCATAATCAATGCTTTATGCATATCTTTCTTGTTTTTCATTATTTTATACATGCATGTCGTATAAATATTAGACAAGTGGTATTTCGTTGTATCACTTTTGTGTAATCTAACAAATATTTTCCACTCTTGGTAAAAATTGAATACTTATTATATGAATTAAAAGCAAATGTACTTTAATATTCATTTACTACTTTTCAAACACAAAAATGGCAAAAACACCTTGGAAATTTAGCGTCCTTTCCTATAGAAAATCTGATAAATCCAGGGGAGTGCATCCTTTCCTCTGGAAAACCTGAAAAATTTAGGGAGTTTTTATTCGTAATTACATTTGTAAGTACTCTGAGTCTCATGATTTGTGTTTGATCAAAAATATTTTTTTTCCAGTGTTGTAAAAACAAAATTGCAAATTATAAATACTGTCATTGATTTTAAATAAAATAATTGATGCCTGGAATACTGCACAAAGCTAAGGGTTTGATAAACAAATTTAAATTGTTAGCATCCAATATTTAGGGAAAATTGATGGCAGAATCCCACTATATCCATTTCATACTAAGTACATGTAAAAAGAACCCTAAGGCTGAATAGGTAATTTTTAACATAGCTCTTAAAGAGATTACGTGGCTCAGGGGCAAAAAAAGAAATTCTCATCTCTATTTAGTCGAAGGAATTCTATCTTTTTTAAATAATATACCTGTTTAATAACTAGTTTTGAGATAATGCTTTTAGAGTACACTGCCCTCCAAAAGTTAAACACAAAATGCAAATTTTCAAAAATGCGAGCATATGTGTTGATTTTATTACATAAAATTTGTAGTTTTTTTAATTGGATATGCAAATATCAAAACATGTGTGAAAAGTGATAGACTTTGTTTCAGATATATAAATTGGACATTCTTTTAAAGCGATGCATTTGCATCTGAGGCTTTTATTGCAACAAAAAATATTTTTGCAGAAAGTTGGAATAGCCATCCGCTTTTTAGCATGGCTCAGAGAATACATATAGGTGATTCATAATGATACCGTGCTGTTGGGAGACTTGATGTAGCATGAAGGTGGCCAATTTCTTTTATGTTCACCATTCCTTCATTTCTCATTTGTGAATATAATTCCAAATAAGTGGAAAATCACCAAACCTGTTTCAAGATGGTCTAAGGTCACCGTACCGTCCAATGACCAATACATATTTTTACTGGTGAAATGTAATTAATTGCTAAGCAACAGCACCAACTCTATGAGTAGTTCCTACTGCAACCATTGAAAGCTCAATATTGACCAGTACTGTGAGGCAAAGGCTACATATGAGAGATCTTTTTGCGCTGATACCAAAAGTTTGTGCCCTACTGAGCTCCAGGGCCAGAAGAGCATGTTTGCAGTAGTGTTATGAACATCTGATTTGCACCCAAGCACAATAAGTTAAAGTTCTCTTCACAGGCAAATTGGGATTTACTCTGCAATCGGACAGTAGACACATGAGAGTGTAAAGAGAACATAAATACACAGCCAATCCAGTAATAACGTTAAACATCATACTTTGGTTTGTGGTAGTGTGATGGTATGGGCTGGCTTTTTATTGGGAGACTTCATGTTTTCTGAGGCAGCACTGCCACAATGCAAAGGTATCAGGACATAGTCCTTGATCTCTATATCAGACTTTATGTAGCTACAGTTGGTCCAGATTTTTGTTTAATGAACTATATATACACTTGTCTACATAGCATGGAGACTTAGTGTAGGACTACCTGCAGAGCGGAAGTATTAAACATATGATCAGCATATTCTCTGGATTTTAATCCTATTTTGAATGTTTTGAATACCCTCGAAGTCTTCTCTGCCCATTTACCTCCTCTCATCACCCTCCATCAACTGCAAATTGTTCTATATAGGAAACGCAAAAATTCCCCTCTGCCACCCTGAATCACTTGATTAATGGAATAGGCAACATAGGTATGTGTCATTCCTGTATCAGGGTCCAAAGAGGCATATTCCATATTAAACATCATTTAGCTCCTTTATGCATACTTCAGAATGTTTTTACTCTACCTCATTCTGTTGTAGCAATTTAAGGGTAAATAAAACCCCTACATGTACATGTTTTGTCTCATTAAAGTTTGTATGACTATAAAGTATTTTCCTGTAAAATTTTGAGTTGGTCAGTGCAAAGCTTCTCAAATTATACCTGATTTACTGTTCTATGCTTAACTTCTGGAGGGAAGTATAGATAAATAAAATTAAATCCTGCTATGTATATAATTGAGTAGTCAGATGCAATTATAAGTGAATGTAATGAAAATTTCATTTTTATACCAGGTAAATCAACTTAATTTATCAATGCATAAATAATTATGATGCAATGTATTATCACTGACTTAATGGGACTAAAAAATATATTATCACTTACTTGACTGGGAACTAAAAAAATTACTTGATTTGCCTTGCGTTAAAAGGAAATTTCCACTAACTGATTATTGCATCCAACTGCTCACTTTTTTAGTCAATTCTTTTCTGACATATGTATATTTTTTAGGCAAAAATTAACAATTCAAGTCAAATTGGTTTAGGAATTAGTCACAGACTACGAGAGGGTAAGTTAATCTATTCTATTTCATAGTTTCTTCTATATTGCTATATCATTCTGATATTTTAATATAACTTGCAATATATATTTTTTTATTATAATTGCAGGTATTCAGTTGACTTTATCTGCAATGATTGATGGCAAAAGCTTCAACCAAGGTGGTCATAAACTTGGTTTAGGTTTAGAACTTGAAGCTTGATACAGTATTTTCATCTGTGCATGTGTTCTAAATGACAATTTCGTATTAATTTTTATTAGGGTTACAAAGCATTTTTTATTCATAGCATATTCAGCCTTCTAAATTGCTATGATATCTATCATAAATATATACCTAGTTAGCATAAAAATAAAAAAATAATAGAAAAATGTAAGACATGGCAGCTTGTGAAATTAATTGAATTTATGGCACAAATTTATTTCATAAAATTTTGAATTTCTTTCATGCATATTTTACACTGTGGTGTTTTAGTTTGTAATTTGTTTCTAAACCAGAATCTCAACTTACTGTTGTGTTATTTATTATATATTTCAAAGATTCAACAGGGTTTGAATCTGTTTTTATTTCATAAAATGACTAGAAGTGTTACCTCCTTAGTCAGACTTCTGGTAAATGTGCTTTATTTATATTTTTGGTCCTGTTTGTATGAAACAAAATTTGTAATGCAAAGTATATTGCATATGTAGTAAGTTTTCCTCGCCAACTGTGTTAAGCTACAATGTTTTGTGAAAATAAAGTTTTGTGTCCTGATATGTTTTTGTGTAAAATAATTTTCTTATAGCAGTTTTCAGGTTTTTCAGGTATTTTTCAGGTTTTAGTTCTTAAATTCTACTTGGACAAGAACAATTTTTACTGCACAATTAAAAAAAAAATTATTGTTTTCTAAGACAAATTTCAATTAAATTTGAAAAAGCATTTTTTTGTGCGCATGTATTGTTTTCTTCAAGAAAAAAAGGCAAAAAGGGCTCAGATAGGCCCAAAGTTAACAAGTCAGTTCTTAAAAAGATAAATGACTCATTACTTTCAACCCGAAAGAATTAATTAACATTGGGACATGTAATATTCACACAATACATAATGCTTTTTTTAAAGGTCTAATAGAGCTTGCGGAAGATGCGTTTGAACTAGTTTTTCCCATTCACAGATTTTTTAATCAGTGGCCAACGTTGGTCAACATATAAACAAATTCAAGGAGACTTGAAACTTCCCACTCACTTTTTCTTCAAACATTGTTCAAGCAGGTGGCTGAACCTAAAGCCAACTGCTGAAAGGTTACTTGAACAGTGGATTGCAGTGCGAAAGTATTTTTTTGACTACAATCCAATAAAGAAGCCAAACATGATACAAAGACCAGGCTACAAAAAAATTCTTCATTTACTTAGAAGAGAAACTATGAAGGCTGAGGTGATATTTGTCGAATCAAGTGCAAGTATATTTAATCGTGTGACCAAATTTCTTCAGCTAAAGGAACCCCTAATACATAACTTTCATTCTCAACTTGAATTGATAAGAACAATTTTGGGTAGGATCTACAAAGAGGAATTCATTCGAGATTTGCAGATGGATGAAATGGAAGATGTATGTCCTCAGAAACTATTACCTCTGGCTGATATTGTGATTGGAGATCAAGTTTCTAAAGTGTTACAGAATGTGAAAGAGAGAGAAAGGAATTTCTTTTTTCTAAAGACTCTGAAGCATTACATTGCTAGTGTCAAATATCTTTTGAAGAAGTCCTCCTTCAGTTCATCTCTCCTTAAAAATTTATCCTGTCTTGGTCCTCTTGAGAGACTCTGTTGTGAGAGTGTATGACACATAGAAGTTACAATGGGCGCGATAGCCCATTGGTTAGCGCGCTGGAGTTGCACTCGGTAGGTCCGGGTTCGATTCCAGTCACTGCCAAAACTGCCGCCGTGTTCACGAGGAGTACGATCATGCTAAACATGTGGATTCGTAAGTCCTTCCGAGAGGTTGGTGGTAGGGAAAGGAAGGTACGGTCCCTGTGGATGCCTACCCCACTGGGTTCCGGTCTAAATTGGGTGGCACTTCCCGGCCGTCCAAATGGTTGCCTTACACCTTTCTGGTAGGTCGGACGGTCTGGGTCTCAACAACAACATAGAAGTTGCAAGAGCAATGTCATGGGAGGTCCCAACAGACATACTACTGGATGAGTGGAAATTACTCCAAAGAGAATTTGAGGAAGAAGGATCTAGAATGAAGCCTATTGATGTTTACTGGAACCAGTTCTTCAGTCTGCGAGACATTAGTGGTGTGGATCCTAAATACCCAGTTGTGTCAAAGCTAGTGAAGGCTGCTCTGTCACTTTCTCGTGGTAGTGCTGACATTGAATGTGGCTTCTCAGCCTCAGGAAGAGCTTTGACAGGAGACAGAGCATCAATGTCAGAACGCACACTCAATGCATTGATGATGGTCAAAAGTAGCTTTGCAAATTTTGACTATCAAGCTTATTTAGTGCCGATCACATCAAAGCTAATGGATATGGGAAAGGTTGCATATAAAGCCTACAATACCTATTTAGAAGATATAAAATGGAAGGCACAAGAAAAATTAGAGACAGACAGGAATGACTAGAAGCAGAGAAAAAAAAAATTAAGCAGTTGGCAAAGAAAAGAAAGGTAATAGAAGAAGAATGAAAACTTAAAATCATGCGTACGGAAGAGGATGAGGCGTTAGATAGTGCTTCAAAATTGTTAAAGGAAGTCAATGATTGGCTCAATAAGGCGATAAAAAATAAAGATTTTAAGGAAACAGCACTTGCTCAGGTAATGATTGAAGGGGCGGCAAAAGTCTCCGATGATGCTGGTCAGCAAAGTCAGACTTTAAGAAATGCAAATTCTTCTTGTGAGAAGAAAGACTAATTTCAAAATTTTTCAACAAAAAACATCAGACATAATCTTTCAAAGAAAAGGAAGAAATTCTTAAAGCTATGTCAAAAATGAACATTAAAAAAATCATTACAAAAATTTTTATTTGTATTTCTTTTCTTTTGTTAATATCGTTTCAAAATATGTTTTTTAAAGGAAGAAAATAAATATCCTTCCAAAGAAAGAAAAGAAAAAGATAGGGGTGGCTGGAGAAGATCTTTTTATTTTCTATCTTTATACTTGAATATATTTGGCATTGTTATTTGCCACTTAGCTACTTTTTTTTGTTTGATTGGTCACTATTTTACAACTTAAAACCTGTTACAACCCCTGCAATTCTTAAAGATTTAAATATATTTCACTCGCTGGTAAAGAAAAAGGGGCAAACTGTAGCATGCAAATAAACATCTATGTTGCTTATATGCATGTATAAAAATGTTAAAATTAAATGATAATGACAAAATTATACGAGAATGAGCATATTTTGAGTGTGGGTATGTTTATAAAGATTTGAATGTTAAAACCTTCAAATGAAAAAAATATTGTATATGAAAAAAAAGGTTTATTGGGTCAAAATTTTAAAGTGATAGGTACACATTTTTGAAAGCTAAAACATGTCAATTTGTCCTGGCTAATTAAAGCTTATTGGATACTTTTCCATTGAAACACAGATACTGAACATGGCTTCCCTATAAATAATGAGAATGAACCTCGGTAAAAAGACAATAACATCTATCTTTGTAATAAAAGCCGTCATTTGGAAAAATGGTAGCACCATAAGCAAAGTTCCAATTACTTCAGCTTTATTTTAAGACGTTGAATAAGATAAAAATATTTTTGAATGAAGACATCAAGAGAAAATATTTGTACAACAAAAGGAAAGCGAAAAACAAACTATATTCAAAAGTCAACGAAAAATAGAGGAGGAGTTGAAAGAAATTGCCTAAAAATGCCGAAGACTTAAAAATTAGGTTTAAATAAGCCAGCAGTTATTTGATAAGGATTCAGAAAGACTAAGTAGTGCTCTAAGGAAGGACATGAAGGAAGTAACTCTTGCTAGTGGCATCATAGGAACTGATTAGAAAAGTGCATAAAAATGTCAAACTGAAAAGGAATAAAAATTATAGATGTTAAGTTTGTCTTAGTTGAAAAACTAATAAAAATTTTATAAATATATTTTCAAAGTAAATCTGTTTCTTTTAGGATCTTTTGCGTATCTTAATTCTAATCATTTTGTAAAGAAAGGTGATTAATAACTGCAGTAGTAAGGTAAGTTAAATTGTAACTGAATCAGCATTTAAATCCGATATTTTTATATTTTATTTCTTTTTACTTTGCAGTTATAATATAGTGAGCAATTATTACATCTTTTAAAATTCATAATATTTTATTTACATATAACAATTTATATTTCTGTCACAAACCTAAAGTCATTTTAATATTAAAAGTTGTTTGCTTTCAAATTAAGGTTCCTTTTGTTTCCATATGTTGCAAGAGCATTGTCACATAAAGTTACTATTTTGATTTATTGCTGAAAGCTATACAGTTAACATTTGTCTTTATAAACTTTCTGTGCAGGATAGAACATCAAAACTAATTTTCTTGGATACTTTTTCTGTTATTTTGCAAACATATTTCATATTCACTTATTTTAAAATACATCAACAGATTTAAAATTCCAATTTTTCCTACTTCTTTTAAGAAAGAATTCCTGTTTTTGTTCCTACTTTTATTTGAAAAGGCAGTAGAACCCTGTTGCTGTAAATCGCTTAGAAAATGTTAGTCTGTAGCAAAAAAAAAAATCTATTAATTTCATAGATTATGGTAGTAATGAGAAAAATTGATAATTTGAACTATACTATGAATGAATGCTAATGATTTCGAAATCATTTATATTAACACATGCATCTTGATAATTCTTCTGTCTCATTAAATTATTGCCAATTTGAAAAGAAACTTTAAAAGAATTTTTACAAAATATTTTAGAATAACTTTGTATGAAAATTTAAAATATAGTTCTTTTTCACTTTTGTAAAAATGTTGTTACAAGTAGAACTGAACGTCAGAATATGTATAAGAAATTCAAGTAGACACTTAACACTCCAGATATTTTAAATGATTTACACAATTTCAAATAACGAATGTGTCAGTATGCTACTGTATTTTGTGTTTTAATAACTTGAAATATTCTTGACAATTCATTAATTGCTATGAACTGAAAATTATCAAATCACTCTTGCAAGTAAATTTTTAGATATGCTTTATTTTTCATAAATTAACATTCAAAATACAGAACAAATTGCATAATTATGCACTGTGCATATTTATTGACAGCCACATCCAGCTGCCACCATATCGTCATATTGTTTCAGAACCACATTACTGTGCTCATCAAAGTAAAGTAAACTCAATGAATGTAATTCCGTTGGAACACAGCAAGGAGCACGGACTCCATCTGTTAGTCCTAGCTCGTGAACTATACTTTGCACAGTAGCATGGTTAGTTGGTCGTTGATTCTGACCTAATGGAAAAGAGCAGGCTCCAGCACACACGTAAGCATCGTACCATTTTGGTGAGATGATCCATGTTGACCATCCTAGTTTATCAAAATCAACACGAAGTTCATGTCTCGTGCAAAGACCATTTTCAGGTATGGATGCTGAGCGGGTGCTTCTTGTGATTCCTGAATCTGAGTTGTTTTGTTCTGCTAAATTCTCATTTGATGGAATAGCTTGAAGTGAACTGGAATCTTTTGTATCTGGAAGAAAAAGTTCATTTTAAGGTGAAGGGTGTCATATGTTGTCTTTTAATTGACTAATTTAATTTAAACTTACAAGTAAGAAAGTGCTCAATTTGTCATCCCTTCACCACTTATGGACCACAGTTTCATGGCCATTATCACATGTCAGTACATGGTAGGCAATGTGATGTCCCAAAACTTTTTATAATAGAGATTTTAGGATTTTGTTTTGGAGAATATTTCTGTTACAAGTATACATTGCTTCTACGAGAAAAATTCAAAATTCTTTGCTTTAAAGAGTTTTGTACTGTCTCCAGGCCCGATGTATGTCTGAAAGAAACACCATGTACAATGCGATATAACAACGTAATGCTTGCTCAAAATCTCCCACTCCGTAATTAAAAATAATTTCCTTAAATTATGATTTTTTTTTTAATTATGACATGTTTGGTAATAATATGGGGGGTAAAAAGTTTTTGAAATTTGTAATTACTTTTGCACTAAAATCTATATAAATATAGCTTTCAGGACTAAGGTTATTTTACGAATGCGCCGCTTGCAGTAACAGGTGTTTATTTTGACTCCGCTGGGATGAAGGAAAAAATCTGTTTGGATTAGCGATTTCAGCGGGTTTTAATGAGCTAGAACTTATTTCCCCTCATATTATTTATTTTAAAATCTTTTACAGCGAGACTTTTGCTCTTGTAGTTCTACAATATTTAAATACGCAGGTCGTCAAATTTTTATATGATTTTATTTTTGGAGTTTTTTGTAAGTTTATTTGGTTGTTTAAAATTTGAACTTTTGTTGAAAAATTTCTGCAGCGGTGCTGGCATGATGGAAAGTTGCCGATATTTTCTTTGCTGTTTGCTGCACGGTGTCTGTATAGAATCTTTGAATTTTTTTTCAAGGTGTAACAAGGTTTTAACAAGGAATAACAATGAAAATGGACCAAGGATGTTAACAGAATGACTTGTTGAACTATCAGTGAAAATTAACGGTCACCACCAGCCACAGGGTAACTAGATAGATGTGGCAATATATCCTAATTACCCTTTGATGATGACTTAAGCTATGTGGCTACCTGCTGATAATCACAGGAATTCTTAAGCTTCTGAATGCTAAATGTAATTGCCAGAAACTCTAAAGAAACTCCATACAAAAATTATTATTTTCTTCAAAAAATACTCTTACTTAAGGTGTACATTTCAATATGTATTCTGGCAGCAAAGATAGTCCAAAAATATACATTTTTATCTGTTTTGTTTCAAATATATTTCATTTAAAGAAACAAAATCTTAATTTCTTAATATGTTTTATTATCAATAAATATGTTAGTAAATTAACTATTTCTAAAGGCCTAATCAACTTAACACAAATTGAGCATATGGAATATCTAAAGAAATTATAAGAATTTGAGCATTAATCATTATAAAACTAACTTTTTTTTTATATAAACACTTATTCAAATTTGTGGATCACTAATGCTTTTATGTTTTAATGACAGTTTCCATGAAATATAATTAAAGAGCTGTATAGAAAAAAAAATATTTGTTTGCATAAATAAGATAGTGTTAAGGATCTAGAATATATTTCAAAATTAGATCTTATCCTTGAAAATTATCCATAATTTAATTTTTCTCTGGTGAGATAGCAACTAATGCATGTAGCACTACTGGCTATCTGAGAGTTAAAAAATTTGCATATATGTTGTGCACTTTTTGTTTGTATGCAAAGGCCTGTTACAAGGTAGAAGCTATTTTGCTTAATTCAAATTTCTTTAAGGCTGTATTAGGAATCTATAAATTATTTGTGTGTTTATACTGTACATTCGAGGTTTCTGCTAACATGCCGAACAAAAATAAGAGCAGCACTTCAAACTATAGGATGAGGTTTGTTGTAAATGTACTCCACACATCTACAGACCTTCCGGCCACTCAAACAGCTACTCAGGTCAGTCAAGTGGTCTGGGTTTTCGATACATCTACAGACCTTGCTCTACATGGTTTCGATGAGAGCCCTTAAGCACCCCAATAATTTTTTAAGGAAAGGTATATGAGTGCACACATTAGGTTTATCTATAGTGAAATGACCGTGTCTGATCAAATACGTGATTGCAGTGGCTTTAGCGAGAAAATTTAAAAGTTAAGATAATAAAACCTGCAACAAAGTGAAATATGTATACAAACACATGCAATCATTACTGGATTCAAAGTTGCAATACTATCGGAAACATTCTAAAATCCTTTCTCTGAAGAGTTTTCTGTTCACTGATTATCTCATCATTTGTGTCATGCTGACAAGCGACAGTGACACAGAAACAATGATCCACGAATGGTGATGATTGGTTGAGCACTTTCTTTTGGGCAATGCCTTGTTATATAGCCGAAGTCTCTTCACTGTATCTAAGGATTCAATTTATATTATTACTCTTTTTACAAAGTTCGTCTTGTACTTACTTTTGTGTGTTGTTGATTTAGTTTTCGGATCTCTGCTGAAGACAATCAGTATGGGTCTTCTATAATTCTGAAGGTGGTGAACTCTTCGGCTTGACCACTCGTGTCCTTCCAAGTCCAGCACTTTAATTGACAACCCTAAAACAATGTTAAAAAAATTGTATATATCGAATTTGGGATTTTTTTTCTATAAAATATTAGTTTATATATCTTAAACCAGAATTACATTCATCATAAAATTGCTGTCATTTCCATCAGTGTTGCTCAGAATGAAATGATTAAAATTTTAAACAATTTCTAAAAAAAAAAAAAAAAATTTTTCAAAGCTGTATGGATCGTTTCAAATTAAATTACTTGAACAAAATAATACATCATGGGGATGTGCTTTACATAGGGGGAGTTTCGGCATAACTGACCTTACTTTTCGAGCTTTGACAAAAGGTTTTAGACACATACTACTTTCAATTGAAAAGTTTTCAAAAATAAATGCAGAATTCTTTCATATAGTTTTTTTCCCCCTTTCTCTATAATACATGGTAATGTATGAAAGTGTTGAAATTGCGTCGAATAACGCAACTCAAGTATTTTTGATGAATCTACACATTTTGAGCACTCCAGAATCCAAAAAATCTGATATGGGCAGCACATGACTTTCCCTGCAGACTTATAGCCACGTTCTCTTTATTTTAATTAAATTTAATTCACTTTTAATTCAATTTTCGTTCTCAATTGGTAACTGAACTTATTTTCAAAGGTGGCGTAGAGAAAATACGAAAACACTAAAATATCTCCAGAACGGCTAGTCCTAGTGTAATGGGGTTGGTCTTATACTTTTTTTCGTTAAAAATTACGTATAAAACGAGCTGGATATATTTGAACATACGTAGTTTTTTATTTTAGATTTTGACGATTTTGCTGGTCATTTTGCAAAAAAAGGCAGGTTATTTTTTTTCCGTATCGTAGCAAAATCTAATTAGCACCAAGGTGACCCACAAGCGACTTATCTACCGAATTTTGTGAAATTCAGTCCATTAGTTTTTCAGCTAGAGTGGATACAAGCTTTTGCGGGCCATTTCGCTAAAAAAGGCGGGTTCTTTTATCCTGAATCATACCCAAAACTAATCAGCACCAGATTCGCTCACAAGTAACTTACCCTCCAAATTTTATGAAATTCGGTCAATTAGTTTTTTAGTTAGAGTGGATACAAGATCTGCACTGACAGACACACACACAGACGTCAAACTAAAAATGGTTTTTCCGTGTTCTAGAGGTCTCGAAACGTGTAGATCCGTCGAAAACTCGAGTTGCGATTTTCGCCATGATTTCAATACTTTCCCTATACATTACCATGTATTGCAGGGAGAGTAAAAACTGCTTAGCTTTACGTCTGTCTCTGCAATGTATGTATTGACACTAGCTAAGAAATTAATAGATCAAATGTCACAAAATTTGGTAGATGAGTCATTTGTGGGTGACTTGACTTTGGTACTATTCGGAAAAAAGAACCTGCCTTTTTCGTTTTCTGTAATGTGGCCCACAAAAATTGTATGTATCCATCTGGCTGAAGAATTAATTGGCCAAAATTTACAACATTCAGTAAGTAAGTCAGTTGTGGGCGACTCTGGTATTGATTAGATTTTGGTGTGATTTGGAGGGAAAAAAAACATGCTTTTTTGCGAAATAGCCCGCAAAAATCGTCAAAATCTAAAGTTGAAAAGACAACTCTTATAGCTCGCCATTCTCTAGCTATTTTGATTCTTCAAATTTTTAACACATCGCCGTTGAAAATACGTCCGGTCAAAAAATGAAAAAGTAAATTGAATTAACACCGCGAATTCGGTGTAATTTTAAATAATTATCCCAAGTTATTTTGTGCAATTGAACTCAATTTAAAGATTTGTGAAAAAAAAGAAAACCAATTTGCATCTGCTGGGAAAGTCAAGTGCTGCGCACATCAGATTTTATCCCCCTGGTGGGTGGCATTTTCATGAAAAGTCTGAATATATGGACTCTCAAACATAAAAAGTTGCACTCTACAGTGACTTGTCTAAAGGAAAAAAAAAAAAACCCTTGGTGCAGTTCGGTACGTTATTGCTCATTATAGAATCGGGAATTTACCCCCTACAAATTCAAGATCAGCTGCATTAATTGCATAGACGCACATTTTATGCAAAGTCTGGTTTCAGTTTGCAATGAGCCCTGCGGCACGTCGGAGGGATAACCCAATTCCAATTTTAACTTATTTTGCTAGTTTGTAATTTTTATTCTAATTATCTTGAATATTGTAGACTAGAAACTGCCCAGCGTTATTGGGGATTTGAAGCGGGGATTAATTGAATTCATTCGTAAGATTTTCGAAAAGCTTAGTCGCCCGCTGCGCGAGGACACGCTTAAATTACAAAACACGCGAGCTAATATCCTCGTCCTAAATAAGCGCCTAATCACACCTTAGACCGTACTTTGGTATGCACTACGCCTTGGTCCCGACGCTGGGCACGTCAAATACTACTCCCTAATACAACTATGTATTACGCCCTAAATAAGCGTTTTCGTTATGTCCTAAATAAGCTCTTTTAATAAGTTATGATGGTGGGATTGTCAGTCAATTTTTTTATATCTCAAATTAAAATTGAAGGACGTTTTAAATACACGAAAAGCATATATTTTTTAAAAATTCGTTTATTAATTGTATGGGTTTTGTTTAAAGTTAGTTTGAAAGAGAATTTTCCGATCCTTCCGAAGGTGTCAAGATTGAAATTCTAGAACAATAGTTTCGGCCGTTAAAGAATTTATTTATATGAAAATGGCTCAAAATCGTGCTAAAATATAAAATAACTTAAAAAATAATTCGAATTTATATATATATATATATATATATGTATATATATATATATATATATATATATATATATATATATATATATATATATATATATATATATATAATTAGTGCATAGGTGCAACTTCCCGGATTCTGAAGTACCTGTGTATCCAATTTCTTGGCCATGCGTCGTTTAGGTGTACCGCTATGGACTAACAAACACCTTCCTTTATTATTATAAATAATTGCACTGTTTTTTTCTTTACTGTATAGCGTACTTTTCCTAATTACATTTTTGTTCTCAAGGAGCCGTATAAACATATATATTCTCTATTTTCATGCAAAAGCCACCAGAATGAAAAAGATATGATGTGGGCAGCACATGACTTTCCTTATATAATGCAATGAATGTACTACTTTTACAGTAAAAAAAATAGGTTATTCTTATAGTAGACACTTATATTCTTTCCAAGATATTAAATTTTCGTCAATTACTCGGCATTTTCATTGATTTAGGCAATATTTAAAAAACTCGCCAAGTTGGCTGCATTCCCCCAAATTCATCACCAAAATCTCGCCCAGCTTTATGGACGAAGAAATGAGGTATTCTTATAGCAGATATATGCCTATTGGCGTTCAAATGCAAAAGTATTACGCAAAGTATCTTTTCTCATGAATGGAACGAGTTAGATCCACGAACATGATGTCACCAAATTTATGGCATGATATTGCATATGAAAAGTAAACATAATTTTCAACAGTTAATATATATATTTTTTTAATTTATGTGATTTTTTGATAAACTTATTTGAAAACTGCGCAATATCTCGAGAATAGTTTATACAACCGTTTTAAAGTTTCTCAATCGTTTTCTAAGGAAAAATTACATAAGAAATGTCTATTTGCGTAACTTTCTTAAAGGTTTTGATTTTTTGATGATTTTTTCAAAATTTCACTCGATAATTTCTGAACATTAGATTCTGTTTAAAATCCATAGGCTTCCAGTATTCACGGATTCTAATTTTTGTACCAAATGTCATTCGAATCGCTCTATTCGTTCGTGAGATATCGTCTCCACAGACTCACTAACAAACACACACACAGACATCACCTCAAAAATGTTCGATTCGTGATCAAGGATGCTTGAAACGAAACGTGCTCTCCCGTCGGAAACTCGAATTCGAATTTTCGATCCCCGTCACAATATTTTCTTTATACATTATTGTATATAAGGAAAGTAAAAATTGTATGAAAGATCCCCCCCCCCCCCCCCAATTAATTTTCACGAGCTTTTAAATTGAAAGTATGTGTCTTAACACCAATTGCTGAACCTCAAAAGGCAAGGTCAACTATGCTGAAACAACCTGTATATACGGGTTGTCAAGGAAAGTCATGGATCAGCTGTAACAGGAAGTATTTGAGTTATTGTGTGTATATTTTTAATTTCCTTATATAACATAATGTATAAGGAAAGTATTGTGACAGGGTCAAAAATTCGAATTCGAGCTTTCGACGAGAAGCACGTTTCAAGCATCCCTGATCACGAATCAAACATTTTTGAGGTGATGTGTGTGTGTGTCAGTGAGTCTGTGGAGACGATATCTCACGAACAAATGGAGCGATTCGAATGAAATTTGGTACAAAAATCACAATCCGTGAATACGGGAAGCCCATTGTTTTTAATTGTTATCGAATTTTCAGAACCTCCTTAAATTTTCGAGTGAAATTTTGAAGAAATCGTCAAAATCTTTAATAAAGTTAGGCAAATAGTCGTTTCTTACGTAATCTTTCCTTAGAAAATGTTTGGCATAAACTTTAGAACGCTAGCGAGAACCGTTCTTGAGATATTGCACATTTTTCAAATAAATGTATAAAAAAAATCGCATAAAATTAAAAGAAAAATATTAACTGTTGAGAAGCATGTTCACTTTTCGTATGTAATATCATGCTATAAATTTGGTGACATCATCCTCGTGGATCTAGCTCATTCCATTCATGAGAAAAGATACTTTGCGTAATACTTTTGTATTTCAACGCCAATAGTCATTTATCTGCTATAAGAATAACTTATTTCTCCGTCCATAACGCTTGGCGAGATTTTGGCGACGAATTTTGCGGAATGTCGCCAAATTGAATGAACTATTTTTAATGTTGAACTATTTTTAATGTTGCCAACAACTGAACTATTTTTAATGTTGCCAAATTAACTAAAATCTCGCCAAATGGATAAAAATGATGCTGAATCAATGAAGATAACGACTAATTGACGAAAATTTAATATCTTGGAAGGAATATTAGTATCTACTATAAGAATAACCTACTTTTTTAACACTTTACAACAAAGTTGAAAAGTGTTTATGACTTTGTTCATTCTGTCTGTCTGTCTGTCTGTCTGTCTGTCCGTTAGCACGATAACTGCCGTACAAATGACTTAATCAAAATGAAATTTTAGTATGTTGTTCAGACGGTCTATAGGACCTATGGGAATATAAATGAATACTATCACCCAATTAGTTTTGGATTGAACCCGGGTTGAAAAAATGGAATACATTGAGCCCTATGGGACCTAATTTTTCAAGCATTTTTTAAGCGGATTTAAAATTCACAAATTGCTTCGAAAATTTTAGGCCATATTCAAATTGTTCCATAAAATATATAAAAAAAAATTCAGCGAAATATATTCAGTTGTTTTTTAAATAAAAATTAAAATAATAATAACACCTCTTATATGAAGCGATCACGTGTCCATGATATGAAACGATCACATGACCCACTTCAAAATGATATATGGCATCCATCTTGTGTCAAAATCGTGATTTTTAAAGTTCTTTTTAATTCATATTGAGTGTTGTATCCGTCCAGAAACTACTTTATTTTTGCCTAAATTCTGTGCATCTACATACTGAAACAACGCAATGACAATATATTTCAGTTTAAATGCTCTTCCAAATTTGATTATTTCTACTATTAAGCCTATTTTTCACCTATGTAAAATGTAAACAGCAAAATATGTAGAATGAGTTGTATTAGAATCGCTGTAATTCTTTAACACAAAATCATTTAGTCCATGGAGTCTGCTTAGCTGATGTGAATGAAATATTCATTGATTTTAGAAAGAGACGGACGATATTTTTCGATGAAGTTTTACGCATAGTTTACTTACTTGTAGCTCAATGGTCTTAATTTTTAAATAAAATAAATTGTTATAGTATTGTGATGAATGACATGAATGGGGGAATTATTTATGAATGAAATGTTGCTTTTATAGAGAGAACCAGGCGTGTTATTTTTTTATGACGTCATTTGAATGAATTTCAGTTGTTTTCGATGAAGTTTTCAAATATAATAAATTATCGTAGTATTATGATAATTCTAAAATTATTACCGAGGAATGTATTACATTTTAGAGATGTTAAAACCAGGCAATTTATACTTTAATGCCGTCATTTGAATGAAGTTAATTTTTTTCGATGAAGGTTTAAGGTTTCAAATATAATAGATTAATGTAGTATTGTGATAAGTTTTAAAATATTACCGAGGAATGTATTGCATTTTAGACATGTTTAAATAAAATTGCATTGAAGTTGGAAAGTGTTTCATAATCAATGCTTTAAGCATGATTGATCATTCTTGTTTACTGTAAAAGTAGTAAATTCATTGCATTATATAAGGAAAGTCATGTGCTGCCCACATCAGATTTTTTACTTTCCTTATATACACAATGTATAAAGAAAGTATTGTGACGGGGTCGAAAATTCGAATTCTAGTTTTCGACGGGAGAGCACGTTTCAAGAATCCCTGATCACGAATCAAGCATTTTTGAGGTGATGTCTGTGTGTTAAAGTATGTGTGTGTGTGTCAGTGAATCTGTGGAGACGATATCTTACGAACAAATGGAGCGATTCGAATGAAATTTGGTACAAAAATCACAATCCGTGAATACTGGAAACCTATTGTTTTTAAACGTAATCGAATGTTCAGAACCCCACTGAATTTTCGAGTGAAATTTTGAAAAAATCATCAAAGAATCAAAACCGCTAAAAAAGTTACGCAAATAGACATTTCTTATGTAATTTTTCATTAGAAAACAATTAACATAAATTTTAGAACGCTAACATGAACCGTTCTCGAGATATTGCACATTTTTCAAATAAATTTATCAAAAAATCCCATAAACTAAAAAAAAATATTAACCGTTGAGAAACATGATCACTTTTCATATGTAATATCATGCGATAAATTTGGTGACATCATTCTCGTGGATCTAGCTCGTTCCATTCATGAGATAAAATACTTTGAGTAATACTTCTGTATTTGAACGCCAATAATCATTTATCTGCTGCAAGAATAACTTACTTCTCTGTCTATAACGCTTGGCGAGATTTTGGCGACGAATTTGGTGGAATGTCGCCAACTTGGCGACTTTTTTAAATGTTGCCAAATTAACGAAAATCTAGCCAAATGGATAACAATGACGACTAATTGTTGAAAATTCAATATCTTGGAAAGAATATAAGTATCCACTGTAAGAAAAACCTATTTTTTACTGTAAAAGTAGTAAATTCATTGCATTATATAAGGAAAGTCATGTGTTGCCCACATCAGATTTTTTTTATTGTAAAAGTAGTAAATTCATTGCAGTATATAAGGAAAGTCATGTGTTGCCCACATCAGATTTTTTTTATGTAGGCTTATAGAAAGGAAACCCCGACAGCTCTGTACTATGAAACTTTCAAGGGGCTACCCCCCCCCCCCCCCTCCTTTAGTGGAGTATGGGGAGGTCTATTTCACTGTAGGGAAATAAAGGTCAATTAAAGTTATAGAGCATTACAAAATTGGGACAAAGCATCCTTTATTAAAAATATAGTGAGTTTCATAGTTTAAGCAGAAAGTACTTTTTATTAGGCGGTCTAGTGTGTCACAAATTAATTGAGTTTTAAGGGGTGGTATAGTAATTAGTTTTTGATAGGGAGTCATATAAGAATTACTTGGCGGGCTTAATGTCTAGTTTTTTATACGCTCATGTAGTGCTGGTTCGATGGCTAACGATATGTTTGATAATTGACATATGAAAAACATTACAGTAATGAATTAGGAATCTATTTTAGGAATCTATTTATTGAAACGCAAACTATCGGTTTTATATAATAAAAAAATCTGATGTGGGCAACACATGACTTTCCTTATATAATGCAATGAAGTTACTACTTTTACACTTAAAAAATTGTTATTCTTATAGTAGATACTTATATTCTTTCCAAGATATTGAATTTTCTTCAATTAGTCGTCATTTTCATTGATTTGGCGTCATTTTTATCAATTTGGCGAGATTTTTGTTAATTTGGCAACAATTAAAAATGTCGCCAAGTTCGCGACATTCCGCCAAATTCATCGCCAAAATCTCGCCAAGCGTTATGGACGGAGAAATAAGTAATTCTTACAGCAGGTAAATGACTATTGGCGTTCAAATGCAAAAGTATTACTCAAAGTATCTTTTTTCATGAATGGAACGAGCTAGATCCACGAGAGTGATGTCACCAAATTTATCGCATGGTATTACATATGAAAATTGAACATGTTTCTCAATAGGAAATATATATTTCTTTTATTTTATATAACTTTTTGATAATTTTTTTGAAAAATGTGCAATATCTCGAGAACGGTTCATGTTAGCGTTCTAAAATTTATGTTAATCGTTTTCTAAGGAAAAATTACATAAGAAATGTCTATTTGCGTAACTTTATCAGCGGTTTTGATTTTTTGACGATTTTTTCAAAATTTCACTCGAAAATCTAGGGGGGGGGGGGTCTGAACATTCGATTACGTATAAAAACAATAGGCTTCCAGTGTTTACAGATTGCGATTTTTGTACCAAATTTCGTTCGAATCGGTCCATTCGTTCGTCAGTTATCGTCTCCACAGACTCACTGTTTGATTCGTGATCAGGGATGCTTGAAACGTGCTCTCCCGTCGAAAACTCGAATTCAAATTTTCGATCCCGTCACAATACTTTCCTTATACATTATGTATATAAGGAAGTATTATTAGTTTTTAACGATTATAATCGTTCGATATATAAGCTACATTTCTTAGGGGATGCTAACTATATTTCTAATTGTCAAGTTAGGTTTGCACAGAATGAAAGTTAATTGGGAACTTCGAAATAGTTTTACATGTTGTCACACAGAAAAGCTTCCAATATTAATGTACAATTGTTTTATTATTGTGCATCCTTATTAAGCTGTGAAAAAGAAACAAAGTCATTGCATTATGTAGGGAGTGTTTTGCGCTGCTCATATCAATTTTTTTTTTTTTTTATTGAAATAAGAAAATTTATGAGTAGAATTTTGAATATCTATTTTAGAAATCAATTGATTAGAACTCAAACAATCTGTTTTATATATTAGAATTTTAGTTTTGGGAAATTTCGGTTTATTAATTTAATGGGATGGACTGTGTATCTTTTGTTAGCGAAGATTTACAGTTTTTCTTATACATTTGTACTGTCAAGTTAACTTTGCCATTAGTATTGACCATTTGCACATGACGTCACTACCATCAAATCAACTTCTTGCTGGAAGGAAAGATCACTTTTCCCGCTTGTCGTCCCATGTTATACTCATCGAGGTGAAATACAGGTTGAATACATACTTATATCTCTGGTCGAAGGTTATACTATGCTCTTGTTATTCTATGCTTTCTTGCTGTTCTTTATTGTTTCTAGAAAATAAATATGGATCTGTATACAAGCCTCTTACACTCAATTTCTCTGTATACCTTTTCCGAAATTATGCATTCTTATCACTTTCTTTATATGCATAGTATAATGTATAAGAAAAGTATTGTGTCGAGGGTCGAAAATTCGAATTCGAGTTTTCGACGGGAGAGCACGTTTCAATCATCCCTGAACACGAATTAAGCGTTTTTAAGGTGATGTCTGTGTGTGTGTGTGAGTGAAAGTATGTGTCTCTGCAGTGAGTCTTTGGAGACGATATCTCACGAACGAATGGAGCGATTCGAACGAAATTTGGCACAGAAGTTACAATCCGTGAATACTGGAAGCCTATTGTTTTTAAACGCAATCGAATGTTCAGAACCATCCTGAAATTTCAAGTGAAATTTTGAAAAAATCAAAACCTTTAATAAAGTTACGCAAATTGTAATTTCGTATGTAATGTTTCCTTAGAAAATGATTGACATAAACTTCAGAACGCTAGCATGAACTGTTCTCAAGATATTGCACATTTTTCAAATAAATGTATAAAAAAAATCACATTAAATAAAAAAAAATATTAACTACTGTGAAATATGTTCACTTTTTATATGTAATATCATGTGATGAATTTGGTGACATCATTCTCGTGGATCTAGCTCGTTCCATTCATAAGGAAAGATACTTTGGGTAATACTTTTGTATTTGAACGCCAATAGCTATTTATCTGCTATAAGAATAACTTATTTCTCCGTCCATAACGCTTGGCGGGAATTTGGCGAAATGTTGCCAACTTAACGAATTTTTTAAATGCTGCCAAATTGATAAAAATGATTCTAAATCAATAAAAAATGACGACTAATTGACGAAAATTCAATATCTTGGAAATAATACAAGTATTTACTATAAGAATAACCTATTTATCGTCCGTAACGTTTGGCAAAATGTTGGTGACGAATTTGTCTGAATATCTCCAACTTGCTCACTTTTTAAATATTACCAAATTGACGAAAATGTCACTCAATTGATAAAAATTGGCCAAATTTATGAAACCGACGCTAAATCAATGAAATGACGACTAATTGAGTTCAATATCTTGGAAAGAATATAAGAGTAGACTATAAGAATAACCCATTCCTCCGTCCATTCGTAACGCTTGGCGAGAAATTTAGCGGGATTTCGCCAACTTGGCGACTATTTGAAATGTTGCCAAAGTGACAAAAATGTCTCCAAATTGATAAAAATGACGCCAAATGGGAAATGTTTCTCAAATTTTGATTTCCGTCATATGGCGGGCATACATACCTTCTATAATCTATAGTATATAAAGAATGCTTTTCTCTCTGTTTGTCTGTAACATTTGCTGATGCATTTGGTGAACTTGACAAATAATCTAGAGACGTATCGCCAATTTGGCGATATTTAACCTTAGATTGACGAAAATATCGTCAAAATTGCAAATATTACGCAAAATTGATGAAAATGACACTTAAGTGATGAATTGATTATTAAAATATTTTAATATATGAACTATTTCGGTTATTGAGGATGTTACCAATATTGAAAATTGTTTATTTAAAGTTACGCGAAATATAAGTTAATTGGGTACTTTAAAATAGTTTTACATGTTTTTGTCTGGAAAATAGCCAAATGTACAATTCAACGTTGAAACACACAGTACCGTACCGTGGATCTTATACATTATCTTTTGACTGTAAAAGTAGTAAATTCATTGCATTATATAAGGAAAGTCATGTGCTGCCCACATCAGATTTTTACTTTCCCTGCAATACATGGTAATGTATAGGGAGGAAAGTATTGGGATCATGCCGAAAATCGCAACTCGAGTTTTCGACGGATCTGCACGATTCGAGACGTCTAGAATACGAAAAAACTATTTTTAGCGTGACGTCTGTGTGTGTGTCTGTCTGTCTGTGCAATGTATGTATCCACTCTAGCTAAAAAACTAATGGACCGAATTTCAAAAAATTCGGAAGATAAGTCGCATGTGGGTTATTCTGGTGCTGATTAAATTTTGGTACGATTTAGAAAAAAATAACCTGCCTTTTTTTGCGAAATGGCGCGCAAGAATCGCGAAAATCTAAAATAAGAAAATACATATGCTCAAATATATCCATTAAATGCCTGTTTTATACGTAATTTTTAACGATGAAAATAATATGACCAACCGTATTACACCAGGACTAGTCGTTCTCAAGATATTTTAGATTTTTCGTATTTTTTTACACCACCTTCGAAAATAAGTCCAGTTACCAAATGAAAACGAAAATTGAATTAAAAGTGAATTAAATTTAATTAAAATAAAGAGAACGTGGATATAAATCTGCAGAGAAAGTCATGAGCTGCCCACATCAGATTTTTTATATCGTAACGATATCACCATGAAAAAAGAAAAAAAAAAGAAAAAAGAAAGATCCCATGAAAAAAGAAATAAAACTTCTATGGATGAAACTCTAGAAAATGCCATAAATCTTTGAGAATTATAACTAGGTGTCGCTAGTGTTATTAAAGTGGCCTTTATTTCCATTTGACACAATAGAGAGGCATGGTATTGAGTATATGCATTTTTGATTATTTTTAAATTAAGATTCCCTAATTATCAGTATAATTAATCAGTATTTTTTCACAGTTGTAGGACAGTAGCTGTTTCACAGAATTCAGAATATAGGGAGATAAAAATAAATTGAAAGATAAAACAATTTTGAATATGTGGGAGTGTTCCTTATTGTTTCGGTTCTAATTTTCATTGCGTTATTAATTTATTTCTACAAAATTGACATTTTTAATAATATTTTCACTATAAAAATACATGCAATGCAGAGGGCGCTTATCTTATTGCAGCGCTACCAGAATTATTGTTTCAAATGATATTGGCATTTTCCAGTATGGAGTTCTTCATGCTGGATGCATTATCACATCGGTATTTATTCCGTATAAAATAGCAACGTAAACAAATGTGACGTCATGTTGTGACCTAAGGCTCCTCTATATACGAGCTGACTCATCAAGCATATTGAAGCCCACCATAGCTGGAAGCGCAATCCATTAGCATTAACTCTATTCTTATTTTCACTTTAAGAAGTATAATTGAAATAATTATTAGTGGTTAATTATGGGTAGTTGTTCTGCGTCGAACTGCTCTAATCATTTTAGAAAGGATTTTAGGCTACTTCGCTTTCCTAAAAACGAAGAAAGACGAAAACAATGGCTAATATATAATTGGATACCCGGTACTGGAGCATACTTGTGCGAGCTAAATTCTATAATATTCTAATTGAAACTTCTTTTTTTATATAAAGTATTTATTTTAAACACTCATTTTACAATTTCTGTAACTGTAGTATGGAACCCTATGGGCTTCAATATGCTTGATAAGTCAGCCTGTAGTAGAGGAGCTCTATTGTGACCTATGTGCAAATGAACAATAAGTGTGTTATATATAGGCTGTGTTCAAAAACCACAACCGAAAGGATAGGGTGTTTGATACATCACGAAATAGTATATCTCGAAGAATTTGATTGCATCAGGTTTCTCTTAGGCAAACCTATCCGATCGAGTATAAAATATGGACATACTCATAGTTTGATGTAAAATTCACATGTTTCTTGGTAAATTTTGCCTCGTGAAATGGGTAACGAATCACGAGCAAATTTAAATCAAGTTTAAGAACACGACTAATCTTTATATTAGTACAAATCTAACATGATCGCTGCAAATTGGATTTTTATTTCATTTTAAAATATTTACTTATTATAATGGAGCCCAATCGCGATAATGACATCAACAAAATAACTCATAGCATAAGTATTCATAGCTACAGAAGAGGAGATTTAAATATTGATGAAATAAAGTACGATCCTATCGGCTCTTATCATACCTTAAGTAGAAGAAATGTAGACAATGCAGAGAAGGAAGTTGTAGGTATGGATTCACATAACTCTGAAAGTAGAAATTCTTCCATCATTTCCTTTGGATCTTCTTATGAATCGTTTGGCGAAAGTGGCGATATAAATTTCCTGGTGGCTTACCACCAATCGGACATTCCATTTCAAGCCTCTGAAATCCAAGCTAATGACATATCAGCTGTTATACGAAGTAAAAACATAAGCAAGAATATAGCTATGGATCCTGATAAAAATGTAGATTTGCCGGCAAGTGTACGAAAAGCAGAGAAAAGTACAATTTTGTGCAACTCACCAGCTTCTATACATAAGGCTGAAAAATCTGAAATACATTTTGGAGTTGAAAACGAAACTTCCGAAGACATAGACCTGGGATTTGTTGATTCAAAGGAATTCATATACCAAGAAAGAGAAGGTAATGATGATGATGATCAAATTATGGTTTCCAGGAATAAAAATTTGGTTAATAATTGTCAATACGGTTCTCTTCAGCAAGTCAAATCGATAAAATACGAAAGAATTGTTGACAGACTCAAAAAACTCCCACAGGAAAGTTGCAAATCTCCAGAAAAATTTAAATTTCCACTGGAAACTCCTGTCGGTTGCAGTTTTACTGATGCTGCACTATTTAATGATTCAAACACCGTATATGGGGATGCAAACATGTCAAATGATAATAGAAGTAATCTTGACACAGGGGTGACATGTTTTTTAGCTGGAAAAGAAACTGATAATTATCCAAAAACTTCTAACGAATCCAAAATTCAGAAGAATCTTCCCTCCGTTCCAAATGCAACTCTAAACGAGAAAATTGAAGAAAAGGAAACCATTTTAAAATCTTCAGCAGAATCTATTCCGGACTGTATTCGAGAAATTGCAGAGAGAACAACGGAAATGATTGTCAAAAGCGTTGTCAAAAGTGCTGTCAGAAGCTTGTCTCCAAAAACACTATCCAGTTATATCGAAGAAGTTGAAAACAACGTCGAATTTAAATTGAAAGGTCATAAAAATAAAAATCTCCAGGAAAAACAAGCCTCCATAAATGAGAATCCAGAAGCAATTTCTGGTCTTAACTTGGAGACAGATGAACATCAGCTCATAATGAAAGGCGATAACACCGAACAATTTTATGAAGTCGGAAAGAACATGACATCACAGAAAATCACAGAAAAAGCCATAAAAGATTTCGTTGAAAAGATGAGACATCAAGAAGTACAAACTGATTATGATTTGGAAGATATGTTATCTGACGATTCGACATATCCTATTAAACAAACATATTTGGAGGACAAAGTCTGTAAGCAAGCAAAAAGAGAAATTGTATCTGAATCTTCAAAAATTTTCTCGTCAAAAGATCAAAATGTAATATCTAGCGAATCAAATTATAAAGCTAGTGACAGTATTCAAAAACTAGTCAAGGCCGCGAAATCTCCTACTGAAAAATTTACGATTGAAGCTGAAAACCCCTTATCTGACGACACAGCTTGCAAAGATAAACAAGTAAATTTGACGAGAAAACGTAAATCTGGTGAATTAAAGAATGGTGTCCGTAAGAAATCGAGAGAGGAAACTGCATCTGAATCTTCAAGAATTTTCTCGTCAATGGATCACAGTGTCATATCTAGCGAATCAAATGATAAAGTTAATGACAGTATTATAAAATTACTCAAGGCTGCTAAATGCCAGAAAGAATTTTCGCTTAATATCGAAGAAACTGAAAAATCCTTACCTGACGATACAATTTACACAGGCAAACAAGTAAATTTGGGGAAACAGCACAAATCTGGTGAATTAAAGGACGGTATCATCCGTAAGCAAACGAGAGAAGAAATCGTACCTGAATCTTCAAGAATTTTCTCACCAAATGATCAAAGTACTAAATTCAGCGAATCAAATGATAAAGTTAGTGACAAGGTTAAAAACTTAATTGCAGAATCTGAATCATCAAGACCAATCACACATCATATCGAAAAAATGGAGAATTCCTTATCTGACGACTTAGCTTGCAAGGATAAACAAGAGAATTTGAAAAAGCGAAAATCTATTGAAGACGTTTCCAAAAATTTGACCCATAAACAAGCAAAAATGAGAATGGTATTCGAATCTCCAAGAATTGCCTCGCCGAATGGCCAAGGTTCTTTAAAGGATATTAAAATCGAGAATATGCAGGAAGAAATAAGACGCGCAGTTCGCAGTCGCCAAGAAATAAAGGCAACAAGACCAGCTGATTCCATTTCAGTTACAGTAAAAGACGAGATAAAAATAGAGGGAAAAGGCATAAACATGGATATTAAACCGCAGATCTGTGAAGATATTGTGGAAAGCAATTGCAGAAGAATCAAAAGAGACCAAACAAAAGAAGGAAAATTCAATCTGAGGCGTTCTCAAAGAACTCGCGATAGAAATATGGACACCTCGTAAGAAAAATGGATACAAATTCTTTAAGCTAATGCACAATCCTAAATTAAAGAATCAAATAACTGAAAGAATTAAGTGTATGATAATAAATGAAGGTTTTTGCAGTTTCAGATTTTGAAAATGAATTTTATTGTAATTCGTTGTAAAAATTTAAATGTAAAATAAGTAATGATTTCTATAATTTTTTATGAAGGTTTTTGGTTTTAAGGTATTTATGTGTTGAGCCTAGATTGAGGTCTTATCTTATATTGGGTGACTATCAATTTATATGTTACTTTCTCTACTTACATAGTATAATATATAGCGAAAGTATTACGACGGGGTCGAAAATTCGGATTAGAGTTCTCTACGTATTTACACATTTTTAAGCACCTTTGAACTTGAATCGAATGCTTTTAAGGTGAACTGTGTGTGAAAGTCTGTGGAAGCGATATTTCTCGAACGGATAAAATGTTTGAACGTAACTTAGCATGATTATTACAATAAGTGAATAATAGAATCCCTATTGATTTTAGATATGGTCAAACGTTCAGAACAAGCCTAAATTTTCGAATGAATATATAAAAAAAATCATGAGATTATCAATAATTAAAAAGAAATTTTTTTTTAAAGAAATTTATCAAAAAAAGTATGTAAAATAAGAAAAAGTAGTAAATATTATTAATTATGTTTACTTTTCATATGTAATGTTATGCATCAAATCTGTCAACATTATTCTCATGGATATAGCTTAGTCCATTCATAAAAGAATACATTTTTGATATGAATAACCTCAATGCTTGGGGTTTCTGTGGCGGGAAACAGGGCGTTGCGAAAAATTTAAACACTTTGGACGCTTATACCTCTGAACATCTGAACTTAATAGATAAAAATGTAAATAATATTTCTTGCTTTGTAATAAGGGATAGCTTGGAAATAAGGTCCTTGCTTTGGAAATAAGGTCCAGATTATGAGTACATAAAATTGACTTCAATATTTTTAGAAAGATTTTTTTTAAACTTTAAAAAAAAAAAGTATCTGTCTGAGCGAGTGTTTTTCGTTTTGTTTTTCAGTTTTCTTACTTTCACTCGAAATATCTTCGAAACTATAAAAAAAAATATAGATATAAATAGTAAGTGGCAAAAATATGCATTAGAAAATCTAGTTTCTAAATTTATAAATTAAAAAGGAAAGTGCTCTTATAGTTTTAAAGTAATCGTCTTGTTAAGTTGAAGAAGATTAAAAAGTTTCCATTTTTCAAACTTGTAATATTTATAATTCAAAACCTAAAAGTAAACTATGAGAAAAACAAGAGTTTGTAGCTCCGTGAAAGCCCTACAAGTGTATATAATTAGATTTTGGATTGAGCACATTTTTTTTCGAAAATACTTAAAAAGTATTTGTCCAAACTAATTTGTACAGCAAGAATAATGAGCGGTGTTTGGATTTTTATTTGACTGACTGCACATCATTATTTAGCTGGGAACGAAGTAGTGTCATTGCACTATGTAGGTAGTGTGTTGCCCACAAGATTTTTTAGCCATTAGAAATAAAGAATAAACTATTGAGACATTTTATAGTATTACCGAGGCTGAATTTTTGAACCACTGTACTTAAGTGCCTTATTAACAACTCAGTAACAAAATAAACCTTTTTAATAGAAATATAATTAAAATATCATGCACAAATCTTGAGGCTTATTAGTGGAGCGTATTCTCAATGATTACATAAGCGCAGGGCCCCCACAAAGGGGGGGTCAGTTGGGGTTGTTGTACCGGGGCCCGGCGAACGATAGGGGCCCGTGAAAAAATATTTTTTCAACATTATTTGTGCATATGAATTTGTAATAAAAAATATTTTATGATATAATATCGCATATTTTACGCAAGTTCTTTAAAACAATAAAAAAAAATCCAAAGAATTGTACAAATTAAGCACATGATACGTTAAGCAACATGTGACACGTTTTATTTCTTTGATTCCATGTGTTTCAAAAAAAGGGGAAAAAAGACATCGTCCGTAACGTACAAAGAATACGCTATCCCATCAACAAAGGATCAGCAAATCCGGTAAGAAAATGATAGATAATAGTACTCCACATAAATTGCCCAGCTTTGAAGGGTTGGCTACAAAGCATTTCCCAGGGTAATAAAAGTAACTTTTTTCTATTTAGCTTCGAAAATTTGCAAGCATTGAACTGATAAAATAAATGCCTTTACAACAAGAAAAGAAAAGCCTTCCACATCTCCTTGTGCAGAGGGAGTCTTTTTCACTCCCATACAGATGAGATAAGATCATGTGAATGGCCAGTTGACCTAAAGCAATTAACACGTCAGGGGGTCCAGGTCCAGTCTACCGACAATATCCGCGCTCTTTTGTAGCAGAAAATTCTGGGTATTTGGCAATGGATCGGATGACCCTATTTCCAGCTCTCAAGTTCTGTAGTAGATGCCTGAAGGAAGAGTGTTGTATTTCATCCTGGGGAAACCAAGTGGTTAGCATTGAAGACCTTTTGTCTAGCAAAATGTCCCTAAGCAATGTAGCAATGTTCATCTGAGTGGATCCTCTAGAAACGAATAGATACCTCGGCCTAATCCGATGAAACTGTGTTTTCATTTGAAGATTTTGTAACTCGTATAAATTCTTCAATATTTGTAATTAATGGAAAAAAATTTTGCACAGGGGTCTGATATTAAGGTTTGTTTGAATTCTTATATTTTTTTCAATATTAGTTTTAATTGCCTTAAAAATATTGATCTTAGAATTAATGTTATTTATTTTATCAGAATACTATATAGTTCTGTAAAATTAATCTATACATTTAAAATTTGTATAAAACTTTTAGATGAATTTACTCATTGAGAATATCCCTGAAAACGTACAAACCAGTAATTTATTAATATATATGAGTACAACACGGATTGAAATAATGAAACAGAATGTCGTAGGATTATTTCAATCGTGTAAATAATCAGAATCCTATTAATTTTCAGTGAGGTCGGACCGGGAGAAGGCTTTTTCAATTATTTATTCTTAAAATTGAAAAGACATGCAAAATATTCATGTTACCAATATATGTACAGAAAGGGCCGTTTATTATGGAATTTATTTTTATATAAAAATGCAAATGACATCATTTATAGGATGTTCCATCATCCAGATATTGCATGTTTTCTTTATCTAAGTTTAAAAAATTATAAAAATGTTAAATATGGTATTTATTACCAATTAGGTGGTTAATTTAAGTACTTTTAACCAGAAATGAATTGAAAATATATTTAGGATTTATCCTGAACCACTTTTGAGGTATTAGAAATATTACTTTTTCTACAACGAGCGTGATATCTCTCAAAATAATTAAATAATTCCCATGCGATTAGGTATACTTATTTTAATCAGTGTCAGCATAAGACGTATTTATTTTCAACGAGTTTGCGTCATAAAGAAGTGCTGTTTTTTATTGTTTATGGATATCATAATATTTTCATTTGCTGAGAAGTTTTTTGTTAGATACATCAGATGTTTTAGTTACTGGGGCTGTGCATAATATTTTTGTTCTCTGAGTAGTAAATAATACAATTAAAATTTACAGAAAATTTGTAGATTCTTTCAAATTATCAAATAACTCAAGAAATTTTTTGCAACTGATGTATTGTTGAACCTATCATACTACTGTAGAGGGCAGGAATAATGAAAATTAATCATACCAGAAGGCCGTAAGATGCAGAGGTCACTTTTCTTTGCCCATGCACATTTATATAGTAGTACAAATAATTACTCAGAGTTGCCCGGGTCCTAGATAAGCTTCCGCTAGTTAAATAATACATGCAGATAAAAACCACTCAATTTGCAAATCGCTTCCTTCTTTTGTTCCGCAACCGTGGAAAGCAGAAAAAATAAATAAATAAAAGAAACAAAATGAAATCATTTCTCTAGGCGAGAAGACTTAAACATCGTGAGTTCCAAGGCTTTGAGGGGCATGCTCACAAATGTCCACCGGGGAGAAAAATAGTATACACATTTCATTAACGATATCTACAATTTTAAATTTTATGCGTTTGTAAAAACTCACAGCAAATAAAATAATGTAGTAATTAAAAATATTTCGGTTAGAATACGAGGATATACACACATATTTAAGTATCAAATATTCTAAAATATACAAATTTCGATGTATTTATAAAAAATCCAATGTGGGCAGCACATGAATTTCCTTATATAATGCAATGAATTTACTACTTTTACAGTAAAAAAAAAAATAGATTATTATTATAGTAGATATTTATATTCTTTCCAAGATATTGAATTTTCGTCAATGAGTCATCATTTTCATTGATTTAGTGTCATTTTTATCCATTTGGCAAGTTTTTCGTTAATTTAGCAACATTGAAGAAAGTCGCCAAGTTAGCGACATCTCACCAAATTCGTCGCCAAGGTCTTTCCAAGCGTTATGGACAGATAAATAAGTTATTCTTACAACAGATAAATGACGATTGGCGTTCAAATACAAAAGTATTACTCAAAGTATCTTTTTTCATGAATGAAACGAGCTAGATCCACGAGAATGATGTCACAAATTTATCGCATGGTATTACATATGAAAAGTGAGCATGTTTCTCAATAAGAAATATTTTGTTTTTATTTTATATGATTTTTTGATATTTTTTTTTTTTGAAAAATCTGCAATATCTCGAGAACGGTTCATGTTAGCGTTCTAAAATTTATGTCAATCGTTTTCTAATGAAAAATTACATACGAAATGTTTCTTTGCGTAACTTTATTAGAGGATTTGAGGTTTTGACGATTTTTTTAATATTTCACTCGAAAATTTAGGGGATTCTGAATATTCAATTGCGTATAAAAACTATAGATTTCCAGTGTTTACGGATTGTAATTTTTGTACCAAATTTCATTCGAATCGGTCCATTCGTTCGTCAGTTATCATCTCCACAGACTCACTGACACACACACACACATCACTTCAAAAATGTTCGATTCGTGATAAGGGATGCTTGAAACGTGCTCTTCCGTTGAAAACTCGAATTCGAATTTTCGACCCCGTCACAATACTTTCCTTATATAGTATTGTATATAAGGAAAGTAATAAAATAAATTTAAAGGAATTGTCCTACGGATTCGGTTCAAACATTGTTAGAAAAAATGTTTTGCGATCTTTCCGATGGTGTCAAAATAGAAACTCTGCAATAACATTTTCGATCGCTAAGGAACTGATTTTTGTGAAAATCGCTCAAAATCGTGATTCAATATAAAATAACTAAAAACTAATATAAATTAAAAACAATTCATTGAGTAGAATTCGTCGAAACGTCCTGAAGCGCCTCTGTACCATATTCCATCGCTGTGCGCAGCTTAGATTTCTCGCTACAGACTACACACATGCTTTCTTATATTAAGTAAACTTAATTTTTTCGTACCCTATGGAGTGCTGATTTGAAGAAAATTAGAGATCAACTGATTTAGAAGATCCAAACTACTATTACACATTATTAAAAAATCATTTATTGCAACAAGTATATTTGCATATATGAGATTTTGATATGAAAAATCGATTGATACAGAAGATCAAGAGTGTTTTATCTGCATATCCTGCTTTGTTAAGAGTGTGGCAATAGGAATAGAAGTTGATCAAATAACGATTATGGAAGTTATTTTGGATAGATCTTTTTTTACTTTATTGATGAATATATATTTACATTTCCACTTCACTACATGATTGTATTTATTACTTTCCTTATATACATAATGTATAAGGAAAGTATTGTGATGAGATCGAAAATTCGAATTCGAGTTTTCGACGGGAGAGTACGTTTCAAGCATCCCTGATCACGAATCGAACATTTTTGAACTGATGTCTGTGTGTGTGTGTGTCAGTGAGTCTGTGGAGACGATAACTGACGAACGAATGGACCAATTCGAACAAAATTTGGTACAAAACTCACAATCCGTAAACACTGGAAGCCAATTGTTTTTATACGCAATCGAATGTTCAGAACCCCCTAAATTTTCGAATGAAATTTTGAAAAAATCGTCAAAAAATCAAAATCGCTAATAAAGTTACGCAAATAGACATTTCTTATGTAATTTTTCATTAGAAAACGATTGACATAAATTTTAGAATGCTAACATGAACCGTTCTCGAGATATTGTACATTTTTCAAAAAAAATTATCAAAAAGTCATATAAAATAAAAAAAAATACTTCTTATTGAAAAACATGTTCACTTTTCATATGTAATACCATGCGATAAATTGGGTAACATCATTCTCGTGGATCTAGCTCTTTCTATTCATGAAAAAAGATACTTTGAGTAATACTTTTGTATTTGAACGCCAATAGTCATTTATCTGCTGTAAGAATAACTTATTTCTTCGTCCATAACGCTTGGTGAGATTTTGGCGACGAATTCGCCGGAATGTCGAAATGTTGCCAAATTAACAAAAATCTCACCAAATGGATAAAAATGACGCTAAATCAATGAAAATGACGACTAATTGTTGAAAATTCAATATCTTGGAAAGAATATTGGTATCTACTATAAGAGAAACCTATTTTTTTTTTACTGTAAAAGTAGTAAATTCATTACATTATATAAGGAAAGTCATGTTTTGCCTACATCAGATTTTTTCTACTGTGTTTTACTATTTTGTAACTAAAGAATTCAACTTTAAATTATTTACAAAGACTGAGCAAAAATTACTTTAAAGTTAACTTTGGCGAAAATATGTTGGATACATCGAAGGGGGGGGGGGGGGGTGGAATCACTCCCTTCATATACATGGGGCCCGCGTCACTACTTGGTACCCTGTCTCACAATTTGATGTGGGGGGCCTGCATAAGCGCCTAGTAAACCTGTACCTAGTGCAAACCAAGTCTTGATTATAAGTCTCTTTATAGAGCATGGGCACGAGTGTAAATAAATGACCTGCGTGGTTGAATGCGCAGAAACGTAAGGGCAAAAGGGCATTATTTTTACCACAGCGTGTAATAGTAAATAGACGATGATGTCCAATAAAAATTGAAACTAAACCCATTAAACATCGAAATTTATCTTTGTGATGAAAACAAGTTTTTTAGAATACTTGAATAACAACATATATTTAAAGATTCCATTTTCTAAAGTGCATTTTATGTGGATGTACACTACTACACATTTTTACTATGGTCACTAACTAGCGTTCAAAGGATGTATAGATTTACTAGCAAATTCTGCAATGTATATGCCAGCGTGAAGGGAAAGATATGTAACGATTTTTCTTTAAAAAAAAACACCCGTGTAAATATTTTAATTAAAGTTAATATTTTATTTCCCTGTTAATTATAAATATCCATCAAACAAGATAAATTTAGTAAAATTAGAGGTTAGACGATTGTAAGTTTCTAAAGTAACCGTTTTAATACAGAGATAATAAAAAATTCCATACTGCTAAGCATACGAATATTTTGTTTTGGAAACGTCACTAAACGTAAGGGCAAAATTGTCCGGGTGACGTCACGTGCCCATGCTCTATAGGGCGATAAACAGGTAAAGTGTCGAGGGTGAAATACACCAATTAGGAGTCCTTACACTATAAGGCCTAGGCGTAGGCCTGGCCCAGGAATTGGAGAACCAATGAAAGAAATAGTATACAATTTTTTACTTACCGAGATTTCGTTCCGGATTGGACAACCACTTTTTTACAGATGACGTCACCTTGAAGACTTCCCAACCAGAAGCATGTGCGCTAACTAAACGTGCTTGAAGCAGTTTGGAATTAGAGTCAACTTGATCTTCATAAAGCTGGATCTATAGGACGATAAGAGGCATGGAATGCTTTTTAAAAAAATCAAACTTAACTTTATCTTGGAGAAAACTATTATGCAAGTGTGAAACTAATATAAAAGTATTTGGAATAAACAACGTATCACTTTTTTAGCACATTTAACTTGGTTCATCTTTTGTAATTTATTAGAATGCTATAGGTTAATTTTATTGCACAAAATAACTGTTTGTGAAATTGCAACACTATGAAAGATAAGTGATATAAGCTTGAAACTCACAGAATGTGTACACCAAGTTAAGACCTGCAAATGATTATGTCAGTGAAAATACCTTTGGGGTTTCGGAGCAGAGCACTCTTAATTTTCCGGACTTGGGTTTAAATATGTGGCTCAGATGAGTGGTTGTATGCAATCAATGAAGAACTAACTGATTGAGTCCAAAGTGTGTTTCTCGTGTCTTTACTATAGCTTCAGTATAGCTTGTGTCTCACTATAGTTTCAATGGATAGGTGAGATACAGATGAATAGAAATTCGAGTACTGGACCGTAAAATCGCACAACTATTATCGTTCGCAACCCATTGTTGCAAATTCTTTGACTCTCAACCACAGACGCCTCAAGCTGCAATGGGATCTCAATCACAAACATTGGCAAATAATCATGTTTTCTGACGACTACGATTCAAAGTTTAGTAAACAGCGATTCAAAGTTTAGTAAACAGTGATTCAAAATTTAGTAAACAGTGATTCAACTTGCTGCAGTATGTTTGGTTGCACTTAAGCACTTAAGCTTTTAGAAAATAATGCGCAAAATATTTTTGTATGGAAATAAATTGTTGTATTGCTTTTCTAAATATTCGCCTTTAGTATTAATACATTTTTTCATCGAATAAACCAATTTTTTAAATCAGTTTTGCCATTCAGAAGTTGGTATAGCAGAAACATGTGATTTGTAAGCTTCAGCTGCTTACTTCTGGGCTGCCAAATCGTTGACCACACATTTTATTTTTGATTGTTGGGAACAAGAAAAAAACCCGGTGGGTACTAAATCAGGCGAATAAGGATAATGTCTCATGAAATCAATTTTTTTATGCTTCAGATAATTAATAGTTTGATATGCAGTGTGGGAGCTGGAATTGTCATGATGAAGAATGATGTGACGTTTCGCATTATTTTCTCTGATTCGAGTAACTATTTCTAGCAAACAAATTGTCGTATGCTATAAAATATTTACTGTTCTACCATCCTCTAGAGCAATGGTTGCAACATAGTCGGATTTACCAGAAAACGAAGTTATCGCTTTCTTTGAAACACTTCGTGCGCGAACAAATTTTGCAGGATTTGGTTCATTTTGAAATACCCAAACGGTAGATTGTTGTTTTGTTTCGGGTTTATATGAATAAATTCATTCATGTTTTGACAGCTGTTACAATGTCAAAGATATGTTATGAGACACCAGAGTTGAATATTTTGAAATTTTCCTTGCAACCATTTGATACGAGCGACCGTTTGAGCTTGAGTTAAATAGTGTGTAATCTAACGCGACCATATATTTTTTATTTTTAAATGATCATGTAAAATTGGATGCACTCGGATCCTTGCAATGTTCAAATATGCCTCAATTTCATCAAATGTGATATGGCGATCCGACTCTTTTATCGGCAGAGTCGGGATTGAATTGGATCGTCCGAGTGTATTTCCCAGCGCACTAACCACTGGGCTGTACCCACCCCTTGTGTCAACCCTTGTCGAAAGTTATAACGAATCATAGTTTGAAAATCCCTCCGACTTGAATCCATGTTTTGTCACTACCTTATTAACGACGCCGTAAAAATAATTTTATTGCATTTCTTATTCTTTAGCAGCCAATGTTCACGTGAAAGTTCAAATTTTAAAAAATCGTCTGCATTGCTACATTCTAAAAACTTAAGTACTGGCCCTTGTATATGTAATCGAAATATTATGATGGACAATAGCGTGCATTTGGATTCAATAAAGCGACTGAAATTATTAAAAATTAAACTTAAAAGAATATATAGCTAAAAATTGTCGTTATCTGTGCCAAGATAATGCTGACAAAAGCAGTGCCGGATTAAGGTTTTTGGGATCCCTGGGCGGAATCGCCCATGGGGGGGGGGGGGGGGGGACACCACTCGAGCGGGGAAGTGAATTTTACTACTTTCTCATACTAAGTATAGAAAGTGTATTGTTTTTATGCAATTTTTCGATTCTGATATTTTGATGCAAATATATGTTTTGGGACCTCTTGACCACGTCTTGACTATTTTTAGAGTGATGTCTGTCTAACTGTCTGTCTGTAGTCGATTTCTTGTGTACACCATAGCTACCACAAATATTAATGGATTCCATAAAATTTTATATTTGGCTTTGTTATCCGAAAATGTAGAACTAGATAGAATTTTTGGAAACTCGAATGAAAACTTCTAAATTTATTCTAAATTTTATATTTTTTTAACATGACAGCATGGGGCAGAATGCGATCTAATCATGCATGAAAGAGGTTATTTATGGTTCAATGATAACGAAACATAATAGTTTCAATCACTGTAGTGAAAATTAGCCATGATACAAATTATCCGTCCGTGACGTCATTAGATCCCTCGGGGGGGCACATTGTCAACATTGATTTCAATCGAAATATTAATGAATTGCAACATGCTATAATTGTGATCTTTTGGACCAACGATAAATATTTTTAAAAATTTTTTTTGCAAAACTTTCAAGAAAATATTAACTGGTTCATCAACTCGACTTCATTCATACCAGAATTCACTTTTTTTTTTCGAATTTTACAAGAAAAAATTTGAAAAATCGGTACCGTGGGTCCAAATGATTACAACTACAGCAACTCTTAAATCTAGTGCTCATTGAGCCATAAATAAACTCTTTAAGCATGATAATGTCAAATTCTGTCCTATGCTGCCAGGTTAAAAAAAAATCTGATGTGGATAGCACATGACTTTTCTTATATAATGCAATGAATTTACTACTTTTACAGTAAAAGAAAATAAGTTATTCTTATAATGGATACTTATATTATTTCCAAGATATTGACATTTCGTCAATGAGTCGTCATTTTCATTGATTTAGCGTCGTTTTTATCCATTTGGCGAGATTTTCGTTAATTTGGCAACATTTAAAAAAGTCGCCAAGTTGGCGACATTCCGCCAAACTTGTCGTCAAAATCTCGCCAAGCGTTATGGACTGAGAAATAAGTTATTCTTATAGCAGATTGTCGTTCAAATACAAAAGTATTACTCAAAGTAACTTTTTTCGTGAATGGAATGAGCTAGATCCACGAGAATGATGTCACTCAATTTATCGTATGATATTACACATGAAAAGTGAACACGTTTCTCAACAGTTAATATTTTTTTTCAATTTATGGGATTTTTTTATAAATTTATTTGAAAATGTGCAATATCTCGAGAACGGTTCGTGCTAGCGTTCTAAAGTTTGTCAATCGTTTTCTAAAGAAAAATTGCATAGGAAATGTCTATTTGCGTAACTTTATAAAAAGTTTTGATTTTTTAATGAATTTTTCAAAATTTCACTCGAAAGTTTAGAGGGTTCTGAACATTCGATTGTGTTTAAAAACAATAGGCTTCCAGTATTCACGGATTGTAATTTTTGTACCAAATTTCATTCGAATCGCTCCATTTGTTCGTGAGATATCGTCTCCACAGACTCACTGACACACACGCACACACACACATACATATATTCACACACACACACACACACATATATATTTTCACACACACACACACACACAGACATCACCTCAAAAATGTTCGATTCGTGATCAGGGATGCTTGAATCGTGCTCTCCCGTCGAAAACTCGAATTCGAATTTTCGACCCTGTCACAATACTTTCCTTATACATTATATGTATATAAAGAAAGTAATATATATATAATTTAGAATAGAAGTGAAAGTTTTCCCTTGAGTTTAAAAAAATTCTATCAATGTCTAGATTCTTTGATAATAAAGCCGAATACAAAGTTTTGTGAAAATCCATTAATATTTGTGGCTGCTATCGTGTATACAAAAAATTGACCCCAGACGTCAGACAGACAGCACTTTAAAAATTGTTAAAACGTGTTCAGGAGGTCTTAAAACATTGGCGTTAAAATCTCTAAATTAAAAACAATACTTTCTCAATACTACGTATGAGAAAGTGAAAATTACAAGCTACTTAAAAATGTATTCCTGTGTGAGGAATGCAAGTTCAGTTTTTTAGAAAACCATTAACTGCAGCGATGCCACACTTTAGTTAATTTTTTTCTTTATTGTGTTCGGATGCAGCGAAAAAATTTATGGGTCCCGAGACGCCCGTTATAACGGGGTCATTTCGCAATTATTCAAACCAGTATCTTCGATTTGAGGGAATTAAACCCTTACCTGAATTAGGTGAGAGTGTTGATGCCGAGGTGGGCTTCTGTTAGTAAAGAAGTGAAATTCTGCATCCACAATTTCTTCATATTTCGGTACAGAATCCAGTAAGTCATAGAAATAGAAGTCGCTGTCATCAGACTCACCTGTATAAAAAAGTTCGGCCATTTAATAATAAACATAAAAATCTGATGTGGGCAGCACATGACTTTCCCTGCAGAATTAATTTCATATTTTCTTTATTTTTTTAATAATTCGTTGGATTGAGTTTTATTGCACCAAATAACACTAAATTTGCATTTTTAATTCAATTTTTGTTTTTATTTGGTAATTGGACATTTTCCCGAAATCGGGGTAACAAAAATGCAAGAAATCTCAAATATCTTGAGAACGGTTAGTCCTGAAGTATAATGGAGTGTGTTATATTCTTTATCCTCATCAAAAATTGCGTAGAAAACAAAAATTCATTTGATATATTAGAGCATATATAGTCTTTTTTTTTCGATTTTTGCGATTTTTGCGGGCCATTTCGTAAAAAAAGGCGGGTTGTAGTTCTCCGAATTGTACCAAAATCTACTCAGCACCAGAGTATCCCACAAGTAACTTATCTACCAATTTTTGTGAAATTGGATCAATTAGTATTTTAGCTAGTGTGGATACATAAAATTTTTGCGGGCCATTTCCGAAAAAAATGCAGGTTGTTCTTTTTCGAATCGTACCAAAATCTAATCAGCACCAGGGTTGACCACAAGTGACTTATCTACCAAATTTTATGAAATTTAGTCGATTAGATGCTTTAGAGTAGAAATATATAATTTTTGCGGGCCATTTCGTAAAAAAAGGCAGGTTGTTCTTTTTCGAATCGTACCAAAATCTAATCAGTACCAGGGTGACCTACAAGTGACTTATGTACCAAAATTTGTAAAATTTGATCAATTAGTTTCTCAGTTACATGGGATACAGGCAATTTTTGAGGGCAATTTCGCAAAAAAAAGGCGGGTTGGTTTATTCCGAATAGTACCCAAAACTAATCAGCACCAGGGTCAAATACAAGTGACTTATCTACCAAATTTTATGAAATTCGGTTCATTAGTTTTTGAGTTAAAGTGGATACATACATTGCACAGACAGACAAACATACATACATACAGACAGACAGACACACAGACAGACACATACACAGACGTCACGCTAAAAATAGTTTTTTCGTATTCTAGAGGTCTCGAAACGTGTAGATCCGTCGAAAACTCGAATTGCGATTTTCGACATGATTCCCATACTTTCCCTATACATTACCATGTATTGCAGGAAAAGTAAAAAATCTGATGTGGGCAGCACATGACTTTCCCTGCAGAATTAATTTCATATTTTCTTTATTTTTTTAATATTTCGTCGATTGAGTTATATTGCACCGAATAACACTAAATTTGCATTTTTAATTCAATTTTTGTTTTTATTTGGTAATTGGACATTTTCCCGAAATCGGCGTAACAAAAATGCAAGAAATCTCAAATATCTTGAGAACGGTTAGTCCTAAAGTATAATGGAGTGTGTTATATTCTTTATCCTCGTCAAAAATTGCGTATAAAACAAAAATTCATTTGATATATTTGAGAATATATAGTCTTTTTTTTTTTTTTTTTTTTTCGATTTTTGCGATTTTTGCGGGTTATTTCGTAAAAAAAGGCGGGTTGTTGTTCTCCGAATTGTACCAAAATCTAATCAGCACCAGAGTATCCTACAAGTAACTTATCTACCAATTTTTGTGAAATTGGGTCAATTAGTTTTTTAGCTAGTGTGGATACATGAAATTTTTGCGGGCCATTTCCGAAAAAAATGCAGGTTGTTCTTTTCCGAATCGTACCAAAATCTAATCAGTACCAGGGTCGATCATAACTGACTTATCTACCAAATTTATGAAATTTAGTCGATTAGTTGAGTTAGGGTGGAAATATACAATTTTTGCGGGCCATTTCGTAAAAAAGGCAGGTTGTTCTTTTCCGAATCGTATCAAAATCTAATCAGCAGCAGGGTGACCCACAAGTGACTTATGTACCAAATTTTGTAAAATTTGATCAATTAGTTTTTCAGTTACATGGGATACAGGCAATTTTTGAGGGCCATTTCGCAAAAAAAGGCGGGTTGGTTTATTCCGAATAGTACTCAAAACTAATCAGCACCAGGGCCACATACAAGTGACTTATCTACCAAATTTTATGAAATTCGGTCTTTTAGTTTTTGAGTTAGAGTGGATACATACATTCCACAGACAGACAGACATACATACATACATACAGACAGACAGATAGACACACAAACAGACACATACACAGACGTCACGCTAAAAATGGTTTTTTCGTATTCTAGAGGTCTCGAAACGTGTAGATCCGTCGAAAACTCGAGTTGCGATTTTCGACATGATTCCAATACTTTCCCTATACATTACCATGTATTGCAGGGAAAGTAAAACTATCCCATGACTTGCATGGACTAGAATAAGTTATATGCACGTGTTATGGCCCTGATCAGGATTTAGTAGTCATTGGAGAAATATAATTACTTTCCTTGCAATACATGGTAATGTATAGGGAAAGTATTGGAATCATGCCGAAAATTGCAACTCGAGTTTTCGACGGACCTATGCGTTTCGAGACCTCTAGAATACAAAAGAAACTATTTTTAGCGTGACGTCTGTGAGTGTGTCTGTGTGTCTGTCTGTCTGTGCAGATTTTGTATCCACTCTAATTAAAAAACTAATTGACCGAATTTTATAAAATTTGGTAGGTAAGTCACTTGTGGGTGAATCTGGTGCTGATTAGTTTTGGGTACAATTCGGGATAAAAGAACCCGCCTTTTTTAGCGAAATGGCCCGCACAAGCCTGTATCCACTCTAGCTGAAAAACTAATGGACCAAATTTCACAAAATTCGGTAGATAAGTCGCTTGTAGATCACCCTGGTGCTGATTAGATTTTGGTATGATTCAGAAAAAGATAACCTGCCTTTTTTTGCAAAATAGCCCACAAAAATCTACAATATCTAAAATAAAAAACTGCGTATGCTCAAATATATCCATTAAATGCTTGTTTTATACGTAATTTTTAACGATGAAAGGAATAAGAGCAACCCTATTACACTAGTTCTAGCCGTTCTCGAGATATTTTAGTTTTTTCGTATTTTCTCTACGCCATCTTTGAAAATCAGTCCAGTTACCAAATGAGAACGAAAATTGAACTAAAAGTGAATTAAATTTAATTTAAATAAAAATAACGTGGATATAAGTCTGCAGAAAAAGTCATGTGCTGCCCACATCAGATTTTTTGTTCTTAGTAGCAAGTTTTCTTGCTGCTATTACAGATATCGATTGCTCCATAATGATTAATATCTGCAATGAGAGCACGATCCTGATTTTGAGCGCGCCCCTTATAGGCAGGTTCTGTGAGTGTCAACTTGACTGTTGTGGTTTTGTGCGGCCTCAGCTTAAACTTTTTGCGAAATTTTATGACAGCTGCTTAGTGGGACTGAATTTGTCCGTCTCGATAGAGGTTTTTAAAATTATGACACATAGTAAGTTTTCTTGCTGCCATTGCAAGTATTGGCGTTTTTAATCAAAAGAGTGTATTAATACGGGAATCCACGCATGTTATCTGCTCCGGGAACTTGATATTGACTCGTTTTTGTTCGAAAAAGCTGTTAAAAATCTGGGAGGAAATATCTGAAGTGTGACGCTTCCTGTACAACAGCAATGAGTACTTTCGGTATGTTTACATAATATTATAATTTTTTACACTTTAATTAAAGAACCATCCACGGTAAAAAAAATTTGATCTGGGCAGCATATTATTTTCTCTACAGACTCATATTCAATTTATCTTTCATAAACTATTCAATTTAGTTTAAATGCATAAACTGACATGGTTTGAAATTATAATCAATTTATGATTGCAATAGCTTTTGCTTCTAGTGGCTTATCGCATTATAAAAAGTCGTGAACTTGCAAAAATTACAATATATATATATATATATATATATGAAGATTTTTATGATTACTTGTAATATATATATACCCGAGAAATACCAAAGAAAATTGCTTGTAAACTGAAGGTTTTTGCAAATCAGAAGCCTAGTGTAGCACGATGAGCTATGCAAGAAGTTTGGAAATTGAATAAATGGAATCTAGTGAATATAAAAGGAGTAAAATGAATATGAAAATCATTTCTGAAACCATGTACGTTATCAAGGGCCATACATGTTTCATTAATGCTGATTCTACGTTTCTGTTTACACAACTGTAAAATGTATTACAGAAATAATGTAAATGGCCCGACGTAGAAGAAAAGACAAAGTGGATCAAATACACAAAAATATCAAACATGAATATAAAATATTCTGTTACACCAGCTTGTGGCTAATTATTGAAATGAGGATGCAAAGTATTATAAAGTAATATCAAAAGAATATAATGAAAATAAAATGAAAATATATCTACCCCTAGTACTGTGGTACTTCTGGAAAAGCATGTGTATTACCAATCATCTCAGAACAGGTTACAGTGAATTTTTTGTTACTGACTAAGCAGTTTTCTCAAAGCAGGTTAAAGTGAATTATACGAATAGTTTAACTGTTAGAAGAAGACATGGAGTTTATGAATTATTTAGAAATGCTAGAGTATGATCTGTCAATATGTTGCTGTAATTGTTGCAAGTTTTTGAATTTAAATTTAAAATGTGTTTTAATAAAAGAAAAAATAAGATTGGGCGGGTAGTTATTTTTGATGACGGTAGTAGGGGAATAGGGAGAGTTCTGCGCCACTTCAGAGGCGGTGAATCCCTATACTTTAACATGGGGAACCCTCCGAGGCCAGAAAATGAGTGCATCAACAGAGGCGGTGGTAAAGTCCCATGCTTTAACATAGGGGTTCTCAGAAGTCGGTGTGAGGCGGCACAGTTCCATAAGGTGACGTATATTGTTTATGACGTATAGAGTTTATGACGTATATTATTTTTTTCTTTTTTTGTTTTTAGTAACAAAATTTCGTAAATGTAATTTTTTTCTTATATTTTTTCGCAAATGTAAGTTTTTTACTTTTCAAAAACCGCACTTGTGCCGTTTTCTCTATGGGAATTAACATAGGTTTTCACACTTGTGCTATTTTTAACGTTTTTTCACAAAAACGCGATTTTTAGTAACAAAATTTCGTAAATGCAAGTTTTTTTCTTATATTTTTTCGCAAATGTAAGTTTTTTACTTTTCAAAAACCACACTTGTGCCGTTTTCTCTATGGAAATTAACATAGGTTTTCGCACTTGTGCTATTTTTTAACGTTTTTTCACAAAAACATACTTTTTACTAACAAAATTTCGTAAATGCAAGTTTTTTTCTTATATTTTTTCGCAAATGTAAGTTTTCTACTTTTCAAAAACCACACTTGTGCCGTTTTCTCTATGGGAATTAACATAGGTTTTCACACTTGTGCTATTTTTTAACGTTTTTTCACAAAAACATACTTTTTACTTGTAAAAAACTAACAAAAACGCGTTTTTAAAGTAGCAGAATCGCGTGAATTGGTGTTTTAAAGTAGCAGAATCGCGTGAATTGGTGTTTTAAAGTAGCAGAATCGCGTGAATCGGGTGTATGGGAATCTCGGGAATTGGGTGTATGGGAGGGGTGTGTTTCCCCAATCCTTTCGATCTTGGAGTTCAAATATTTTAATAAATATTCCCAAAAATAAATATTTCAATAAATATTTCCAAAAATAAATATTTTAAAGAATCGTGAAAGTGTCCAAAATACTTGAGTGTTATGAATCGTGTATTCATTTAAGTCTTGGAGTTTAAATAATAACAGATACCAATGGCTGTATGCATATGTTTTTACAAGTGTACTACTAGCATAGGGGTATCTTTCAATCTTAACCTGTTTTAAAAATAAATATTTAAAAAACCCCACATACTAATTTGTTTATAGGAGTGTGTTATTTTATACGTGTGTGAGAGTATCTTTAAATCCCATCATGTTTTAAAAATAAATGTTTTAAAAACCGCACGACAGACCCGATTTTCATCAAATTTTTGAAAGGATGTCATATAGCTATAGGGATATACTCCTTTCCTAATAAGAGCATTCTGTTGTACTATATCAGGGAAATGTTCTCTGAGAATATGAAATTCACTCAAGTCTAAATTGGAAACTAGCTTTTCCAGGGAAGCATTCAGAAACTGTAGGCTATCAATAAATTGTAAACAGACACGGGGCCCCTCTTTCTTTGAAATCTTAAAAGATATATATTTTTCCATATTAGTGGCAATCACATCAATTTTATGGTCTTGCAATTTTCCAAAACTCAGCATAATATGATGAGAGTCATAATTTTTTAAATTATGAAACACTACAGGAATATTAATACTTTGCCTATAGTTAAGATTACAGGCATTATGCAGGGCACCTCTATATAGGCTCCAGTCACGTGATTGTGATCACGCACACGATCTGTTTTCAGTTCACGATGGCACACGTTACAATGGGTAGCTCTTTCGAAGTCAACTTCATTCTCTTTAGTCATTCGTAGTGGTTTAACATAACGTAATTTTTCTCCAAGATACTGTTTCTCCATTATCAAGTTGTTAAGAAAATGATTCACAGGGTCGATACCTCGATACACAGTAGCTTGTTTCAGGCATTTTCCATCAGGCCCTATAATAACATAAGCATATCCACAAGGTTCATGAATCGCTAGTCTATGCGTTGAGACCCAGACCGTCCGACCTACCAGAAAGGTGTAAGGTAACTGTATGGACGGCCGGGCTAGTCTATGCGTGTAAGATCTAATATTCGAGGGTTTAGTAGTGTCTTCTTTAACGATCAGGGCTTCAAAGTCAGCATAAATGATGAAAGGGATAGAATGCTGATACTGTTTGTTCGTGAATTGGAGATATTTCTGATCTTCCGAGGGCATTTTAATGCGCTGAGGTGCATGTTCTTTACAATATTGAGCATGATCTTGCAAAAGATCGTCTCTGCTGTAACGATGTAAACATCTATAACATATATATTGGGCTCCATTGTGCCTAGTTATATCTCCCAGCAAGCGTGACATATTCCTTATGAGAGTATAGTGTTGCTTATCTTCATCACTAATCAGCAGGAGATTCACACAGTCTTCATCTTCACGTTTGGATATATGCAAAGGAAAAATATCTTCATCTTCGTATCCATATACATTTATTCGTATATTATTCAATTTTTCAATCTGGGGAATCTTCACAACTGAGATAGGGTATTGAATATCTCCAAGTTTAATGTCATTTTCAAAACTTTTATAATGTGACACTCTTTCAGGATGACCTTCACGGGATATATAGTATTTGTGGGCTAATAGGCACCACACCAGGCATTTCTCGTCTTCATTTCGAATATTGAGTAAAGCTTTCTTGGCTGCAAGTTTTGTTGGCAAGGGTATATAGCTAGAAGCTGCAAGAGGCTTATACTTTGCACAGAAAACATCTATCTTTCGCATCTTTTGTAAAGTCCATCCAGATCCTCGACTAACAAATTCTTCGAATAACTTCAATATTTGAGAAAAGGCTTCTTCAACATTGTTGGGAGGGGTATCATCACGAAGTTCTGTCACAACATCTGTTCTAAAATATGAGCTGGATACCTCTTGGCCATTTGCAATGTCACGAATAAATTGCACATCTGCAATAAGATACCACTTAATAGATCTGTATGCATCAAGTTCGTCTTTTAATATCTTCAATAGCTGAGAGCGAATCTCATCAAAACATAGCATAAGATCCCTCTCTACACTTTCAGTGGGTTCCAGAGTGTGTACAGAGAATACATCTAAACCCTTCTTCTTCTTCGCTGCAATCTTGAGGCGCTTATTAGAAGTTGAGGCTAAAGCAGGAGCTTTTCTCTTTTTAGAACCATGTTCAATACGCTGATGGCGCAGGGCATCACTTTTCTTGCTGAATATAAGTTCACAATGCTTGCATTTCACACCATCCTTCAGATGAAGTAACAGGTGGCGCTTCAGGTTATCTCGTCTAGTAAACTGTATGGAGCATTGAGTGCATTCAAACACTTTAACGGGAGAATGCATATTCGCATGTCTAGCCAAGTCTTCCTTACGAACAAATGCACGTTCGCATACTTTACATCGATAAGTCAAGACATCATCGTCAGAATGAACCCTCATATGCCGCACTAAGCTTCGTTTTGCCATGAAGCTCTTCGCGCAAGTAGGACACACCTGTAATAGATAAAAAAATACAAGACTTTAGTATAAACACGCTATTCTCGGGAACAATGCAATACATTTCAGATGTATATATATCATTACAGATGTATATAAAGTAATTGCTAACCCATTATACTATCCCCATTAGAAATAATAAAATTCCTGGATTAAAGAATATATCCATATACAAGACATTTCATGTAAAACCCCAATACATTTCATTAAATTCATAAAAACACTCATTAAAAAAAGTTGTTACGCATCATAAAAATACAAAGTTTAATAAAATGAGAGAATAAAATCACATTAAAACAAGTACTTACATGTCCAATCCTGTTCAAAGAGGGTGCATTACGCATAGGAACGTCAGTAACGGTAGGGATAGTACCTCCGATATTACTTTCTAAGGCAAACATACTCGCAGAAGAACTTGAAACGCGTCTTAACAACACGAAATCCACAGCAGAAATGATAAAATCGCTGCTTAAAGACCACCTACACCCATTCATAAAAAAAATAGTTCTTGGTGTATCCTTCCGCCAAGATGACCCCAAGGTTATTCCTAAAGAGTTCTTCGTGTATCCATCCGCCAAGGGTATGTCAAGGTCACGTGATAGTTATATCACGGTTACCGTTAAACTTGCAACACACGAATGTAATTATGCACACATCCGATAAAAAATAAACAATTCATTCAACATCGCAATCGATTATATCCTTTTTAATAATTGTAATCGATATATTAAATAAATTCACATCTTAAAAAATAATAGATTTTAATAAAATAATGAAAGAAAATCCCTTTGCGAGACCCCCTTAAAACCCCCCAATCGTTATGCAATACAGCAACGCGCAAGCATAAAAACCCCGAATAACATACTTCTCTCTCCCCCTCCCTCCCCGAGATACCAACACTCACTTCACCACACGCTAAACGTAACCCATAGCAACCGGAATCCATAATAAAACATTCACCTTCGCCCCCAACCTACATCCAAATACACAGTCATTCAACGTGAAACCCGTATTTTTACAGCAAAAATCACTTTACAGGGATTCATAGAACAAAAAAATCCTAAAAAATCAACAAATTCACCCAGAAACTAGCTAAAACCCTCAAATTACTTATAATTGTCATCTACATATGCTATATAACCATTTATAACCTTAAAAAGGTGAGTATGCTAGTAGTAAGAATAGGGGTGTTCGCCAGAATGTGGTTGGAGTAATGCCGCCTAAAATAGTTTCTGGAAAGAAAAAATAAATATTTTTTGGTATTTCCAGAAAGTATCCTCTATGTTATATTTTGGTAAAATTAAAAAAGTTTTTAAAAAATTTTAAAAACTCAATATTTTATTAATTTTCACAAAATTCCTAATTTCCCTACTAGTACCCATATAGGGATATTTATTACTTTATTTCATTATCCTCATTAACACCCTTTCATTCATTTAAAAAAAAAAGAAGAAAAATCTCAACTACCAGAAAAATCCCCAGTTTTAATTCTGCTTTCTGCCGCTAGGGGGCGCTGATGGTACCATACCGCCACTGTCGCAGAGGCGGAGGTGTTGCCAACCGGAAAAAAGTTTCTTCCCTACTTAGAAAAAAATCCCATTCCAAAAAATTTATTTCCCCCTCAACCCCTCGTACAAGACTACGACATCGTTGCCACCCGACAAAAAGTTTCTCCAAAATTTTTACCCCCACTTTTTTTTAGTTTTCCCCCTTTTACACCCCCGTCCAGGATTACGAAAATCCAAGATGGCCGCCATTTTGCTCCGCGCTCCGCATTGCTCCGCCTTTGTTGGTGAACTCTCCTTTTCTTACTACTAGCATACTCACCTTTTTAAGGTTATAAATGGTTATATAGCATATGTAGATGATAATTATAAGTAATTTGAGGGTTTTAGCTAGTTTCTGGGTGAATTTGTTGATTTTTTAGGATTTTTTTGTTCTATGAATCCCTGTAAAGTGATTTTTGCTGTAAAAATACGGGTTTCACGTTGAATGACTGTGTATTTGGATGTAGGTTGGGGGCGAAGGTGAATGTTTTATTATGGATTCCGGTTGCTATGGGTTACGTTTAGCGTGTGGTGAAGTGAGTGTTGGTATCTCGGGGAGGGAGGGGGAGAGAGAAGTATGTTATTCGGGGTTTTTATGCTTGCGCGTTGCTGTATTGCATAACGATTGGGGGGTTTTAAGGGGGTCTCGCAAAGGGATTTTCTTTCATTATTTTATTAAAATCTATTATTTTTTAAGATGTGAATTTATTTAATATATCGATTACAATTATTAAAAAGGATATAATCGATTGCGATGTTGAATGAATTGTTTATTTTTTATCGGATGTGTGCATAATTACATTCGTGTGTTGCAAGTTTAACGGTAACCGTGATATAACTATCACGTGACCTTGACATACCCTTGGCGGATGGATACACGAAGAACTCTTTAGGAATAACCTTGGGGTCATCTTGGCGGAAGGATACACCAAGAACTATTTTTTTTATGAATGGGTGTAGGTGGTCTTTAAGCAGCGATTTTATCATTTCTGCTGTGGATTTCGTGTTGTTAAGACGCGTTTCAAGTTCTTCTGCGAGTATGTTTGCCTTAGAAAGTAATATCGGAGGTACTATCCCTACCGTTACTGACGTTCCTATGCGTAATGCACCCTCTTTGAACAGGATTGGACATGTAAGTACTTGTTTTAATGTGATTTTATTCTCTCATTTTATTAAACTTTGTATTTTTATGATGCGTAACAACTTTTTTTAATGAGTGTTTTTATGAATTTAATGAAATGTATTGGGGTTTTACATGAAATGTCTTGTATATGGATATATTCTTTAATCCAGGAATTTTATTATTTCTAATGGGGATAGTATAATGGGTTAGCAATTACTTTATATACATCTGTAATGATATATATACATCTGAAATGTATTGCATTGTTCCCGAGAATAGCGTGTTTATACTAAAGTCTTGTATTTTTTTATCTATTACAGGTGTGTCCTACTTGCGCGAAGAGCTTCATGGCAAAACGAAGCTTAGTGCGGCATATGAGGGTTCATTCTGACGATGATGTCTTGACTTATCGATGTAAAGTATGCGAACGTGCATTTGTTCGTAAGGAAGACTTGGCTAGACATGCGAATATGCATTCTCCCGTTAAAGTGTTTGAATGCACTCAATGCTCCATACAGTTTACTAGACGAGATAACCTGAAGCGCCACCTGTTACTTCATCTGAAGGATGGTGTGAAATGCAAGCATTGTGAACTTATATTCAGCAAGAAAAGTGATGCCCTGCGCCATCAGCGTATTGAACATGGTTCTAAAAAGAGAAAAGCTCCTGCTTTAGCCTCAACTTCTAATAAGCGCCTCAAGATTGCAGCGAAGAAGAAGAAGGGTTTAGATGTATTCTCTGTACACACTCTGGAACCCACTGAAAGTGTAGAGAGGGATCTTATGCTATGTTTTGATGAGATTCGCTCTCAGCTATTGAAGATATTAAAAGACGAACTTGATGCATACAGATCTATTAAGTGGTATCTTATTGCAGATGTGCAATTTATTCGTGACATTGCAAATGGCCAAGAGGTATCCAGCTCATATTTTAGAACAGATGTTGTGACAGAACTTCGTGATGATACCCCTCCCAACAATGTTGAAGAAGCCTTTTCTCAAATATTGAAGTTATTCGAAGAATTTGTTAGTCGAGGATCTGGATGGACTTTACAAAAGATGCGAAAGATAGATGTTTTCTGTGCAAAGTATAAGCCTCTTGCAGCTTCTAGCTATATACCCTTGCCAACAAAACTTGCAGCCAAGAAAGCTTTACTCAATATTCGAAATGAAGACGAGAAATGCCTGGTGTGGTGCCTATTAGCCCACAAATACTATATATCCCGTGAAGGTCATCCTGAAAGAGTGTCACATTATAAAAGTTTTGAAAATGACATTAAACTTGGAGATATTCAATACCCTATCTCAGTTGTGAAGATTCCCCAGATTGAAAAATTGAATAATATACGAATAAATGTATATGGATACGAAGATGAAGATATTTTTCCTTTGCATATATCCAAACGTGAAGATGAAGACTGTGTGAATCTCCTGCTGATTAGTGATGAAGATAAGCAACACTATACTCTCATAAGGAATATGTCACGCTTGCTGGGAGATATAACTAGGCACAATGGAGCCCAATATATATGTTATAGATGTTTACATCGTTACAGCAGAGACGATCTTTTGCAAGATCATGCTCAATATTGTAAAGAACATGCACCTCAGCGCATTAAAATGCCCTCGGAAGATCAGAAATATCTCCAATTCACGAACAAACAGTATCAGCATTCTATCCCTTTCATCATTTATGCTGACTTTGAAGCCCTGATCGTTAAAGAAGACACTACTAAACCCTCGAATATTAGATCTTACACGCATAGACTAGCGATTCATGAACCTTGTGGATATGCTTATGTTATTATAGGGCCTGATGGAAAATGCCTGAAACAAGCTACTGTGTATCGAGGTATCGACCCTGTGAATCATTTTCTTAACAACTTGATAATGGAGAAACAGTATCTTGGAGAAAAATTACGTTATGTTAAACCACTACGAATGACTAAAGAGAATGAAGTTGACTTTGAAAGAGCTACCCATTGTAACGTGTGCCATCGTGAACTGAAAACAGATCGTGTGCGTGATCACAATCACGTGACTGGAGCCTATATAGAGGTGCCCTGCATAATGCCTGTAATCTTAACTATAGGCAAAGTATTAATATTCCTGTAGTGTTTCATAATTTAAAAAATTATGACTCTCATCATATTATGCTGAGTTTTGGAAAATTGCAAGACCATAAAATTGATGTGATTGCCACTAATATGGAAAAATATATATCTTTTAAGATTTCAAAGAAAGAGGGGCCCCGTGTCTGTTTACAATTTATTGATAGCCTACAGTTTCTGAATGCTTCCCTGGAAAAGCTAGTTTCCAATTTAGACTTGAGTGAATTTCATATTCTCAGAGAACATTTCCCTGATATAGTACAACAGAATGCTCTTATTAGGAAAGGAGTATATCCCTATAGCTATATGACATCCTTTCAAAAATTTGATGAAAATCGGGTCTGTCGTGCGGTTTTTAAAACATTTATTTTTAAAACATGATGGGATTTAAAGATACTCTCACACACGTATAAAATAACACACTCCTATAAACAAATTAGTATGTGGGTTTTTTTAAATATTTATTTTTAAAACAGGTTAAGATTGAAAGATACCCCTATGCTAGTAGTACACTTGTAAAAACATATGCATACAGCCATTGGTATCTGTTATTATTTAAACTCCAAGACTTAAATGAATACACGATTCATAACACTCAAGTATTTTGGACACTTTCACGATTCTTTAAAATATTTATTTTTGGAAATATTTATTGAAATATTTATTTTTGGGAATATTTATTAAAATATTTGAACTCCAAGATCGAAAGGATTGGGGAAACACACCCCTCCCATACACCCAATTCCCGAGATTCCCATACACCCGATTCACGCGATTCTGCTACTTTAAAACACCAATTCACGCGATTCTGCTACTTTAAAACACCAATTCACGCGATTCTGCTACTTTAAAAACGCGTTTTTGTTAGTTTTTTACAAGTAAAAAGTATGTTTTTGTGAAAAAACGTTAAAAAATAGCACAAGTGTGAAAACCTATGTTAATTCCCATAGAGAAAACGGCACAAGTGTGGTTTTTGAAAAGTAGAAAACTTACATTTGCGAAAAAATATAAGAAAAAAACTTGCATTTACGAAATTTTGTTAGTAAAAAGTATGTTTTTGTGAAAAAACGTTAAAAAATAGCACAAGTGTGAAAACCTATGTTAATTTCCATAGCGAAAACAGCACAAGTGCGGTTTTTGAAAAGTAAAAAAAATACATTTGCGAAAAAATATAAGAAAAAAACTTGCATTTACGAAATTTTGTTAGTAAAAAGTATGTTTTTGTGAAAAAACGTTAGAAAATAGCACAAGTGTGAAAACCTATGTTAATTTCCATAGAGAAAACGGCACAAGTGTGGTTTTTGAAAAGTAAAAAACTTACATTTGCGAAAAAATATAAGAAAAAAACTTGCATTTACGAAATTTTGTTAGTAAAAAGTATGTTTTTGTGAAAAAACGTTAAAAAATAGCACACGTGTGAAAACCTATGTTAATTTCCATAGAGAAAACGGCATAGGTGTGGTTTTTGAAAAGTAAAAAACTTACATTTGCGAAAAAATATAAGAAAAAAACTTGCATTTACGAAATTTTGTTAGTAAAAAGTATGTTTTTGTGAAAAAACGTTAAAAAATAGCACAAGTGCGAAAACCTATGTTAATTTCCATAGAGAAAACAGCACAAGTGCGGTTTTTGAAAAGTAAAAAAATTACATTTGCGAAAAAATATAAGAAAAAAACTTGCATTTACGAAATTTTGTTAGTAAAAAGTATGTTTTTGTGAAAAAACGTTAAAAAATAGCACAAGTGTGAAAACCTATGTTAATTTCCATAGCGAAAACAGCACAAGTGCGGTTTTTGAAAAGTAAAAAAAATACATTTGCGAAAAAATATAAGAAAAAAACTTGCATTTACGAAATTTTGTTAGTAAAAAGTATGTTTTTGTGAAAAAACGTTAGAAAATAGCACAAGTGTGAAAACCTATGTTAATTTCCATAGAGAAAACGGCACAAGTGTGGTTTTTGAAAAGTAAAAAACTTACATTTGCGAAAAAATATAAGAAAAAAACTTGCATTTACGAAATTTTGTTAGTAAAAAGTATGTTTTTGTGAAAAAACGTTAAAAAATAGCACACGTGTGAAAACCTATGTTAATTTCCATAGAGAAAACGGCATAGGTGTGGTTTTTGAAAAGTAAAAAACTTACATTTGCGAAAAAATATAAGAAAAAAACTTGCATTTACGAAATTTTGTTAGTAAAAAGTATGTTTTTGTGAAAAAACGTTAAAAAATAGCACAAGTGCGAAAACCTATGTTAATTTCCATAGAGAAAACGGCACAAGTGTGGTTTTTGAAAAGTAAAAAACTTACATTTGCGAAAAAATATAAGAAAAAAACTTGCATTTACGAAATTTTGTTACTAAAAATCGCGTTTTTGTGAAAAAACGTTAAAAATAGCACAAGTGTGAAAACCTATGTTAATTCCCATAGAGAAAACGGCACAAGTGCGGTTTTTGAAAAGTAAAAAACTTACATTTGCGAAAAAATATAAGAAAAAAATTACATTTACGAAATTTTGTTACTAAAAACAAAAAAAGAAAAAAATAATATACGTCATAAACTCTATACGTCATAAACAATATACGTCACCTTATGGAACTGTGCCGCCTCACACCGACTTCTGAGAACCCCTATGTTAAAGCATGGGACTTTACCACCGCCTCTGTTGATGCACTCATTTTCTGGCCTCGGAGGGTTCCCCATGTTAAAGTATAGGGATTCACCGCCTCTGAAGTGGCGCAGAACTCTCCCTATTCCCCTACTGACGGTGTTGATGAATTTATGAAGATGTTCTTTGTAGTAACAAGGTGTGCTTAACATTTTGATTCTTAATAACTGGTTATTAATAATATTTCTATATACAGATTTGGAAAGATTGGAAGAGAAATGTTGAAGTTTATTTACTTTGAAGTTATAAGTTTCTGTTTTGTCATAGATTTTAAATTGCATTGTATTTGCATTTTTAATTGTTAAACTAACGTCTAGAAAATATATATATATATATATATATATATATATATATATATATATATTTTACTTATATATATATATACTTATATATATATATATATATAGTATTTATAAAGGGTGAAGGTAAATATTGAACATATAAGGGGGGGGGGGAAATGAAAGGGAAATAAAGTGAAAAGCAAGAAAAGGGAGGGGAGGGGGGAGTACTTACAGGTAAGGCAGAAATAATTCACTTTATTTCCCTTTCATTTTTCTCCCCCTTAGAGATGTTCAATCTTTTCCTTCACCCTTTATAAATACTATTTTGGCTTATATTGAAAGAGCGGCATGGCGCCTTTGAAATACGAAGCTTTAAATGTATCGATTTGAAATATCATTAAATTTTTAATGTTCTTATATATATATATATATATATATATATATATATATATATATATATATATATATATATATATATATATATATATATATGTATATATATATATATATATATATATATATATATATATATATATACAGAGAGAGAGAGAACAATTTATCCTAGAGTAATGGACTTGGGCTTATTTATTTTGCGTATGAAGCAAGTATTTTATCAACATATTTGAGCATATTTAGTTTTTATTACAGCGCTCTTTTAGTTTAGCGAGAAGTCTTTTTCTTGCTCGCGTACCCTCCTGGCTATTCATTTCTTCCAATTGTACCCCGAGGTTTTACGATACAATAAATATTGCTGTATTTATGTAAGATGGAAACCTGCATAAGACGGGACTATATTTAGGTCCTATTTGATAACGTATTAGACATATTTCACTATATTATAACAATACTTAACACGATTAAATCATACAAGAATCTAAAACATTTTATTGGATAAAAATTATACTAAAAGCTATTAACATATTTTTGAAATAAGAATCCATGGAAAGTAAATATTAATCAAAAACTTAAAAAGACGCAGGTAATTAACACACACAGAAAGAAATTTAAAGAAGATCCCCACTTTTAAACATTCAAAACATTGTGCAGTGGGTTTTGTCTATTATTATTTTGGCTAAAAGCAAGATTTTTGTTTATGATGTCTGTCAGTCTTTGGAGAAGATAAACTCTAAAATAAATTGAGATAATGATTTGCAATTCGGTACGATTATCTTATTGATTTACTCAATAGTCAGCTAAGTAAAGTTTCTTAAATTTTCGAACTATTTTTACAAAAAAAAAAAAAAAAAAAAAAAATAGATATGCTAAAAATTGTTTACTTTCCCTACAATACATGGTAATGTATAGGGAAAGTATTGGAATCATACTGAAAATTGTACTTAAATTTTAGTACCATTCGGAAAAAAATAACCTGCCTTTTTTTGCGAAATGGCCGGTAAAAATTGTCAAAATCTAAAATAAAAACTACGTATGCTTAAATATATGAATTAAATGCGTGTTTTATATGTTAATTTTTAATGAAGAAAAGAATAAGACCAACCCCATTACACTAGGACTAGCCGTTCTCGAGATATTTTCGTTTATTTGTATTTTCTCAGCGCCATCTTTGAAAATAAATCCAGTTACCAAATGAGAACGAAAATTGAATTAAAAGAGAATTAAATTTAATTAAAATGAAGAGAATGTGGATATAAGTCTGCAGGGAAAGTCATATGCTGCTTGCATCAGATTTTTTTTTTACTTCCAAACGTATTGTATCATTTACAGAATGCTAACAAGCGCCGTTTTAGATCAATAAAGACGAAACAAGAAAGATCAATCATGCTTAAAGCATTGATTATGAAACACTTTCCAACTTCAATGCAATTTTATTTAAACATCTCTAAAATGCAATACATTCCTCGAAAATATTTTAAAACTTATCACAATGCTACATTAATTTATTATATTTTAAAACTTAAACCTTCATCGAAAAAATGAACTTCATTCAAATGACGGCATTGAAATATAAATTGCCTGGTTTAAACATCACTAAAATGTGATACATTCCTCGTTAATAATTTTAGAATTATCATAATACTATGATAATTTATTATATTTGAAAACTTCATCGAAAACAACTGAAATTCATTCAAATGACGCCATAGAAAAAATAACACGCCTGGCTCTCTCTATAAAAGCAGCATTTCATTCATAAATAATTTCCCATTCATGTCATTCATCACAATACTATAATAATTTATTTTATTTAAAAACTTAGGACCATGGAAGTACAAGTAATTAAATTCTATGCTTAAAACTTCATCGAAAAAATCGTCCTTCTCTCTGTAAAATCAATGAATATTTCATTCATATCAGCTATACTGCAGGCTCCATGAGCTAAATAATTTTGCTTTAAAGAAATGCAACTATTCTTATACAATTCATTCTATATATTTTGCTGCTTACATTTTCCATAAGTTAAAAATAGGCTTCGTTGTAGAAATAATCAAATTTGGAAGATCATTTAAACTCAAATATATTATAATTGCGTTGTTTCAGTATGTAGATATACAGAATTTAAACTAAAATAAAGCGGTTTTAGGACGGTTAAAACACTAAATATGAATTAAAAAGAACTTTAAAAATCACGATTTTGACACAAGATAGATGTCATACTTAATTTTGAAGTGGACCACGTGATCTCTTCATATAATGGTCATGTGATCGCTTCATATATAAAAGGTGTAATTATTATTTTGAGTTTTATTTAAAAACTACTGAATATATTTTGCTGAAATTTTTTTTTATATATTTTATGGGATAATTTGAATATTTCCTCAAACTTTCGAGGCAATTTGTGAATTTTAAATCCGCTTAAAAAATGTTTGAAAAATTAGCTCCCATAGGGTTCAATGTATTTCATATTTTCAACCCGGGTTCAATCCAAAACTAATTGGGTGATATTATTCATATATATTCCCATAGGTCCCACAGACAGTCTGAACAACATACTAAAATTTCATTTTAATAAAGTAATTTTTACGGCAGTTATCGTGCTAACGGACAGACAGACAGACAGACATACAGACTGAATGAACAAAGTCATAAACACTTTTCAACTTTGTTGTAAAGTGTTAAAAACATTATAAATAATAATTCTCTTACAACTTTACATGTAATTATTTAGAAGCTAATGACAGATCACGGATATTATTTATTGAACATGATTATTTGTAGAACGATAACTCTTTTCATACTCGAGATACTGTAGTACGTTTTTTAACACTTTACAATATAGTTGAAAAGTGTTTATGACTTTGTTCATTCATTCTATCCGTCTGTCTGTCCGTTAGCACGATAACTGTCGTAAAAATGACTTTATCAAAATGAAATTTTAGTATGTTGTTCAGACGGTCTGTGGGACTTATGGGAATATAAATGAATAATATCATCCAGTTAGTTTTGGATTGAATCCGGGTTGAAAAAAATGAAATACATTGAACTCTAAGGGACCTAATTTTTGAAACATTTTTTAAGCGTATTTAAAATTCACAAATTGCTTCGGAAGTTTTAGGAAATATTCAAATTATCCTATAAAATATATAAAAAAATTTCAGCAAAATATATTCAGTAGTTTTTAAAATAAAAATTAAAATAATATTTACACCCTTTATATGAAGAGATCACGTGACCCACTTCAAAATAAAATATGGCATCCATCTTAAAATCGTGATTTTAAAAGTTCTTTTTAATTCATATTTAGTGTTGTATCCGTTCTAAAATAGCTTTATTTTTGCTTAAATTTTGGGCATCTACATACTGAAACAACGCAATTACAATATATTTGAGTTTAAATGATCATCAAACTTTGATTATTTCTACAACGAAGCCTAATTTTCATTTATGGAGAATGTAAATACCAAAAGATGCAGAATGAGTTGTATAAGAGTTGCTGCATTTCTTTAACGCAACATTATTTAGCTCATGGAGTCTGCAATATGTCTGATATGAATGAACATTCATTGATTTTACACAGAGAACCACACGATTTTTCTCGATGAAGTTTTAAGCATAGAGTAGAATTACTTGTATTTCCATGGTTTTAAGTTTTTAAATAAAATAAATTACTATAGTATTGGGATGAATGAAAGTAATGGAAAAATGGTTATAAATGAAATGCTGCTTTTATATAGAGGCGATTTATATTTCAATGACGTTATTTGAATAAAGTTCATTTGTTTTCGATGAAGTTTTCAAATATAATAAATTATTGCAGTATTATAATAATTTTAAAAAATATTACCGAGGAATGTATCGCATTTTAGAGATGTTTAAACCAGGCAATTCATATTTCAATGCCGTCATTTGAATGAAGTTCACTTTTTTCGATGAAGTTTTAAGTTTTTAAATATAATAAATTAATGTAGTATTGTGATAATTTTAAAAATGTTATCAAGGAATATATCGCATTTTAGAGATATTTATATAAAATTGCATTGAAGTTGGAAAGTGTTTGATAATCAATGCTTTATGCATGATTGATCTTTCTTGTTTATATCTAAAATCGAAAAAAAAAATTCCATACGTTCACTATAATCAAATAAGTAAATGATCTGTAAATACGTTTAGCCAGAAATAAAAATAAACACAACTGTTTACATGTTATCACAAGTCGTTATCAAGATATTAGAAATTTTACTTTTCCCCAGGGAGCCCGATATCTCTGCAAATAACCAATCGAATTATATGGAATTTGGAATGTTTATCCTTAACAGTAACAACAAAGGTCCTATTGATTTTAAGCGAAATAGGGATGTAAGAAAGCTTCAATTTTGGATATGACTTTCTCACAATATTAAGCATTTATAAATCTGTAGCAAAAGATGCATTGGATATAGATTCTTTTAAAATGCCATTAGCAATTTATATGATTCAGGGGTTGGAGATACGTTGGCGAGGAAAATGTGTTGGCTATAAACGGGATAAATGTAATATCTAGGATAATGTAATATCTTTTATGTATTAACCTCCCCACCCCTCCAAAGTATGCTTTATAATATGCATCAAAAATATCCAAAACATGCTTGACGCAACTATATGCGTCAAGCATTCACAAGTTACGAAGAGTTTTAGACTATTTTTTTTAACCAGTGAATGAATTGAAGTGTTAAAGAAAAATCTGATGTGGACAGCATATGCCTCTCTCTATATAATTCAATGAATTTATTTTTTTCACCGTGCAAAAATGATGTATAAGATCTACGGAACAGTGTTTTTAATGTTAACTGTACATTTGACTCTTTTTCAGATGACAAACTATTGTAAAACTATTTAAGATTAATTTAAGTTACAATATAGTCCTTATATTAAAATATTTTAATAATTAATTCATCAGTTTGGCATCATTTTCGTTAGCTTAGCGTCACTTTTGTAATTTTAACGTTATTTTCGTCAATCTAAATTGAAATATTGTCCAGTTGGCGATATTTTGCTAAATGAGTCGTCAAGTACACTAAATTTATCTCTAAGCGGTACACACAAACAGAGATAAGCGTATTTCTTATATATAAATGACTACTGGCGAACTGTTGGGTTTCGAAATACAACGCAAAGTATATAAAGTAGTCAAAACTATTACACAAAGTATTTTTTTCTCTTGAATGGAACGAACTAGATCTACGAGAATGATGCTAACGAATTTATCGCATAATATTACGTATGAAAAGTGAACATATTTCACAATAGTTAATACTTTTTTAACTATATATGATTGTTTTGATAAATATATTTCCAAAAACTGCAATATCTCGAGAACTGTCATTCTACAATTTATGTCGATCATTTTCTAATGAAAAATTACATAAGAAATGATTATTTACGTAACATTTTGAGGGTTCTGTTATTTTGATGATTTTTTCAAAATTTCATTCGAAAATTTGGGGTGGGGTGGGGGGGGGGGAGGTCTTCCGAACTTTCGATTGCGTTTAAAATTAATAGGCTTCTAGTATTCACTGATGGCGATCTTTGTACCCAATTTCATTCGAAACGCTCCATTCGTTCGTGAGATATCGATCGTCTCCACACACATACATACACATCACCTCAAAAACGTTCGATTCGAGTTCAGGGATGCTTGAAACGTGCTCTTCCGTCGAAAACTCGAATTATAATTTTCGGCCCCCTCATAATACTTTCACAATACAATATATTAAGTATATCGGGAAAGTAAAAATCGGTAGTGGCTACAGCTTGATGGAGTCGAAATGGTTTTGCTTGAATAACTTCTTTCTTTGTGTGTGGTTTTTCTTCTTTAGATATTTTCAGAATAGTTCAAAATATTAAAATAAAGAATTTAGAACCATCTTTATAGCTAGTACATTTGTTTTTTTGCGATATAAGCATTACAAACATGAAAAATGGAAAATTTTCAATCTTCATGAATTTGACAAAAAGATTCCTCGAAAATTGTAAAAGAGTTTTTTTAAAACAAAATTGATATAGAAATTGAATTTCCGACTAAACATATTCGTCGCTTAATGTTTATATCTATTTTGCATAGTTTAGAAAATCGAGTAAAAGGAAGGAAGCAAATTGAAGTAAAAACTCGCTTGGATAAAAATTTGTAGTCTTTTCGAAGAAAAAAAAAATTACAACATTGAAATTGTTTTTATATATTCATAAATTACCCCATAAATATAAAACTGCTGCTTGTGTGAATAACACTTTCTTTAAGAAAATACTAAAAGTGTTATTTATAAATTGTTTCATATTTCGAACAAAACGAATAAAATTTTTTACAGTTATATTCATTAGGTTCGGAGAAGCATCTAAAGTGTTTATAAGTTTCGTAACGCTCCAATTTTGGCCAGAGATACCTCAAACATAGACGTCATTCACATAGAAAAACATCTGAGCACTCTGTTAATATTTCACTATCATAGTTTTCTGATTTTGTTTTCTTTTGTTAAATATGATTTTCTCCTAGGTAACATCCAGACAAATTAACTGGAGTGCGTCTCAACTCGGCTTTCTCATACCACAATTCATTTTTCTTTTCAAATTTTAAAAGACAAAATTTGGAAGATCGGTATCGTGGGTCTAAATTCTTACAGCTATAGCGTGTTACCCCTCAATTTAAAGGGCTTGAAAAAATATTTCGATTGATACCACACTTGACAATGTACCCCTGGGGTTAACCTGCCCCCCCCCCCCCTCCAGGTGGGGTGGCATTAAACCTGCAAACCGAAAGGTCATTCTACATCTTTTGGTGTTTACATCCTCCATAAGGGAAAATTAGGCTTCGTTGTAGAAATAATCAAAGTTTGATGATTATTTAAACTCAAATATATTGTAATTGTGTTGTTTCAGAATACAGATGAACAGAAATTAAGCAAAAATAAAGCGGTTTTAGGACGGATGCAACACTAAATTTAAATTAAAAAGAACTTTAAAAATCACAATTTTGACACAAGATGGATGGTACGGCCAACGGCCCTACCATGCTGAAAACACCGGTTCTCGTTAGATCACCGAAGTCAAGCAGTATCGGGTGCGGTTAGTACTTGGGTGGGTGACCACCTGGGAACACCGCTTGCTGTTGGCACATTTCGGGTACGGTAGCCCGGTGGTTTGCGCGCTGAATTTGCACTCTGCCACAACTGTCGCCGTGTTCATGCGGAGTACGATCACGTTAAAGGTGTGGGTCCGTAAGTCCTTCCGAGAGGTTGGTGACAGGGGAAGGAGGGTACGGTTCTCGTGAATGTCTCCCCCACTGGGTTCCGGTCTAAATTGGGTGGCACTTCCCGGCCGTCCAGTTACCTTACACCTTTCTGGTAGGTCGGATGGTCTGGGTCTCAACAACAAGATGGATGGCATTGATCATTTAAACTCAAATATAATGCAATTGCGCTGTTTCAGAATACAGATGCACAGAAATTAAACAAAAATAAAGCGGTTTTAGGACGAATACAACACTAAATTTAAATTAAATAGAATTTTAAAAATCACGATTTTTACACAAAATGGATGCCCTTCCCGACCGTCCAAACAGTTACCTTACACCTTTCTGGTAGGTTGGACGGTCTGGGTTTCAACAACAAAATGGATGCCATATTTCAATTTGAAGTGGGTCACGCGATCTCTTCATATAATGATCACGTGACCTCTTCATTTAAAGGATTTAATTATTATTTTAATTTTTATTTAAAAGACTACTAAATATATTTTGCTGAAAATTATTTTATATATTTTATGGGATAATTTGAATATTTCCTAAAACTTTCGAAGCAATTTGTGAATTTTAAATTCGCTTAAAAAATGTTTGAAAATTTATGTCCCATAGGGTTCAATGTATTTCATTTTTTCAACCAGGGTTCAATCCAAAGCTAATTGGGTGACATTATTCATTTATATTCCCGTAGGTCCCATAGACTGTCTGAACAACGTACTAAAATTTCATTTTGATAAAGTCACTTTTACGGCAGTTATCGTGATAACGGACAGACAGACACACAGACAGACAGAATGAACAAAATCATAAACACTTTTCAACTATGTTGTAAAGTGTTAAAAGCCGCATATCTGTATCTTTAAAATTGAGCGAGTTATATTTAATTGAAAATTGAACATTGTGAATGGGGACCATATATCAAATTAGAAATGTAAATTTGTGACATATCACAAAAAAGATAAAACTGGATGATAATACATAGGATACCCAACTGCGTAGTGAGTACCATTGCTTTATATGATCTTTGTCTATGTAATGTTTTATTTAGATGCATTTGTGATAAAAAATTTTGACACATATTAACGTATTTTTGATCTAAACAATTTCCATCATCAATTCGTTTATGACCCCTATTTTCACTGATGAAACTGCCTTTTCGGGAAAAATGGCATAAGTCAGATTATTTTTTTTTCTTTATCAGTTGATTTTAAAGATACAGATATGCGGTTTTTAACACTTTACAACATAACTGAAAAGTGTTTATGACTTTGTTCATTCTGTCTGTCTGTCCGTTAGCACGATAACTGCCGTAAAAAAGACTTTAATGAAATTTTAGTATGGTGTTCAGACGGTTTGTGGGACCTATGGGAATATAAATGAATAATATCACCCAATTAGCTTTGGATTGAACCCGGGTTGAAAAAATGAAATACATTGAACCCTATGTGACCAATTTTTCAAACATTTTTTAAACGAATTTAAAATTCACAAATTACTTTGAAAGTTTTATGAAGTATTTAAATTATCCCATAAAATATATAAAAAAAATTTCAGTAAAATATATTCAGTAGTTTTTTAAAATAAAAATTAAAATAATAATTACACCCTTTATATGAAGAGATCACGTGATCATTATATGAAAAGATCACGTGACCCACTTTTAAATAAAATATGCCATCTATCTTGTGTCAAAATCGTGATTTTTAAAGTTCTTTTTAATTCATATTTAGTGTTGTATTCGTCCTAAAACCGCTTTATTTTTGCTTAAATTCTGTGCATCTACATCCTGACACAACGCAATTACAATATATTTGAGTTTAAATGATCATCAAATTTTGATTATTTCTACAACGAAGCCTAATTTTCACTGTAAATACCAAATGATGTAGAATGAGTTGTATAAGAATTGCTGCATTTCTTTAATGCAAAATTATTTAGCTCATGGAGTCTGCAATATGGCTGATATGAATGAAACATTCATTGATTTTACAAAGAGAAGCAGACGATTTTTTCGAGTTTGTTTTAAGCATAGAGTTTAGTTTTAAGCATAGAGTTAAATTACTTGAACTTCCATGGTTTTAAGTTTTTAAATAAAATAAATTATTATAGTACTGTGATGAATGAAATGAACTGAAAAATGTTTATTAATGAAATGCTGCTCTTATAGAGCGGGCCAGGTGTGTTATATTTCGATAACGTCATTTGAATAAAGTTCATTTGTTTTCGATGAAGTTTTCAAATATAATGAATTATTGTAGTATTATGAAAAATTTTAAAATATTACCGAGGAATGTATCGCATTTTACAGATGTTTAAATCAGGCAATTTATATTTCAATGCCGTCATTTGAATGAAGCTCATTTTTTTCGATGAAGTTTTAAGTTTTCAAATATAATAAATTAATGTAGTATTGTGATAATTTTAAATATATTACCGAGGAATGTATCGCATTTTAGAGATGTTTAATTAAAATTGCATTGAAGTTGGAAAGTGTTTTATAATCAATGCTTTATGCATGATTGATCTTTCTTGTTTAATATTTGGTATGGATATTGTCTATTAAAAACTGCGGGCTTTCTATACTTTGAGTTTCTTTGACAAGTGACTTCCGAGCTATTAATGTAAAACTCAAAATCAAACCCATGGAGTTAGAAAAAAGGCGTAGAACTCCTATGGATGCTTGAAAACGCTTCACAGCATTGTGCAGACGATATTTTTTTTCAAAACTTTATTTGAAGAAAATATCACGTTGCCCAGTAGCGGAATTAAATTAAAAGTGTATATGCGGCATAAGATTTTCCTTCAATTTATTCTATTTCAATAATAAATTAATTGATATAAAAATTTAATAAATGACGATATTATACCTTTTATAGTGTTATATCATTTATGGCCATAGAATATAAGATTACGGCAACATTCGGAAAAACGATTTTTAAATTTATATATTTCCGAATGCATTAAAATGATTGTTGACAAGGCGTAAAAAATTGTACGAAAATAATATTTGCTATCATTTCAGAGTCTTCATTTTGAAGTATATTTATAAAACTTCATGTTTTTGTACTTGGGTTAAGAAACGGGACCAGGATGTTTTTTATTCCTCAAAACTTCTTACGCAGATAATTTTGTATAGCGAGAACATGTATTCTTATACTTTTTATATAGGGAAATTAAATTTAATATTTAAATAGAATTTTTTAAAGCAATGTGAATGAATTTAAACTTTTTCACATATTTTAAATCACGAGCAACGTTGAGTATGTCTGTTAGTAGTAGTATAAAGAGAGTCTGTAATGATGTCAAATGTCAGACTCCTGGATTTTTGGAGGATTTATACGTTTTCAGCATTGATGAGTAGGGATCAGCAAAAATGTTTTGAATGTCTGTATGTCTGTCTATACAGTTATGGGGCGTAATGAATAAAAAATAGTACAATTATTTCAATTTATAAATGTCACAGACATTTTGATTTTGCTCGAACCAGGGTAAAAACCTTCTATTTTTCGAACATTTTCTTTTTGAAAATTGAAAAAACTTGCAAAAAATCGGCCGTGGATCCAGTATGATTAAGCCGAAATGGTCTTCTATGAACAACATTTTGAAAAATAAAACTCCAATAAATTACAATCTGTTTAGTCGATTTTTTTTCAGACTCATTTGCTTAGTCTTTCAAAGCATTATAAATGACTCGCTAACTGTTTATAGCTCGTTAGCAATTTTAGCTTTTGTCCTAAATTTCATTTGGATACACCGACCATAGACTTCATGTCAAAATATCACATTATTTTATTAACTTGCTTTTCGGTATATAAATTAAACTTATATATCTAACTAGATTTTACATTCAAGTTAATCTATAAACTTACCTGGCGGCACGTAAATACGTACTTGAATACGTATATTTACATCTATTCTGTTCAAACCCCACCAATCATTAAACATCTTTAGAATACCTAAGTTCATTTAACCTCCTAATTTTTTTAAACAAAATAAAATATCTCGTGATTATGCATCAATGTGTTACAAAGGAGTAAGTAGACATATTGAGTTGCAACAATCGTGATATTTAAAATATTACAGTTTTCCCACCCATTGTAAAACCCAGGATAAAATGATAAAATATAGAAATTATAACTACTATACTTTGGTAACTAAGATCTTGATCCAAAATCCAATTATATATACTTGTAGATACAAATTCCTGAGCATTGTTTATAGTTAGCACTTTTAGTTTTTGAAAGCATTATTTTTTTATAAGCATTACAAATTTGAAAAACGGAAATTTTTTAATTTTCTTCGACTTGACAAGCCGATTACTCAAAAATTATAAAAGTTTTTTGAAACTAAATGTAGATTTACAAACTAAATTTCCTAGTGCATAAATTTTGTTGTTTACTCTTTTATAGTTTCGAAGATATTTCGAGTAAAAGTAAAAAAAAACAAGAAAGATCAATCATGCTTAAAGCATTGATTATGAAACACTTTCCAACTTCAATGCAATTTTATTTAAACATCTCTAAAATGCAATACATTCGTTGGTAATATTTTAAAACTTATCACAATACTACATTAATTTATTATATTTGAAAACTTAAACCTTCATCGAAAAAAATGAACTTCATTCAAATGACGGCATTGAAATATTTTCAAAAATAAAAATCATTTAAAATATTAAAATATTGAAATTATTTTTGTATATTAAAATAGTAAACAGTTTTATCTATTAGGTTATTGTATTAGCGTCCTAAGTGGTTTCGTTACCGCTGCGATTCCACAGAAACCCCAAGCATAGATATTATTCACATCAAAATAATACAAATAGTTACAGAATTGATCTGATTCGCATGGCATAAAGAAGTTGAGGAGTCGACAGATATTTCAGTATATTTAAGATAGTACTTACCTCTATCAAAGAAGCTTCTGACAGTATTGGCTCGATGATGGCGCAGTTTCTGTTCTGCTACTGAATTATCGGAATAGTGTTTGTATAGGTCTAACATATACTGCGGTGGCAATGCCATGCTCCTATGTTGTTGAACTTTTCCATCAAGGCCGAACACTCGAAGCAGTCTATTTAGAACTTCTTCGCTGTGATTCTTGCTTGTTATATCACTAATATTGTGCAAATTATGAGGGTGTCCTTTGCACCTTTCAACTAGAACATATAAAAATAGAATACACATTGTTCTATACATCATTTTCATTCAGTTTCTTGATTTTTAGAACAGACACAATATTGCAAAATAAGCGTCTCACTGTTTAACCACTTCGTGATTCCATATGATTTTCTTCTATAAATGTAATTTACAATCAAATCACATTTAGAACCAACCTGAAACGATGCTTAAAAAAATATGTATATAAATAAAAACTATTAATTTAAAAGAAAAATATAAAAATTCTAATTTTTTTTAGTTATTTTCCATATTGTCAGACGATTTTTCTAGTTTCTTTGGAGTTCGCTCGTAATTTTTGCCAATTCACTAAATATAAATTTCGTTTCAGAAATTAGATGAAAATATAAATGACAAACATATATATGGAAAAAGCTCTGATTATTTAATTTTATAAATCTTGCACTGAAATTTCTTCAGTAACCATTGTGACTTCTTGTATTCAGAGATAAAAATTCTTATATCTCAAATTTATCTACCAAAACTTAATGCAATTTAGAATAACATAGTCCTTATATATGCTGTACAATCTGTTTCAAAATCCAATAAAATTAAAGTCATCTACAAAATTCTATATGTGAGACAAATTCTGAAATGTTGAAACACTAGCACAATTGCATACGTTAGTTGCAGTTGAATCCAAACGCAGAACTATTGCAGAAAATTTGGCATCAACGTAATGAAATTTTCAACACACTACAGGAAAAGTTGCTTCTTCACGTCACATTCGACAAGTCCAGAAACTGGGATTCCTTCAATATATAAGCACTTCCACCGCAAAAAATATATCTGAAAACATAGACGATGGAATAAAAGAACAACAAAAAATGGCGAACGTATCTCACGTGAATAAGTAGACGAGTCTTTTATTGGCAGTGGATAGCGACCTACGGTCGCCCATAGAAATAATTATATAAAAAGCGAAGACACACATTAAGACGTGCTAAAAAAGTTCCGGCGCCTCTGGAAGCGGTCTCGGAAGTTTCCTACGTTGACAGGCTGCCGGATTTATGGCCCAGCAATTGCTGTCTGCTTACCTCGTTCTGTTCTACCAAAGACACTCAGGAATGTCAAAGCCAGTCGCTTCTGGAAGTAAGGAATAATCCGGGTAGATTTGGAATTAGACTTGTTTGTGGAGAAAAGGTGCTTTGGATTTCCCCCCTTCATGTGGAATAGGAGGAAAAACCAAATGGGGATGAGGATCAAATTTTTAAGCTTGCAATCTTCCAGCTCGTTTCTACCCTTGGGCATAAGATAGAATTGCGTGTTTTCACCTACAGGAGAACTAGAGTTGGGTAAAATTAGAATTGCAATGATTTTAAATAACAATAATTGTTTCAAATCCTAATTTAATATTAGTACAATATAAAAATAAATATTGCGAATGGATTTTAGAATGCAGGTATTCCCAACTGGGCCATGTTACTTTGACGTGTTGGGAAATTATTAACATTGAAGTGTGACACTTCGAGGCATCTGTATCAATTCCAATTGCATCAAATGAATCAATTTATTATTATAATTTACGTTAAAAAACTATAATCAGCTGAAAGATGACTTCAATTTAATAACTATTAAATAAATTATTTTTATTTTTGTGAGACTCGAAAAGAATTACTCCAATCTAAGAGTGCCATGAAAAAACTGCTTCGATTTTAGAGTGCAATGAAAATAATTCCCTTGATCTTAGAATGCCATGAAATGAATTACCTTGATCTTAGAATGTGGAAAAAAAGATTATCTTCTGATTAGTGTGCATACAACTTAAAAAATGTTGTGTGAGGTCATTATAATCCATTTGTTATGGTTTATTTCATTTGTGTTAAATTATGATTTTCCTATGAACAGCCTAATGAACAGCCAATTAGATCTTCAGATTTGAAGGATCAATCGCAAGCTGACTAGGCAAAGCTGCGGATTCTATTTGGGCCAGAACCATGTTTTTTAAAAGTAAGTTTCAAAGGTGTTTATGTGTGGAAGGTTTCGGCAGAGTGTATTTAGATTGATCCCCATTGGCCAAGTGATGGACGATTGTTTGATGTGACCATATTGTACGCGGTGCGCGTAGATCTTAGGCATCTAGCTTTTAGGTAACACTACATTTTTATAGTGGGTTTCGAGTGGGTGTAATTAGTACGAAAGTTTGGGGGTATTATTGCCACTTGTACGTAAAGTGTTTTCTGTGTCATTTCGATCATTTGTCTAGTGGTACAACTCATACCCTTTCAGGTTGTTCAGTTAGGCAAGAAGCTTTGTACTTGAGTTGAATGAATATGCAGTTTGCTTTTACGTGTGTATCTGTGTTGAAGACCCAGACCGTCCGACTGATCCGAGGACTTGAACAACCATTTGGACGGCCGTGTGTATCTGTTGAAGACCCAGACCGTCCGACTCATCCTGAGGACTTGAGTAACTATTTGGACGGCTGGGAAAGGGCCATGTGTATCTGTGTATAATTTCTTGGAAGTTAGGGGTAGTGATTGTTTGCTTATCAGCAAGAATTTAGACTTAAATAATCTAATCTAAAACAGTAAACATGTGGTACTTATGGCACGTTTACCGACTCTTGTTAATAAAATTTAGAATATGCCGCCATTTCGACACGATTTGTTTTCCTCCCGATCTAAAAGTACATGGTTGCCTGAAGAACGTGACAAAACAAAATGCCTATAATAGTAAAACACAAATAAATGGATATACAAGTCTAAATTCATTTAGGGCATAATAAAATTGTCCCATTTCAAACATATATTGTGGTCATGGTAAAGCTTAAAATTTCAAAATTTTTCTGCTTTCTCTCTCTTAATTAATAATTCAAATACTTCTGTTTATTTTTCAATAATTGGAATGAAAAAATTCTTTATTTATTCTATATTATCTTGAGTTTCAAAAATAGCTTGTATATATATTTTTTTATATTTAAAATTTAAAAAACTTTGTTCATTTTTCGACCATTTAAATTTCAAAAAGTATTATTTATTTACGATAGTTTAATTTTAAAAAGTTTTGTTTACTTTCAGTATTTAACAATTGAAAACCCTTAGTTTATTTTTCTACTAATTTGAATTTTTAAAACAAGGACATGTTAGGTTTACATTTTTACTTACTTTTTCGAAGGGGGGCGCCAAAATCATGGTTCGCTCTGGATGAAAAATAGTAATTTGTATATTTTTTTAATTTAAAATTTAAAAACTTTGTTCATTTTTCGATCATTTAAATTTCAAAAAATATTATTTATTTACGATAGTTTAATTTTAAAAAGTTTTGTTTACCTTCAGTATTTAACAATTGAAAACCCTTAGTTTATTTTTCTACTAATTTGAATTTTTGAAACATGGACATGTTAGGTTTACATTTTTACTTACTTTTTCGAAGGGGGGCGCCAAAATCATGGTTCGCTCTGGATGAAAAGTAGCTTTGAAACAGCCCTGTCTCCAGTTGGCACTATTAGATGCACTTCAAATACTTGTGGTTTTTTAATGCTTGATTGCATTTAACATAGATGAGTTCCATTATTACCAGATTGTAAAAATCATATAGAAATTCGTTGGGATAGCTAAATTTGGTCTTGAAATATTGCGACCAGAATCACACTCTATATACATATATTATTTCTTTTTCACACATACAGCATACGCCCTTAAATATTCCCTCTGTGTACCCTAGGGATATACATACCCCCCGTTGTGAAACGCTGCTTTACAAGATACACTACAATTATCTGGAAAATACCCAAATTTCTGTCTCACGAAATTCCTAAATTTCTACGCTTTACCCTCAAAAGTTCCGCATTCCCATTTAAAATTTGAAAATCCTCCAGAAGCGGCTGGTAATTTTTCCCACACTTTGAGCCATGAATGTAAGTTACGAAGTTGATGGAAACATCAAGTTTCCTGAGATAATATCGCTTATATACGGCTTCGTAAAAATTTCTCACCCTTTAAAGTCAATGCTCCGATCTAATCTTTATTCAGGTTGCGCAACAAGAACGTGAAAGGCTATACTTTGGTGACAGTATGGACTCGTCCTTGAGAAGGTCGGGCCATAAATTCGGTGTCGAGGAAAACAGAGTTAAAAGACTGCACGTTCGTGGCCTCGACCCTCAGTTAGCAACCAAGTCTTAGTAACAGATTTATATATGGGAATAACAGATTATCTGCTATCCAGTTACTGGGAAATTAGCGCTGTTTCTAAGATACCCGGGGTTTCCCACGACCTGTTGATTCTTGTCGACGAATAAGAGGATGTAATTAATTTGTAACATATTTATTTTGGATGTTTAATTGAATGTTGTTATTCATTTTCATATTAAACCATTAACGGCCAGTTCGATTTTTTTTAACCGAAGCATTTTTTGAGTTTAATCTGAAAATCTTTTTACGTTGATCAATTTTCTTGTCAACGGGGTTAAAATGTTAATGGGTTAAGTTAATGGGAATTAAGTTTATAGGTTAAGAGAACTTTGTATCGAAAGAGATTCTTCTTAGAATCACTTAAACTTTAAAATGAACGAAGTATCGTCAGCGCTCAACTATGCATCGCATAGTGGACGAGAATGATGTTTCCGAATTATATATTTTATATTTTTACTTTCCTTATATACATAATGTATAAAAAGAAAGTATTGTGACGGTGTCGAAAATTCGAATTCGAGTTTTCGATGGGAGAGCACGTTTCAAGCATCCCTGATCACGAATCAAACATTTTTGAAGTGATGTCTGTGTGTGTGTGTGCGTGTGTCAGTGAGTCTGTGGAGACGGTGACTGATGAACGAATGGACCAATTCGAACGAAATTTGGTACAAAAATCACAATCCGTAAACACTGGAAGCCTAATGTTTTTAAACGTAATCGAATGTTCAGAACCCTCCTAAATTTTCGAGTAAAATTTTGAAAAAATCGTCAAAAAATCAAAACCGCTAATAAAGTTTCGCAAATAGACATTTCTTATGTAATTTTTCATTAGAAAATGATTAACATAAATTTTAGAACGCTAACATGAACCGTTCTCGAGATATTGCACATTTTTCAAGAAAATTATCAGAAAGTCATATATAATAAAAAGTATATATTTCCTATTGAGAAACATGTTCACTTTTCATATGTAATACCATGCGATTAATTGGGTGACATCATTCTCGTGGATCTAGTTCGTTCCATTCATGAGAAAAGATACTTCGAGTAATACTTTTGTATTTGAACGCCTATAGTCATTTATCTTCTATAAGAATAACTTATTTCCCCATCCATGATGCTTGGCAAAATTTTGGCAACAAATTTGGCGGAATATCGCGAACTTGGCGAATTTTTTAAATGTTCCCAAATTGACGAGCATGACGCAAAATAAATTAAAAAGTTACCAAATTGATAAAAATGACGTTTAAAGGCGAAAATTTTGGCGACGAATTTGACGGGATATCGCTAATTGTGAAAAAAGTAACCACAGTGAAAGAAGTAAATTCATTGCTTTATATAAGGAAAGTCATGTGCTGCCCACATCAGATTTTTTTTTCTTGGATTCTTATAAAATGCTTCTAAATATTAATAAATATAAACAGAGATTTAATATAATTTGATTCAATCGAGAAATATATTTATGAATCAAGAATTAATTATGCAAGATGCAAAATTTGGCGTTGCTTCTCTAACATGTGTCCAAAAGTTAAATCCCGTACAAATTGCCGTACTGTTGCTTAGTTAAGTTAATTTTCTACAGAAGTAGAGTTAGCAGGTAAATATAGAATACGGTCTTTATTTTACTCCACTTTACAAACCATATATAGGAAATAACTTGTTGTCTGACGCGGAATTCTGAAAACTGCCGGTTGCCGTTAAGGAGTTACATTGAGTTTCGAAATACATATATAACATGGAGTCAAAAATATATGACATGTCATTTTTTCTTCTTTTTAATAGACAAACTATTATGGAACTATTTACTATTACTGAAACTAACAAAGTAAGCATATATAACTTTATCAAATTATATAGTACTTAAAGGATTAAAACCCATAACAAAAGGTGAGAAGAAAAAATCCCATTTACAGGCTGATGATAGGCTAAGATGATAGAGGATATATGGAAGAAAATAAAAAAACGATATGTCAGAAACACTAGAGAGAAAACTAGAAACAAACTTTAATACTGTCTGAAATACTCGCATGGTCGTGGCAAGATGTGGGTTTGAATTTTATGTATCTGGAAGGAGAAGATTTTCTGATTGTAACTGATTATCACTCAAAGTTCATGGAAGTAAGAAAGTTAAGCAAGGAGCAGCAGACATAGTTCTTCAAACGTGTAGGAAAGTTTATATTACGTTTTAGTAGAGAGTTCATACAAACAGGATGAGTTGGGGTTGTCATGTTTGTCAGTCCATTAAAGAGTGGTATAGTATAGGGTCCAAATCGGGTGGAGGTGGTTGTGTCTCATAGGCAGCAAATTTATCTTTTTTATCAGTTTCTCATGGTTCCTCTTGGTTTTTTGTAGCGTGTGGTTTAGTAACTCTGTCAGGTAGGTCTCAGGTAAATTCCATTTCTTCTAAATTCTAACTTCACTATAAATGAACGCGGCGAATCTTGTTCTTTAACTATTTTTCCAGAAATCCGTTCTCTATGACCCGTTTGCATTAATACGGTTTGTTGAGCTTGTAATTTTCCCAAACGGACCGTTGATGTGTAGTGATAGTTTTTCTGTTTTCTTTTATTTTCCGTTAATTGTGCCTTTGTATTTGTAGTTGCATATTTTGGTTTCAAATATGATGATTTTGTGGAACACAAAGATCTTAAGAGATTTTCTCATTAGCATTTACGTTGGGGAGGGTAAGTGGCTCTTCGGTGTGTTATTGTACTCAATTAAGGCTAAATTTTGATCTTCTTCCTCTTTGACGGAGTCTTCTTCATGATACTAATGGCTGTTTTTATCATTCCATTTGACCTTACATACTTTTGGGACAATGTCACAGTTTGAACATCGTAGGTTTTTGCAAACTTTAGGAAAGCATAGCTGTCAAAGGGTGAACCGGTGTCATAATGTATTTTCCCAGCTATTCTATGTGCTAGTCTTCCCAGCTATTCTATTTTCCAGCTATTCTATTTCCCAGATATTCTATAACAGATTTAGCTGCTCCTTGCTTAACTTTCTTACTTCTATGAACTTTGAGTGATAATCAGTTACAATCAGAAAATCTTCTCCTTCCAGATACATAGAATTCAAACCCACCTCTTGCCACGACCATGCGAGTATTTCAGACAGTATTAAAGTTTGTTTCTAGTTTTCTCTCTGGTGTTTCTGGCATATCGTTTTTTTATTTTCTTCCATATATCCTCTATCATCTTAAGCCTGTAAATGGTTTTTTTTTCTTCTCATTTTGCATGATGTTACTCACTGATGATCAATGTGCATGATGTTAGGCCTCGGCGCCCATGTAACTTGGAAAGTATTTCGTTCCTATCTTGCTTGGAATCACTAGCGTTTTACCGTAAAAGACCAAATCTTCATAATAATGTAATCGTGACTTCTTGTTAATTGTGACTCTTTGTCACAAGCCTGTAATTACAAGCCTGTAATCTTAAGCCTGTAAATGGTTTTTTTTTCTTCTCATTTTGCATGATGTTACTCACTGATGATCAATGTGCATGATGTTAGGCCTCGGCGCCCATGTAACTTGGAAAGTATTTCGTTCCTATCTTGCTTGGAATCACTAGCGTTTTACCGTAAAAGACCAAATCTTCATAATAATGTAATCGTGACTTCTTGTTAATTGTGACTTTTTGTCACTGAGAACTTTTTGTCACTGAGTGAATTATCCATAGCCAAGCCATCAGACATACTTCAGAATTTATTATGAAAGACAAAATAATTTTGCGATAAGAGAAAAAAGCTGGTAAAAGAAACAAGCTCATCAATTTTAATTCAAAGTTATTTTAAGGTTAGATTCGTTCATGAAGCAGTTCATACAAAATCCATCACTACAAAACCGTCAACTAAATCGCAGTAAAGAGTTTTTATTAGGAACGATCACGGTCATGTGTCTGTACAGTATTTTTATTTTCCCTGAAATACATAGTATATGAAATGTGGAAGTATTGTGATGGAAACAAAAATTCGTTTCTCGTACGAGGGTCACACACTGAAAATTTTGAAATACGGTTAAGTGGTACAAGTTAAACTTACCAGCTCGTACGAGTGTTCAAAGTGCTTCCCTCCAACATCAATGCACTTTTGTAGGCAAATTTTCCAAAGATTAAGTGCTTCAAGCCATCCATTTCTTGGAATCGATGAAAAATATGGTTTTATAGTCTCATCAATCTCATCTTCGGAATGAAAACGACGCCCACGCAAATATTTTTTATATTAAAAAAATAGCTAAATGTCACACATAGCAAGATCAGGAGAATAGGGTGGATGTTCGATCACTTTTATTTATTTTTTTTTTTGTTCAAGGAATTCGACTGCCATGTTTTCCTGAATGAGAAGATGCATTATCATGGTGCAGCATGACTCCCCAAACATTCACTTCCTGAAGAATTTCTGGAAGATACTTAGTGGTGCACCATGTAACTGTAACTGTCTTCTGTCTCTCTAGCTTTATGGCTTTCACCAGACCTGTACTTCTGAAGAACACGGCATACATTGCTTTTTTCATTGTTCGTTGTCTTTTCACCATTATTGATTTGGGGTCATCTTCAAAGACCCATATTTTACTTTCTTGACGTATAGGAACGTCAAAAAACGGTATGTACGTTTCATCATCAGTTATAATTTTAGAATTAATGCAGTGTCCTCCATCATTAAGTAATTTTAGGGTTTCTTTACTGGTTCTGACCGCTCTGTTTTTTGGTGTTCTGTTAAATTATGCGGGACTCAACGACAAACTAATTTTTTCACATGCAGTTCTCCATGAATAATTTTATATATAGCTGCGGATCCAATGCTAAGTTCCTTCTGTATCATTTGGTAGGTACAGCAATTATCATCAATTGACATTTTTCGAGTGACCGACACATTTTCTGGGACTACAGCTGACAAAGGTCTTCCTGTGTGTTTTTCATCCAGGATAGAATTTCGACCTCTTCTAAACTCTGTAAACCATCTGAATACAGTGGGACGAGATGGAGCATCATTTCCATAGGCTAATTGTAGACGTTGAAAGCATTCTTCTTGATTTAGTCCCACTTTAAAATCATTGAAAGTCATAGCTCGATAATGGTCTCTCGTCAACTCCATTGTCTTGTCTTTCAAAATATATTCTACGATAGCTAAATTGAAATTGTCGCCACAAAGTATCGTCTGCGGACATAAAAGAGTTCAAATTTTATCTGACCAATAATTGTTTATCTAGCGCATATCGTCTGCCCTGTCTCAAAAATGTCAGTGTGATCCTCGTATTTTGACGGATCTATGCTTTGAACATCCATGAATATGGATCAAACAGTTTTTCAATGACACATACTAACTAAAGCAAAATATATAATTGAAACTCAAAATTACGAGAGAATATCAAGCCTATACAAGTTTGACAGCACGTATTAGAGTTTACAAGATTTGATGCAAGTTTTAAACATTATATTTATAAAAAAAACAAAAGAACTTGTTTCTATGCTTTGAACCAGTTATAGTATATCCAAATCCAGTTATAGTAAATTCTTGTACGGCTTTTAATGGACTAAAAACAACTCTCTGACTGTTCAATTTTTAGTTCTTGAGATACAAACTTTATTACTAACTTTTAAAACGGAAAAATTTCCATTATTCTTTTCAATTTGATAGGACGATTGCTCAAAAACTATAAGAGCTGTGTAAACAAGAAAAAATAATATTGATCTAGAGCTCGATTTTCTACTAAACATTTTTTTACATCTATTGTTTATAGTTTAGGATATACGTATTTGAGTGAAAGTGAGCAAAGTGAAGCAAAACCCCTTTTGGACAAATTTATTTTTTTATATTTTTATTCGAAATAAAAATAGTTAAAATATTAAAATTTTAACATTAATAAAATAATTTTATTTGATAAAATTTATTATTAATAAAAAATATTAATAAAATTTATTAATATTAAAATTTATTAATATTAAAATTTTTTTGTTAATAATTAAATAATAATTAATAATTAAATAAATTTATTAATAATAAAATTTATTAATATTAAAATTTTAATATTAATAAAATAATTTTATTTGATAAAATTTATTATTAATAAAAATATTAATAAAATTAAATATTAATAAAATTTAAATATGAAAATTATTTTTATATATTTTTAAATGCATAACCTTACTTTTGACGAAATAAGTTTTTTATCTATTAGGTTCGAAGATATAAGCGTCCAAAGGGGCTTACGTTTTTCGTAAGGTTCCGATTTCAGCTGGATACCTGACCATATAGATGCTATTCACGTCAAAAGAAAGAGTAGCAAAGTTGTTGCTGCTGCAGTGTCAATTATCGAAATTCACTGTGTTCTCGAAATGACTCTGTTTACAAATCAATGGTTCACTTGAATCAACTCCAGAATTCTAGAATGGCGCCGACAAATGCATCGGTAAACAACATTCTTCTCTGAGCAGAGAATGCTTTCTTAAGAAATATGGCTTTCCAGGATGGGGCGTTTGGATCCCAAAATACAATCACTAATTTTCGAAGTCACTTCCATTTTTGTCTTCGGCTGCCTGTTTTTGAAGCAAATGGAGTAAATCTATATCCACGTATTTCTGGCATTTTTGGCTTTGCTTCATTGAAACTATTTAATTTACAGTTGCTGTTTTAAACCATTCCAATCTGCCTCTTGCTCAGCGGCAAATCCCAGAAGAACAACAATCGTTCATCAGCGATTTTAATACATTAGTTTGAAATCTGAAAAAATGCATTTTGAGTATTTTGAAAATGCAAAATTCTTTAAGTATGTATTTTCAGTGTATTAAAAGCACTTTAGTTTATGAACCTTTTGCTTACGGGTGGGACAGCGTCCATGCCAAACGAAAAACCTCTCAAAAAGATAGGTATTTGACATACCCTATGCCAAACAGTTCGATCCCCCTTTGCAAGCATTGCCGTCCATGGACGGCTGTATGTTTTATGGGTGCATATATTTTTTTGCATATATGTATATATATATATATATATATATATATATATATATATATATATATATATATATATATACATGTATATGTACTATGCATAACCTTAGGTAACTTATCGGTATAATGGGGATGAAGAGAATATTAATATACAAAAATCATTATCAAGATAGAAGATCAAGACATGGAGAACAATCAGTTGAAACTACATAAAGAATGGCGGTTAGTTCGAAATTGCACACTCGTCAGGACAGTCATACAATCCTAATTAAAACCTAAAAAATAGCTAGTTTCTGACAATGGCGATAGTATTTGACTATAGACTCCATTGGAACTGCCTATATATATATATATATATATATATATATATATATATACACGTGGTGGAAGAAGAAGGGTTCATGCCGCATGGTAATACACATTTTCTTAATGTATCCTATTTTCATTTTTTCATTTTTTTATGCCTGTAGTCTGAGTTTGGGTATTTATAGTAATGTACTATTCCCCAATCTGAAACAGGCATATGTTTGGGTTGGTTAGAGTTAAATACTCAGACCTGAGGAGGAATTTAACTCTGACTAATCATCGAATTTGGCTTGGTGCTATTCTCTACTCTTGTCGGCATTGTGGCCGTGGATTTGCTTCTATGGTGGTGTTGATATTGTTTTTTTATTTATTTTTATTATTATTATTATTATTACATATTTCTAATATATATATATATATGTATATATATATATATATATATATATATATATATATATATATATATATATATATATATATATATATATATATATATATATATATATATATATATATATATATATATAAATTTAAAAATATAAATATATAAATATAATATAAAAATATATTTAAAAATATAAAATTTATAAAGTATTTAATAGAATAGCACTATCAGCAGCTTATTCCAATAATACTGAAAATATGACAATCGGGAATTTAGAAGAGTTCACAATCGCTCTTTCGCCACTTTTTTTGGCACCATGAAGGCAATTTCCTCTTTTTTCTATTCCTCTGTTATTTTGTTATATATATATATATATATATATATATATATATATATATATATATATATATATATATATATATATATATATATATATATATATATATATATATATGAATGAAAGAATGAGGGGCGACCCCTAAACAGTTTTGCCCACAGACAAAAAAATCCTTGAGCCGGCCTTGTATATAAGAACCTTGATCCAGATAACGCTGAAAACGTGTTAATCTTAGTGTGTGCGGGGCATGTAAATCCGCGATGTAGGGTTGTTTAAAAGTTTGCTAATGTTTTCATTAATAGCCAAACACGTGATTAACTAATCATTTAGCCATTTGCGGCCAAATCGTGAACCAATTTGCAGCCCTATGATGTTGCCCTGGCGCACCACTGACTCGGAACCTATTACCAGGGCTGTAATAGATACTTCTACAGCCCTGACATATTACACCTTTTACTGACACAACAATATTTATGCCCGCAGGTCTGATTCAAACCCGCGACCTCAGCAGTCGAGAGAGAGCACGAGGAACCGCTTGTCTTAGCTACCCTTGTTTTCGGCTACCTGACTGGTATACATTTCGTTAATGTTAATTTGGCACAGCCATACAGACACGAAACACGGCATGCAAGTGTCGTTTTAAGAGTTATGCAAATGAACAAACTGTCAGCTCCAATGACGTTATAGGTCTCATGCAATGTGCAGGAGAGCGATGCATCGTGCAGCAGTTGAAACGACCTTAAAACGTCCGATGCTCTCACTCACGGGCAACTGGAACTGGATTTTTTTCTTTGATACTGAAAGTTGTGTACAAAGATACCTTTGAGATGTACTGGACGGCACTACGGACAATTGTCGGATTTATAGAGGTCGCATCATAGGCCCAAGGGGAACTGGTTGGTACAACACACGTATCAGCCGCCATCTTGGTTGGAGCGATATGGCAGTTGCTCGGCATTGGAAACAGTGGATCAGAGAAGACCTATGTAACCATCACAGAGGCCCAGGATGTCCCAGACAGACAGCTGCTCGAGAGGATCGTGCAGTCAGGAGAGGAGCCACATCTACACCAATGGCATCGCTATCAGTCAATCGAAGGCATTTGTCATCCTCCATGCACCTTGTATCAATGGGTATTATTCGGAGACGACTGGCAAGAGGTGGGATTAGGCGTCGACGTCCATTAACGTGCCTATCCTCTACATAGGGAGAGTCGCCTGGATTGGAATCGAGCTGGGTTAGCCTGGACAGTGTCCGATTGGATACATGGTGCTTTTGCGACGAATTCTGTTTCTCTCTCAGTGCTGATGACTGCCACATAAGTGAGTGGAGGAGGACTGGACTTTTTTTATGATTACAGAGCAAACTTTTATTACTTAATATGGCATAAGGAGACTTTTATTCGCTAGGAAAGTTTGTTTCAAATGTCATTTCAAATTTGTCTGTTTTAATTTTGATCTATTTTTGACAATTTTATTTAATTTGACCCGGTCCAACCCAACCCGAATTTAATAAAATATGGCCCGAGATTGGCCTGTGGGCCGGTGTCGGGCCCACAGGACAGTCCCGAACTCGTGGGTTAGATCGGACCAAGCCCGAGCCCATGCAGATCTCTAACTTGAATCCTTTGAGATTGATATTTAAAACTGAAACACCTCCCAAAATTGAATTTTAAAATACGGCATTGTGGTCTAGTGATAGTTGACTAAGTCCATGAGCCCATACACCTTCAGGAAGTCGATCACTAGAACAGGAGAGCAGTGAATATCCTCTCTGGCCAAACCAATGCAAGATAGTAGATGGTCAGGAGAGAACTGTTAAAAGTTTCATTTAAGACACGTTGGAAAAACTTTATGTCCCTAGACAAATGAAAGTGCTTTTGTATGTCATCTGACAAGCCTTGAGACGGCTGTTTGGATTTTCCCATCTCCCATTTGTGCAAGAGCAGCACTGGGATGGTCCATGAGGTACCAGCTATGAGCAGGAGGACTTTTCCCTGAAAATAAAATCGTTAGTGGCTGAGGATAGTTTTGCAGCCTATAGAACTTGAATAACGATTGGCTTTTCTAATGTCTGTGACTCAATTTTCTGAAGTGTAACTATACTTATTTAGGAGGAGGTATAGCACGCTGCAGACTGGAAAAATGGAAAACAAAACAATAACTTTCAACTAGTACAACATTAGTTTTTTTCGTCATAGGTAATTTTGGCACGAACTAATATATTCGTGGCAAAATCATTACACGTACAAAATGAAGTTAGATGATCTATTGGTGATATAAGTGGTACATTTGCATGAAAAAAACTATACGGTATAAACTTCACGAGTATATGGTTTGATCATGGAGTTAAAGGAGACTTTTACCTCCATAGGTTTGATATTATAAGCGCACTTTGTGGAATTTCCAGTTTAAGTGGCAACGCAATATAGGAAACACGAGCGGAACGAGAAATATATTAAGAGAGCATTCTAAATTCATTTCAAATATTTCAATCTTTCCGAATAGCTCCGATAAAATTTATTTTCCTCCAAAATTACCAAAATTGTGAAAATAGCCCTGTCTTCTATTCATTTGCAAGACGATCAACGTTTCTAAATCAAACTTCAATGGATATGAATACCAAAGTTCTCAAAGCCCAGAAGAATAATGGCAGAGAGATTATGAAAGCCATCCGCCATCTTCAAGGTCCGAAAGGTTCTTCTTTTGCTGACATCAAAAAGTACTTGACTTCAGAGAATCAGTTGGTTGATGCAGCTGATCAAGCTAAGCTCAAGTTGTTTCTCAAGGATGCTGTTGACCGTAGAACCTTGGCTAAGTTGGATGGGAAGTACAAATTGATGGAGAGAGGGAAACGTCGACGCAGGTCCGGCTCCAAAGGCAGATCTAAATCCAGAAGGCGTTCCAGTGGACGAAAGCGTAAACGTTCCAGTATAAAATTTTGTATATATTTTTATAACTTTAGGTGATATGTATCACGCGGAATATACAAGAATAGCTACCAAAAACAAGAAAATAACGAACAGTACGAGGTCTTCACAAGTCGACATCCAAACTAGAAATGAACGATAAACACACTAATTGCAACAATTAGATGAGAACTTATCAGTTCTTATCTTATCTAAGATTTCACATAAAATGACGTCATCACTCCAAAGTTCACAAGATGACGTCATTGGTCCAAGGTTCACAAGATGACGTCATTGGTCCAAGGTTCACAAGATAGCCGTTTAACCTTTTAATTTTTTTTAATTTCTACCGATTTTAATTACTTATTAATTTTAAATCACTTATTCGCAATTATGAAAATTTTAAGTACTTCTTAATTTTAAATCACTTATTCACAATTATAAAAATTAAGAAGTAATTAAAATCGGTAGTAATTAAAAAAATTTAAAAGGTTAAACGGCTATCTTGTGAATCTTGGACCAATGACGTCATCTTGTGAACCTTGGACCAATGACGTCATCTTGTGAACTTTGGAGTGATGACGTCATTTTATGTAAAATCTTAGATAAGATAAGAACTGATAAGCTCTCATCTAATTGTTGCAATTAGTGTGTTTATCGTTCATTTCTAGTTTGGATGTCGACTTGTGAAGACCTCGTACAGTTCGTTATTTTCGTGTTTTTGGTAGCTATTCTTGTATATTCCGCGTGCTACATATCACCTAAAGTTATAAAAATATATACAAAATTTTTCTAGGTATATAATGTTAATGTGACTTAAAATTAGGAACTTTGAATAAGTTTGGTACATATTTTCACTCTATGATTTCGAAGCTGAATGATAGAATATAGAAATTTTCTCATGTAGATAACAATTGTATTTACCACAATCTAATGTTGTACGATTCATTAAAAATTATAAGTTCTAATCACTTCATATCTTATATGATCTGCTTGCACATGACACTCGATTTAGGTTACGTGATTATACTTATGAAGTTGTTTGATAAGTCATTTCAACTTTGGGCGTTGTGTGGATAGGTTTGGTTCGTTCATAGCTGCGACAAAATTATAATATTTTAAGACGTTAGTGTTTTAAAAATAAATCTTATACTGTGAATGTCGTAGTTGGATGTTACTATCTAAAAGAATGTCTAAAATTCAAAGTATGCCATCACTCGAGCAAATAATTTCTAGTGGAAATAGTGCGGAGTTGTCTGTTCCTGCCCTAGAAGAAACAAAATCTGTGGACATTGTCTCAGATGTGATTAATTCGCCCTCACAAAATTTGCTGTGGATTGGTTAGAGACCTACCTATCTTATGTCTTCCAAAACCCCAGCAGAAACATCTACCGTTGTCAATTCACAAGTTCTCACCGCGGTTGAAAACTCAACTCAAGATCTGCTTGCTTGTGCTCTAACACATAGCGGAGTGTTATCCTCCACTACAGAATCAGTTTCGACTGAATCTTCTTCTTCAGATTTTATGCAAGATGCACTCCGTCGTTGGCATTTTGATTCTAATGTTTATGTATATTTGAAACTTTGCCATGGGAAGTTAAAAGTGTATATATGCAAATATCTTTCTAACGATCGAAATGAATTACAGTCTACGCGTGAAGGTGTTACACTGTCACCGGCTACATGGAGTTGTTGTTGTTGAGACCCAGACCGTCCGACCTACCAGAAAGGTGTAAGGTAACTGTATGGACGACCGGGAAGTGCCACTCAATTTAGACCGGAACCCAGTGGGGGAGGCATCCACAGGGACCGTACCCTCCTTCCCCTACCACCAACCTCTCGGAAGGACTTACGGACCCACATGTTTAACGTGATCGTACTCCGCATGAACACGGCGGCATTTGTGGCAGCGTGCAAATCTAGTGCGCAAACCACTGGGATACCGCACCCGAGATGGCCAACAGCACGCGGCGTTCCGAGGTGGTCACCCACCAAGTACTAACCGCGCCCGATGCTGCTTGACTTCGGTGATCTAACGAGAACCGGTGTTTTCAGCACGGTACGGCCGTTGGCCCACCGGCTACATGGAGTGAATTTTCTCAAAAATTGTGGTCGTTCAATATTCTATATACAGATACCTCTTTCGTCAGTCGCAATGAGTTGTTCTGTTTCAATGACAACGGAAAATTGCATTTGCAGAAAATAATTCAATTATATGATTCAAAATTTTGTCTAACACAGTGTCATATTACCTTAGATAAAAATCAAATAGTATGTTTACAGAATAGTGTTAACAACATTAGTATACATCTTCGAGAAAGTATATTTATAGAGTGGCTTCCTGCTCAAATATTAAAAATAAAGAACACTATAACCTTTCTACCATCACTTATTTGTGACAAGAATTTCGCATTCGAACAATTAATCTTTTGTATTCATGACAACATCATGAGTCATGTAAGAAAACTTTTCAAATGTGTCGGTTGTGTTGGTCAAATAGAAGATCTGAGTTACCACGAATGTCTCTACAGCACTCCATTAGAAATGTATGACAGAGTGGCTGAACAAGTACTTCTAAATATTGACATTAATACCATAGCTAAGAAAGTTTTGCTGCGTGGTGAAGAAGTCTTTCACTGGTATGATCGAAATTTTTTCAAGTCATTCAAATCAGAGGACTATGAATATGCGATAAGGAAATTATTTTAACTTATTTGTTTAAATGTACAACAGATTATGGTTAATGTGAATTTTATGAATAATAGATTCATTAAATGGTTTTTTATCTTTCAAATTGAACTCCTTATTTACGCTCATTAACTAATTTTTCTTTTTTAGCATGTTCCATTTAAAAATGTTATATGGTTATGGGTTATGCATCTATGCATTCGAGTGTAACAGGTTTACTAATCTCACCTTTTAAAATAAAATAAAATAAAATAAATAAATAAATAAAAATAGATTTATTCGAATCATATCAAATGTCTACAGTGTGAGTTTCATAACAAAATATATTTACACTTTACAGAGTTTAAATCATAAAATTTATAATCAATGTCAAAATTCTGAATTCATTCAAAATAAATGCTTAGTTATGTTCCATTCTCTAAATTATGAAGATTCATAAACAATGTTGTGTTTCAATCTCTAAGAATCGGTGAAAATTCGACTGTAGTTTCTTAAAAATCTACGAAGTTGGGACTTATTCTGTAATAAGTGTAAAATTTTGTTGTAGTCCTGTCATTTTCTGTGTGTTGTTAAATATGTACATTCAAATGTGATCATTTATTAAGAGCAGAAGGGTCTTATGGAGCACCTACAGCCACAAAATTGTGACATTTCTATGTACATGTCAATAATGTCTCGTATTAAGATATCAAAACTCATTACATGTTTCTTTTAAGGTGTTAATTGCATATCTTTCATATATTTTAATGTTATTGCAATGTACTGTACTTGTCTCAGAGGGTCACTCTTTCATTTAAATTCAATGTTAATAATCGCCTATCCTTAAAAACAGTAAGTTATATACTATTCTTCTTTAAAATATATATATATATATATATATATAGTCGTTTAATGATCTTAAACGTTGTTGTAACAATAAAAACCTAGCTCTTATTTGATAGTCATACACTAAGTATTGTGCAATTTTTGTCAAATTGCATTAAAATTTGATAATTTTAAATGAAAAAAAAAACACATTCGTGACTATTCTAAAATATTGAAATGTTAAGATCTTCCAGCTCTTGTATGTATTGTATAATTTGATAAATTTTTCATTTAAATATGTGATCTGCTTAAAACAATAACATTGCAATTATCTCGCTTTGCGAACATGAACTTTGGGTCACTATCTATTATACTGATAAGCACGATAAGCTATATAGCCGATTTGGAATGTATTCAGGGTGAGAGTCTTTGGCTTGCATATTGTGTGTGTGTGTATTGTGGGGGGGGGGGGGGGGGGCTGTATTTATGGAAAATATGTATTCATATACACATTCTTTCTCAGAGCAGCTTTTTCAAAATAAGATTCACACATTTTAGTGGTGTCTATGGAAATGTAAGGATCCAATCATGCATTTGCAATCGTCGGATTTCCAATTGGACGAATTCAGACGTAAAATACATCTCCAATGTTTTTTTTAAAATTATAACTTAACATTTAGAAGGTATATGGAACACATGGAAGGTATATGCTTATATGAAATAAGAAAAAATTGATAGCATAAGACGGTTAATAGCAAGTTATTAAAAAAAAGCATAATTAAGAAAGAATAACTGCCTGGTGGCAACACGTCAACATAATGACGTCATTATAGATAAGATCTAATTTTTAATAATGTAATGAGTGCGTGTGTCGGTTGTAGTGTTGTAGTGTGTTGTAGTGTTGACGGTAAGCTGTGAAGATGTCGCTCCGTGAGTTCTAATTTTGTTAACTATTTTCAGTGTGAATATAAAAATTATATGAAATGATTCTAAATATTCAAACTTAGAAGCTTCAACTAAGTTCGGTTTCATCGAAATAATTGTAATGTAAATATTTGCATCGGTAAAAACATCATCGGTAGTTCAAACAGTCGATTCATATTTAGAAAATTCTAGAGCTGTAGTGTACAACCGTAGAAATCTCTTTTAAAAGCTGTCGAAACATATATTTTTTTCAAAAAAATGTTCTCCATACAATTTATGTCTACCGATGAAATACAACTATTTCGGACATTTTTAAAAATTTAAAAAGTTTAAAAGTCAGTGCGATAAAATCTCACACAATACTTACTCGTTTCATGTTTAACAGGTTTTAATACTGGGTGTTGAAATCTAGGTACATGTATGTGAAAAATGGTCTATTCCTATTCAATAGATTTTAAAATGTGCTGGTGTCCTGTAGAATTAGTCGAAACTATACACTCACTTCTAAATTCTATAATGGTAGTAAAAATTATACCCTTCACTGTTAAAATGGTTATATCATATTCATTGGGTTTTATTTAAACTGAAAGCTAAAGTTTTGTGGGTGAAAATTTTCGATTTGTTAGTTTGTTAAATTCTAAATCTGGATATTTCAATTATATCCACCGCTTTAAAAATGGTCAAATTATATTCAATGCACAATATCATTAAAATGGTGTATTTCAGATTATGTGTAGCAAATCAGACCGTTGAAGTATCCAGTTACTAGAAATATATTATTAGAAAAAATAGGTGGCAACACCTCATAATTCTGATGTCATTATAGATAAGATCTAATTTTTAATAGCGTAATGAGTGCATATGTCTCATTTGTAGATTGGACAGCAGCTAGTGAAGACGTCGTTCTGTGAGTTCTAATTTTCATTATTATTTTTATAAAAAGAAAAAAAATCATTTCGTTATTATAATAGTCGTATATGCTGTTAGATTTATTTTTAAAAAATCTCATTGGTATATATCAAACACACACACACACACACGTAGAATGGTCGAATCTTGTTCACTTCATTTTAACTAAGTATAATGCGCTATTTTAAAGCTTGCCAAATATATTGTGTACGTGTATAAATTTGTTTTTAAGTGTACAAAAGGGTCGAATCCTATTCACTTAACACAATTTTGAAAATACGTAATTGTGTAATCTATTTGTTTTTAAGCATTCGAAATCATTTCGTTATTATTATAAAAATCCCATAGCTAAAATTGTATTAAGTGATATATAGCAAAGTATTACATTCATGTTTTTAAGAGTACAACACTTAAAAGGGTTGAATCCTATGCACTTAACACAATTTTGAAAATGTGTAACTATACTTGAGTTTAAACTTCAGTTTATACTATTCGTTTTAAAAAAAACATGTGCTAAAAAATCGTAGTGTTAGAATACACTGAATACAATTTTTGTGTTCATTGGAAATCCGTATTCAATTTGGTTTTAAACATTCGAAATCATTTCGTTATTATTATAAAAATCATATTGATATATGGTGTTAGATTTATTTTAAAAAAAATCCACATTGCTATATATCACTTAATACAATTTTAGCTAAGTATTACATTCATGTTTTTAAGAGGGTTGAATCCTATTCACTTAACACAATTTTGAAAATGCGTAACTATACTTGAGTTTAAACTTGAGTTTATTCAATTCATTAAAAAAAAATCGTAGTGTTAGAATCCACTGAATACAATTTTTGTGTTCATTGGAAATCCGTATTCAATTTGTTTTAAAAATCACAACACAATTTTATATTCAGTCCGTAACATTCTGTTTTAAAACGCACCGAAATCCCTTTATAAAATACATCGCTATTCAATCTGTTCATAACGCGCCGAGCGAAAAATATTCTATCTCCTGCTTCCTCTGATAAGGTACAGTTCGAAGATAAAAATCTACGGAGCACGGGTGCTGTGGCATAGCGGGTAAGACGCGGGCCTTGTAATCGGATGGTTCCGAGTTCGAGTCCCGCTCCTGACAAGTGAGAAATTAAATTCTTTTGGAAAAAAATGCCGATAGATGGCAGCACTTCATAAAAATTCGCCAGAGGGCGCTTTAACTACGTCACGCTGATAAGAACGTTCACTTTGTCTGTGACCAGCGTCGAGGGAGGACGTGTGCTTAAGAGCTCCAAGGTTATCAATTGTGACACGTCATTTCCAGATTGTGCAATGCTCAAATGTCAGTCAGCGATTGCGACATCCCCTCTCAAGACAATTCACTCCGAGGGTATGAGTCATCAGGCCTCTTTCACAATATTAGGAAAGAGGCAACCTCCCAACAGAGGGGGGAGGGTCCGGTGCTGCGCCTCACCAAACTTCCTCCCAAAAGAGGGGGGTCTGAAGAGAGTATCCTCCCTCCTGGGGGTCTCAAGAGAGGCATCCTCTCAAAAGAGGATCCTCTGAGAGGCATTCTCCCAAAAGAGGGACTCTCCTCCTGCGCCACCTCCCCGATCTGCCGGTGAACCGGCCTTTTATAACTACTATCGCATATGCTTAAAAAAACACTAGGTGATATTCAATTCCCCTTCGAAGCAGTTTTAAAAAAATATATCGATTTAATGACCATAAACATTGCTGTAGCATTAAGAACATAGCTCTTATATGGTAATCACCAACTAAGTAATGTGCAATTCTTGCAAATTTTATTAAAAATATTATAATTTTAAGCTATGAGGAGTGTTAGGGCTTATGTGGTGTTACCCCCCAGAGGGTTACTCATTCATTTAAATTCACGGTTAGCGATTATATATCCTTAGAAACTACTAAGTATTATTCAGTTCATCTAAAATTCGTTCTGGTTTTAATCGTATATATATTTAAGGTCTTGAGACATATGTACAACATTAACACATGTCTCTTATTCAATAGTCATCCTCTAAGTTATGTTAAATTTTTGCTGAATTTCGTTCAAATATTATAATTTTAAATGATAAATTAGTGTTGTACTTTTAATGTTACACGAGCTATATCTCTTGTTCCCTAAATATTCGCAAAGAATTAAATCATTCACTTAAATAATAAAATTTAAGGGTCTTATAAACAATGACATTGCATTTTTCTCTGCCAGAGTAAACTTTCGGTTACTATCTGACATACTGATAAGCTATTAGGCCGATTTGGATTGTTTGAGTGTCCACTGGTTGAATTTGTGTGTGTGTGGAGAGAGAGAGAGAATTTTATATTATATTTCGAATGGTGTATGTATGTGCTTGGAGCCGCGATATGTACAATTCTGAATATATGTGACTCGCTATTTCTAATGTGTTTTCCCATTTTAAAATATCCACCAAGTATTACGTTCTTTGCTACGAACAGATTGCAAGGAACTAACCTTGGGGAGACAGCTTTAGTAGCCTTACAATTCTGGTAATATGAAAAGATAATGGATCGTTGCACGTGGTCAACGGCCAAATCTATTTCAGCTCTAGAAGAGTACTTACCAGAATGATCTGCAAGCTTTGAAAGAAGATATTCTCTGTAAGAAACCCAGTTGGTACGTTTGGGGTTCCTACCTGCTGCCATGGTCAATTTTGTAAGACCTTTAACAGAAAAGGTGTTTAAACGATGATCAGACAAAGATATATCATCTGAAACATTCCAGTTTAAAACACAGTCATATGTAATATTGTTACATATACTCAAGTCGATGACTTCACGTCGATTTATTGTAACAAAAGTGGGCGAGTTGCCCTTGTTGAGAATAAAAAGGTTGGAGCGGACAATGTGCTCCAAGAGATCATCGCCACGACTATTACAGTTACTACTACCCCACACAGTATGGTGGGCATTAGCATCACAGCCAATGATCAGTGTTTTACCCTTACTACAGTACTCAATGAGACTAGTAGTGACATTGGTAAAAGTTTCTCTTTCTTCATAAGCAAGATAAGCAGAAGCAAAGATGAATTAATCTAAATGCTCATTAGTTTTGAAGTTCACTCGGATGGCAACATTATCACCATCGAGGAATTCCATAACGTGAAGAGCATTGAGTTTGTTACTAACAACAATACAAGCTCTAGGTCTGATACAAGATGTATCATAAAAGACATTGTAGCCCTTTATCCCAAGACCCAAAATTTTATTATTGCAGATCCAGGATTCCTGAATTAGAGCAATGTCAGCCCTACCATCCATCAATCTCTTGCCAAGAATAGCAGAGGCGGAACGACTATGGTGCAGGTTGATTTGCACAACATTAAGACAGCCCAAGCTGTCGAAACGTAGTGTTAAAATTCGCAGGAGTTAAAAGGGTCAAATCCAGTTCCCGAGCCTACTTAACACAATTTTTGTGTTCACTGGGAATCTGTAAAATAGTGTACTATTATATTTTTGTTTTTAAACACTCGAAATCATTTCGTTATTATAAAAAATCATATCGATATATATTTTTAGATTCATTTTTTAAACACACACTTAAAATCATTTCGCTAACAGTCAAATCCTATTCTGTAGATGTTACAAAATAATAGTGTTAACATTCACTACATACAATGTGGTGGAATCCTGTTCACGAGGCCGCTTAACACCATTTTGAAAATACATAAATATAATTTATTATTAAATGTGTTTTTAAAACACGCATGAAATAATTTATTATAAAAAAACATATTGTTATATACCAAACACTCCGAAAAAATTGCTAACATACTGTATACATCGAAAAATTATTAAGTATCACATGTACATTCCCTTTTATTAAATACATATAATTTTCATTACAAAATATAGCTTGCCCCTAATAATACTTGTTCGTAACTCCAATCAATATGTTCTTAACACAAGCCCGAAAATAAACTATCTTCCGCTCACAACCTACACTTTGACGATAAGAATCTACGAAGCACGAGCGAGGTGGCATAACAGATAAGGCGGCTGCCTTGTAATCAAACCCCATCGCTGACAAGTGGAAAATCAAAATCTTTTAGAAATTTAGAAATCCCGATAGGTAGCAGCACCTCACCAACTTTCGCCAGAGGGCACTTCAACTACGTTAGCACTGATAAGGAACCTCAGTACTATCGAAGACACCAAGCAGAGAGATCGTCCGGTACCAAGATCCTGTGATATTGCACAATTCACTCTTTACACTATTGTGCAATATCACGGGATCTTGGTACCGGACGATCTCTCTGCTTGGTGTCTTCGATAGTACTGAGGTTCCTTATCAGTGCTAACGTAGTTGAAGTGCCCTCTGGCGAAAGTTGGTGAGGTGCTGCTACCTATCGGGATTTCTAAAAGATTTTGATTTTCCACTTGTCAGCGATGGGGTTTGATCCCGGGGCCGTTTGATTACAAGGCAGCCGCCTTATCCGTTATGCCACCTCGCTCGAGCTTCGTAGATTCTTATCGTCAAAGTGTAGGTTGTGAGCGGAAGATAGTTTATTTTCGGGCTTGTGTTAAGAACATATTGATTGGAGTTACGAACAAGTATTATTAGGGGCAAGCTATATTTTGTAATGAAAATTATATGTATTTAATAAAAGGGAATGTAATGTGATACTTAATAATTTTTCGATGTATACAGTATGTTAGCAATTTTTTTCGAAGTGTTTGGTATATAACAATATGTTTTTTTATAATAAATTATTTCATGCGTGTTTTAAAAACATATTTAATAATAAATTATACTTATGAATTTTCAAAATGGTGTTAAGCGGCCTCGTGAACAGGATTCCACCACATTGTATGTAGTGAATGTTAACACTATTATTTTGTAACTACAGAATAGGATTTGACTGCTAGCGAAATGATTTTAAGTGTGTGTTTAAAACATGAATCTAAAAATATATAGCGATATGTTGCGATGTTAAAAAAATATAAAATTTCAATGTTTTCGCTCGAATTAAAAAAAATTCGATCAATACCTAGATTTTTTTATATCAAAGCCGGATGTCAATAAATGACCGATACCCAAGGAAGGAAACAAGAAATTATCCATACAACCAAAACTTTATAGCAAATCATTTAATTATCAACAATAAATTATCAAATGAACAATTATCAATAAATTATCAAATAAACAATTATCAACAATAAATTAGAAAATTTTAAAACTACATAAAGAAAACTTTCACAACGAAGCTTTCCACAAACCGTGGAATCTTATAATTGTCTTTTCAGCTTTTCTGCCAAGCTCGAAGTTTATCAAATTGCTTTGAATATGAAGTTGCTAACGATGAAAGTTCACCTAAAATATTAACAGTGTCAATATCGGAAATTCTTTTCGATTTTAGCAACTCATCACATCTTTCCTTTATTATACGCAGTATAAATGGATAATTACGGCCTTCATTACGGCCTTGGCGACAGTTCATCATCTCAATATATGAGTCTCCAAACTCTATTATCATGTCTAATAAATAGCTGCAGTCTTTTCATTATGTGTATTAATGGTTTTGTGTTTTGAATCAAACGAACCACCTGATTTGATTCACCTTTGGATTTTACATGGTCCAAACTCATCTTCAAGAAAGTTCTAGTATCGGTTAATGATAACCAAAAGTCATTCATAATGACTTTAAAAGTCGCGGCATCTCCAAAAACACGTTTTACAATATGAGTTACCACTTCCATTTCCTTTTTAGCTGCACTTTTACTACTTAATAAGCATTCTTGATACACATTCGACGCACCAGCACTCTTAGACGAAATATCCTTAATGGGTATAGTAGTTGCTACATCTGGGCTGGTAATAATCAATGTCTCCTGTTTTATTGAAGAAATGAAAATATGTCAATGAGTAAGATGTAGGCTTAAAATAGAAAATTCATTTATAAAAAATTGTTTATATTTTAATCTTTTTCTTTTACTACTAAAGTTGGAAACAAGTTATAAAGTATTATATTGCAATTTATGGAGCTTTTACAACGATCCAATTAGCTAATTCTCAGCCACAAAAATCGTTGATAAGACATTCCAGAGGGTTAAACAATGACTTGAAATGTATTATGTAGTCCCCCGTATAAAGTTTGCTGAAAGTCCATGTATATTTGTGGTAACTATCATATACACAAGAAATGGCCCACGGATAAGACAAACAGACCTCAATTTAAAAATAATCAAAACGGGTTCAAGGTCTTAAAACATTGGCATCAAAATCTCTAAATCGAAAACTTCAGTTAAAACAGTATTTACTCTGCATTATATTCTATACTATAAGTAAAAATTACTAGATTTCAAAATGTTTTTGGCATTTGGAAATTCATTCTGCAAGTTGAGCCAAAATGGGTTTCAAAAGTGATATGGCCGAAATATAAAAATTTTACCTTCATAGTTAGCCCAGACTGATGACTATGCCATAGCCAAATATAGCATTTTACATGAAATGCAATTTATATAAAAGTGAATAAAGATATTAAATGCAACCTTTTGAATATCGCTAAAGAATAAAATTGCAATTTATGGAACTTTTACAACGATCCAATCAGATAATTCTTAGCCACAAAAATAGTTAAGACTTTCCAGAGGGTTAAATAATGACTTGAAATATATTATGTAGCCTCCCGAATAATTTGCCATATCCATTACATAAACAAACATCAGCAAAACCAATTCTTGAGTTAAATAGCAACTCGTAGCTAGTAACTGCACAGGCAGTTAAAATACATGATTATAAGCTACAATATTTCGAATTGTGTAATAAACTAGTATAGACTATATAAAAAAACGAGTTTCATAAAACGTCTCTTAGATGTGGATTTTGTGATAATTATTCAGATCTCAAAATTTCGCAAGTTCCAACTTTGTATTCAAACTATGTCTGCAAGACTTTCAATTACGGATTATTGTAAATTTCCGTGCTGCTGGTGGCTGTTTTACAATACTGACATTTGGTAGATGCTGAAGATCAGTAGATATCTAAAAAGTGAAACCAGCTCCCCTAAACAGGTTCCTATGCGTTTGAGCATTATCTATAATAGTTTTATTTAATAACCTTATGTGGTCATGACAAAAAGGAAGTTACCAAACCCTTCAGAATCTGAATCCTATGGAGAATTAATGTCTTATTACATTAATTCTCCATAGGGTTCGTATTACAGGAGTTGCTATTTAACTCAACAAGCATTGGTTTTACTGATGTTTGTTGATGCAATGGACATGGAAAATTATTCGGGAGGCTACATAAGATATTTCAAATCATTATTTAACTCTCTGGAACGTCTTATCAACGATATTTGTGGCTGAGAATTATCCGATTGGATCGTTGAAAAAGTTCCATAAATAAGCATTTTATTCTTTAGCGATATTCAAAATGTTAAATACTTAATATCTGTATTTACGAACCCTATGGAGAATTAATGTCTTAGTACATTAATTCTCCAATGGATAGTTTTGAGTTCCCTTTCCTACTTACACCACTTCACGAACCAAAAATTCTATCACGGCTATTTTTCACAACAATGATTGAAACTATGAAGTCTCGTGATCTTTGGGGCATGGACGTTTTTATGCATAATTATGTCAAATTTTGTCCTACGTAACCACGTTAAAAGTATAAAATTTCAAATAAGTTTCACAATTCTTTGCTCGAATTTAAAAAATGTCATCTAGTTCTATATTTTCAGATAACAGAGCTTGATATAAAGTTTCGTAAAAATCAATATTTGAGGTCGCTATCGTGTAATCGACCACAGACGGACAGACAAAAGGATCCTCTCCAAAATTAATCAAAATGTGTTCAGAACGTCTTAAAACATTGGCGTCAAAATCTCAAAATCGAAAATTTGTTAAAATACTTTCTCAATACTACGCATGAGAAAGAAAAAATTTGTATACTTTGAGATATTATTTTTAGTTTCCATGCTTTTATATGCACTCAACCTAGAAAGTTGTCCAATATGCATTTGAAATGAATGCTCATATGAATTTGCATATAATTTGAGCTCTGATCATACTGCGAAGGATGTACATTTCCAGGAAGACTAATCGTTTTAATTTGCTATCTTTTAACAATCATTTATATTTTCCTATTACCATTTTACAATTTATTATATATGAGTATTTTGATTTTCTGGTTCATTTGAGTCAGCAAGCTGTTCGTAGGTTTATGGCAATACTCATGAACTATTGATCTGCCTAATGGGATATTTTTAATCCTGAAAATTGCTAATGGTGCATAAAGATGGCGCGCAAATCATTTATCCCGGCCGGTTGTATAATACCAATCCTCCTGTTTCATTGATGAAATGAAAATATGCCAGTGAGTAAGATGTAGGCTAAATAGAAAATTCATTAATGAAAAATTTTATCATTTCCTTTTACTACTAAACTAGGAACTATCAATTACTATATTCATTAATAGTGAAATATAATTAACTAAACATATGAAATGCATCAATATTTAAATTTTAATGTTTAATTGAAACAAAAGAGTGTGCAATGGTTAAATGTGAGTAGAATAGCACGCTTAGCTTCTACAGTTTAATAGTGTTAGTATGTTGTAGTTAACAAATAACAAAAGAAGCAATTCAATTTACCTTTTGCTGCTCTAAAGTCTTTTCAGTTGTTGTTTCGGTCAAGTTCTGCCCCTTTTCTGTAATATAAGATGCATGAAATTTAAAGATGAGCATTCCTTTATCTGAAGTTAATACAGAGTTAAAATTTTACCGACTAAAATATTAAGCCACCCTTCTTTTAAGTTAAAATATCCCATCCAAATGCAATATGCAGTCAAAGACTACAAAATACGCGATTACTAAAGCTACAGATTAAGAATTTTGGTTACTGGCCGGGCTAAGGCGAAGATGGCTGCCGATATATTTAGTTGAAATTAACAACATTTGAAAATTACTTTTTTTAGTTTACTCATTGATTTGGTATCTAGCATCAATGAAACAGTTTTGCCGAACGGGGCAAAAGTAAAATTTCCAGTTCTTATGTTATGGATCATTATATGCAAAGCATACAGCTAAAGCAACAGGTTAAAACTCCTAATCTTATTTACAATTTTAGGAGCTCATTCAAAGTAATTCAATCTGAAGGAAAATCATTTTAAAAGCAATTCAGATTTTGAAAATTTTTCAAAACTAGTAATACGTACAATCTGCATAGTCTGAGCAAGATCATCCTTCTCTAGCACAGCGGTGGCAGATATCTGATAATGCATACATAAATTGCGCACTTAGATTCAATAATTTGCACTAATTTCAAAAAGTTGATGCAAGCATTATCCAATTACTAGTATACATGCATTTAGATCAAAAGTTAGAAATTAGTAGTTCTACGAGGGAGAAGTTTACAAACTAAATATATATATATTTTTAAATGAAAATTTTATGACAGAATGCGATATTCCTTGGAAGAAATTCGTTGGAATATCCACCGATGGAACTCTGATTTTATCTGTAACGCATAGCGATGTTGCTACTACAATCAAGTCGCATATATAGCTGCGTTTACTCATAGTACAAGTTTTACATTCCAAACAATTTGGAAGCAATTTTACAAAGCACTATTTTGAAGACATTTAAATAAGGCGTAGTGTTGTAAAACAATTCTGAACAGAATTAACCATAACTGATTTTTCCATTAAAAGATGCAGTGTCCTATTCCTCCGTTCTATGTTTTTTGAAGATCGAGGAAAGTTTGTAACTTAACTTACTTTCTTGATGAGACATTTCCTCACTGCTCTTAATAGCTTCTATAATCCCAGAAGAGGGGACCGAATCCAACGTTGAATCAACTGAAAAATATATTTACATTTGAGAGATGAGAAAGTAATCTAAAGGCAAAAGACAATGTATTTGTCATTGGATGGCAGCATTGTTACACAAGCGATCTACATATTAAAATTATCTTCTGAATTCTTGGGAGGGTATAAAATTTTCAAACCACCAAGTAAAAGAACAATATGGAATTACGTGACAGGAGCCGAGCCATACAGAATTCGCCAAAACAAGCCATAGGCTTTCATTCACACGTATGCCACTTTAGAACAGGAGTTCCAAATTGACGAGAAAAGAAAATCAAATTCTATTCAATTGCAAAAGGTCGTGAAATCAAGGTAGATGCATATTTTTTAAAAGGGGTGAAGAGATGCATTTTGATGCCAGTAAACTATGATAATCAAATTGTGATAATTTGCCCCTATGTGGTAATTGCAAAATGCATTATGTCGATAGCAAATTAAAAAACTCAAAATTTGCTAACATTTAAGAAACTGCGCTACTGATTCAGTTTAAAGACTATTGAAAACAGAGCTCTTATATAAATGATGGCGTTAAGATTGAAACTTCGACTCCTCAGCAATAAAAATAAATATTTCAGAATATTTTTATTACCAAGGAACTGCACAAAATTCCACTTCAACATTAAATAACTAAAAAATTCATTAAAATTTTTGAAAATCTAAGGCATACAGAAACCTGAACTATTTATGTGCCGAATTTTTTATGCTTTACTTTATTTTCCCAACGACACACATTGCCGTTTATCTCCCTATATTAAAAATTAGCAAACGCCGCTGTTTGACAAATTTCTCTGCTGCGTACCTCAAAAACTACATAATATATAATTTGGTACACTTGTAGACAAAGCTTGAGGAAAAAGGCTGAACAAAATCGTTTATATATATATATTATCAGTTTCAGACATAAAATGTCAAAGACAAAATATTTAAGCTGTGAGTTTGCGTCCTGGAGTACCCAACAAATGCAAGACCACGAATTTTTTAAGACAGTTGTCTACATAGTTGAATTTTTGCAGTACGGAGGTTTTTAACACATTACAACATAGTTGAAAAGTGTTTCTGACTTTATTCATTCTGTCCGACAGTTAACACTACAAATTCTGTAAAAATGACCTTATAAAAATGAAATTTTTAGTTGTTCTGACGGTCTGTAGAAATATAAATGAATAATATCACCCAATTATTTGGGATTGAACCCGGGTTAAAAAAATTAAATACATTAAACACTATGGGACCTAATTTTTCAAATATTTTTTAGGAGAATTTAAAATTCACAAATAGCTTTGAAAGTTTTAGGAAATTTTCAAACCCCATGAAATAAAATTTCAGCAAAATATATTTAGTTTAAATAAAAATTAAAATTACACCCTTTATATGAAGAGATCACGTGACCATTATATGAAGAGATCATGTGACCCACTTCAAAATAAAATATGGCATCCATATTGTGTCAAAATCGTGATTTTTAAAGTTCTTTTTAGTTCATTGAGTGTTGTATCAGTCCTAAAACCGCTTTTATTTGCTTACATTCTATGCAGCTACATACTGAAACAACGCAATTACAATATATTTGAATTTAAATGATCGAACTTCGATTATTTCTACAAAGCCTAATTTTCACTTATGGATAATATAAACACCAAGCGATGTAGAAGGAGTTGTATAAGAATTGCAGATTTCTTTAACACAAAATTATTTAGCTCATTGAGTCTGCAATATATCCGATATGAAACATTCATTGATTTTACACAGAAGACTTATTTGTTCGATGAAATTTAAGCATAGCGTTAAATTACTTGTACCTCCATGGTCTAAAGTTTTTAAATAAAATAAGTTATAGTACTGTGGTGAATGAAAGGAATGGAAAAATGTTCATGAATGAAATGCTGCTTTTATAGAGAGTCAGGCGATTTATATTTCAATAACGTCATTTGAATAAAGTTAATTTATTTTTGATGAAGTTTTCAAATATAAATTTCTGTAGTATGATAATTTTAAAAAATTGCCGAGGAATGTATCTCATTTTGGAGATGTTTAAATAAAATTGCATTGAAGTTGGAAGAGTTTCATAAACCATGCTTATGCACGATTGACCTTTTTTTTATTTAGATGTAGTGAAGCGTATAAAAAGTAAAATATCTCGTTAAGTTTAACATTTTCTTGCATATTTGTACGTTCATCGATTCAAACACCGTCGCGTACCACAAAAACGATAGAATACAAGAATTTGAAATTCGGTACATTTCTAGATAAATAGGGTAACTCAACGAGATAGTTTTCGATTTAAACTATAGTTCGGTTTGAAATAACTCTGTAAACTATCTCTGCGATGGCTGTGAGTAAGAGGCGAAGCGAGAAGGAGCAAAGCCCCCTATTTATTTAATATACTATGTCATATTTAATAAATTTTCACCGAGATTAGTTAATGCATTACATTTTATCTAGTTTCCACATGTTTTTTTTAATTCCAGTGTAGTTTGCCTCCCATTTTAATAAATATTTAAGTTTAGAAATTATACATACCCGTTTGTACAGCATGGGACAACATATGCTTTGTCAATTCATCTTTATCTTCCACATACACGGAACAAAGAGAACACTGCTCAGGTCGCTCTTGTGGATGTTTCTCTTTCACATGAGTCATTAGACAACTTTGTTTAGATGTGCAGTATGTACAATAGCAGCAAACGTAGGTCTGCATCACATGAGTCTCTTTCATATGTTCATGATGAGATTTGAAATTGTCGGATGGATGCCCACATAAACCACAATAAAAAAATTCCGCAATTTTCGAGACATCAGATATGGGTAGTACGTTGACAGCCTTAGTGTGAGCATAAGGATAATGGTCACGGATTTCAGACAAACTTTTCAGACTGGTATCGCATAGGAAACGATTAATATCCACGGCACTGTCTTCTCTCAAACCTTGTGGAGCACAAACAGAAATAATGTCTTCGTCAAATTCTGCTATACTTTTGCTGACAGCCAATTCATGCGAGTCGCGATAATGATTTGCAAGATCAGCAGGAGAACTGAAAATAGACTTGTGGCGATTTGGCGTCGCCGTGGTCCCGAACCAGGGACCTGATGCTTCGTAGACCGACATTATAATCACTGAGCAAAAGCTAGCTCTTCCTCTGTTCTTATAATTCGGGTTTGGCTCGTGTGGCATCTTTGATAGATGCGGCAGCAAAGACATCTATCAAAGATGCCTCACGAGCCAAACCCGAATTATAAGAACAGACCAGGAGCTAGCTTTTGCTCAGTGATTATAATGTCGGTCTACAATGCATCAGGTCCCTGGTTCGGGACCCCGGCGACGCACCATCGCCACAGACTTGTTCTGGCAAAGCAAACACCGTATGGCTTCATTAGACGATAATATTTGTCTGAAAAGAAAAACTCCCGATAGTCTATCAAAGTTTTCTGCTTCGCAAAGTGGCAAATCACTCTTCACTAGTTGCACGGAATTTGGAAGAATCGCGTAACGTACAGGAATATCCGTTGTGCAATCTTCAATAGCTGGTTCAGTGTCACCACATTTCGGCAGCTGAAAAACAGCATGTAATTTACGATTAACAAAAGACATTTTATTCTATAAAAGAAAATGATTGGATAATTTAAGTTCAATGAACAGAATGTTTTTCAAGATCACCAGAAATATACGAATACTTATTACATAAAAACAATTTTGCTGTAAAAACATTACCTTTTGTAGTTGGCAAAATTACTAAAGCAGTAACGCTTGTGCATCTATCCTTAGTATAGTGCAAAAGTATAAAGATTCATTGTGCATAAAGCATTGATTATGAAACACTTCCAACTGAAATGAAATTTTATTTAAACATCTCTAAAATGCGATGCATTCAGCGGTGATATTTTATTACCCCAATGCTACAATCATTTATTTGGCAACTTTAAACTTTATCAAAAAGGGCAATGCTATAAAATAGTCTGCTCCTCTATGTAAAAGCAATGAATATTCAAATCCATATCACATATTCCCGACTCCTCAATAGCTAAATAGTTTAGAGTTAAAAAATCGGCAATTCTTATACAACCCATTTTACAATCGCTTGATCCGTTTACAATCTGCATTCGTTAAAATTAGAATTCATTGTAGAAATAATCAAAATTTAGTGATCATTTATCTATAAATTAATATTGTAACCGCGTTGGAACAGAAATTTACAGATATGTAAAAATAAAGCATTTAGGACGGTTGCAATACTAAATATAACAAAATATAAGCGTTCTTACGAAAAAAAATGGATGCCGTATTTCTTTTTCAATGAATTACGCGATATCCATAAAATACCGGTGTAATTAACTCAATTTTTTTATTTTAACTACTTAACATATTTCTATGAATTTTTTTACGCATTTTACGTAATCATTAATATTTTCTAAATTTTTCAAAGCGATTTGTGAATTTTGACTCCGCTTAAAAAAAAGGTTTAAACATTAAGTCCCATGGGATTAAATGAATTTCATTTTTCAAACCGCGTAACATCCAAAACTAATTGAGCGATATTATTCTTTTACATTCCCATATGTTCCACGGACAGTCGTAACAGCATACTGAAATTTCATGTCGATAGTCATTTTTACGGCAGTTATCGGGCGAACGGACAGACAGAATGAACAAAATCAAACACCTTACAACTATGTTGGAAAGGTAAAAATCAGAAGTATATGGATTTGGGCTATTCATACTAATCTTTAAAACCAAAAAAATTCCCAAAATTTGAGTGCGATTCTAAACATCAGGCATTACTGTGCCCTTTATGTAATCAATATAGGAGCCCTTATATCTTTAACGTCTTTGACTGTACATCTTTAGTCTTATTTTGATAAGACAGACCAAACAGGGAAAAGAAATCCTAGGTCTACGTTCTGAAAAGTTACAATCCGATAGCATTGTAAAAATTGCTAAATATTTAATTTCAACAATAAGGCGAAAAAGGCTCTATACAGCTTTTCATTAATACTCACAGAACTGATCATAAGTCATAAGGAACTACTTTATTTTACCAGAATCCATTTTCCAGTATCATGCCTTTATTATTATTTTGCAAATATTGCAACAAAGAAAATTGAGAAATCAATTAGTGGTCCGAAAAATCCCAATTATGCATGTTGTCCTTCATTATAAAGACCTTGAAAAAAATCTTTAATTGATACAAAGTTTGATAATGCATCCTTAGGGGTTAAATTATACCGCCAATGCCGTAACAATAACAAAAATTGTATCGCGGTTATTTCTCGTTACAATGATTGAATCATAAATTTCGTGTTCATTGAATCAATTCCTTTCAAGCATAACCATGTTATTTTGTCTCTGCTGCCATATTAATGAAATATAACATTTTAAATTTTCGATCGAATTAAAAAGTATTCCATCTAGTTCTAGATTCTTCTATAACAAAGCCGGGTATAAAGTTTGCTGAAAATCCATGCATATTTGTGGCAACTATCATATACACAAGAAATGGCCCACGGATAAGACAAACAGACATCAATTTAAAAATAATCAAAACTGGTTCAAGGTCTTAAAACATTGGCATCAAAATCTCCAAATCGAAAATTTCAGTTAAAACAGTATTTACTCTACATTATATTCTATAAGAAAGTAAAAATTACTAGATTTCAAAATGTTTTTGGTATTTTGAAATTCATTCTGCAGGTTGAGCCAAAATGGGTTTCAAAAGTGATAAAACCGAAATATAAAAATTTTACCTTTATAGTCAGCCCAGACTGATGACTATGCCATAGCCAAATATAGCATTTTACATGGAATGCAATTTATATAAAAGTTAATAAAGATTAAATGTAACCTTTTGAATATCGCTAAAGAATAAAATTGCAATTTATGGAACTTTTACAACGATCCAATCAGATAATTCTTAGCCACAAAAATCGTTAAGACTTTCCAGAGGGTTAAATAATGACTTGAAATATATTATGTAGCCACCCGAATAATTTGCCATGTCCATTACATAAACATCAGTAAAACCAATTCTTGAGTTAAATAGCAACTCGTAGCTAGTAACTGCACAGGCAGTTAAAATACATGATACAAGCTACAATATTTCGAATTGTGTAATAAACTAGTATAGACTATATAAAAGAAAGAGTTTCATAAAACGTCTCTTAGATGTGGATTTTGTGATAATTATTCAGATCTCAAAATTTCGCAAGTTCCAACTTTGTATTCAAACTATGTCGGCAAGACTTTCAATTACGGATTATTGTAAATTTCCATGCTGCTGGTGGCGGTTTTACAATACTGACATTTGGTAGATGCTGAAGATCAGTAGATATCTAAAAAGTGAAACCAGCTCCCCTAAACAGGTTGCTATGCGTTTCAGCATTATCTATAATAGTTTTATTTAATAACCTTATGTGGTCATGTCAAAAAGGAAGTTACCAAACCCTTCAGAATCTGAATCCTATGGAGAATTAATGTCTTATTACATTAATTCTCCATAGGGTTCGTATTACAGGAGTTGCTATTTAACTCAACAAGCATTGGTTTTACTGATGTTTGTTGATGCAATGGACATTGAAAATTATTCGGGAGGCTACATAAGATATTTCAAATCATAATTTAACTCTCTGGAACGTCTTATCAACGATATTTGTGGCTGAGGATCTGATAGGATCGTTGAAAAAGTTCCATAAATTACCATTTTATTCTTTAGCGATATTCAAAATGTTAAATACTTAATATCTGTATTTACGAACCCTATGGAGAATTAATGTCTTAGTACATTAATTCTCCAATGGATAGTTTTGAGTTCCCTTTCCTACTTACACCACTATCATTTAAAATTTCTTAGCACTGAAGAAAGAGTGCATCGTTTGTTTCAGATATTTTCAGGTGCATGAGAGAAACCGTTTATTATTTAAGTTCATGAAAAGACAGGTGTAATTATTACGACTCAAATCCTTTCATATTGTAATAAATATTCAATCAATACACATGCAAAAAATTGCATAATTTAGCAACTTTTATTGCAGTAAACAGCTTTTTTCCAAGTTTTCAGAGCCTAGACTATAATTTCAATCTGCAAATAATTTTAATGTCCATAAAGTTCGTTTAACATCAAGCGATGTTCTCGAACAGCAGACAAATTTATTTTGGACAGAAAAGTTTGAAATGAAACAAATGAATATTAACTAGACAGAGCGTGACTCAACTACCTCTCATACCAGAATCCACTTTTAGTAGTTTCTTTCGAATTTTATAAGAAAACTTTGAAAAATCGGAAGTAAAAATAAAAAATCTGATGTGGGCAACACATGACTTTCCTTATATAATGTAATGAATTTACTACTTTTACAGTAAGAAAATAGGTTTTTCTCATAGTAGATACTAATATTCTTTCCAAGATATTGAATTTTCGACAATTAGTCGTCATTTTCATTTATTTAGCATCATTTTTATCAATTTGGCGAGATTTTCATTAATTTCGCAACATTTCAAAAAAGTCGCGAAGTTGGCGACATTCCGCCAAATTCGTCGCCAAAATCTCGCCAAGCGTTATGCACAAAGAAAAAAGTTATTCTTACAGCAGATAAATGACTATTGGAGTTCAAATGCAAAAGTATTATTCAAAGTATATTTTTTCATGAATGGAACGAGCTAGATCCACGAGAATGATGTCACTCAATTTATCGCATGGTATTACATATGAAAAGCGAACATGTTTCTCAATAGGAATTTTTTTTTATGCGACTTTTTCATAATTTTTTTGAAAAATGTACAATATCTCGAGAACGGTTCATGTTAGCGTTCTAAAATTTATGCCAATCGTTTCCTAATGAAAAATTACACGAGAAATGTCTATTTGCGTAACTTCATTAGCGGTTTTAATTTTTTGACGATTTTTTCAAAATTTCATTCGAAAATTTAGGGGGGTTCTGGACATTCGATTGCGTATAAAAACAGTAGGCTTCCAGTGTTTACGGATTGTGATTTTTGTACCAAATTTGGTTCGAATCGGTCCATTCGTTAGTCGGTTATCGTCTCCACAGACTCACTGACACACACACACACACACACACACACACACACACATCACTTCAAAGATGTTTGATTCGTGATCAGGGATTCTTGAAACGTGCTCTCCCGTCGAAAACTCTAATTCGAATTTTCGACCCCGTCACAATACTTTCCTTATACGTTACGTATATAAGGAAAGTAATATAGCGTGTTACTCTGCACTGAAAGGGCTTGAAAACCTTTCGATTGATTATATACTTGACAATGTACCTGAAGGGGTTGCGGAAAATTTGCACTCGAGCGAGGCTATTTATACTTCACGAACCAAAAATTCTATCGCTGCTATTTTTCACAACAATGATTGAAACTATGAAGTCTCGTGATCATTGGGGGCATAAACGTTTTTATGCATGATTATGTCAAATTTTGTCCTACGTTAAAAGTATAAAATTTCAAATAAGTTTTCAATTCTTTGCTCGAATTTAAAAAATGCCATCTAGTTCTATATTTTCCGATAACGGAGTTTGATATAAAGTTTCGTAAAAATCAATATTTGAGGTCACTATCGTGTAATCGACCACAGACGGACAGACAAAAGGATCCTCTCCAAAATTAATCAAAATGTGTTCAGAACGTCTTAAAACATTGGCGTCAAAATCTCAAAATCGAAAATTTGTTAAAATACTTTCTCAATACTACGCATGAGAAAGAAAAAAATTTGTATACTTTGAGATATTATTTTTAGTTTCCATGCTTTTATATGCACTCACCCTAGAAAGTTGTCCAATATGCATTTGAAATGAATGCTCATATGAATTTGCATATAATTTGAGCTCTGATCATACTGCGAAGGATGTACATTTCCAGGAAGACTAATCATTTTAATTTGCTATCTTTTAACAATCATTTATATTTTCCTATTACCATTTTACAATTTATTGTAAATGAGTATTTTGATTTTCTCGTTCATTTGAGTCAGCAAGCTGTGCGTATGTTTATGGCAATACTCATGAACTATTGATCTGCCTAATGGGACATTTTTAATCCTGAAATTGCTAATAGTGCATAAAGATGGCGCGCAAATCTTTTATCCCGGCCGGTTATATAATACCAATCCTCCTGCATCATTGAAGAAATGAAAATATGCCAATGAGTAAGATGTAGGCTAAATAGAAAATTCATTAATGAAAAATTTTATATTTCCTTTTACTACTAAACTAGGAAACTATCAATTACTATATTATAGTTTAGTATATTCATTAATAGTGAAATATAAATAACTAAACATATGAAATGCATCAATATTTAAATTTTAATGTTTAATTGAAACAAAAGAGTGTGCAATGGTTAAATGCGAGTAGAATAGCACGCTTAGCTTCTACACAGTTTAATCGTGTTAGCATGTTATAGTTAACTAATAACAAAAGAAGCAATTCAATTTACCTTTTGCTGCTCTAAAGTCTCTTCAGTAGTTGTTTCGGTCAAGTTCTGCCCCTTTTCTGTAATATAAGATGCATGAAATTAAAAGATGAGCATTCCTTTATCTGAAGTTAATACAGAGTTAAAATTTTACAGACTAAAATATTAAGCCACCCTTCTTTTAAGTTAAAATATCCCATCCAAATGCAATATGCAGTCAAAGACTACAAAATACGCGATTACTAAAGCTACAGATTAAGAATTTAGGTTACAGGCCGGGCTAAGGCGAAGATAGCTGCCGATATATTTAGTTGAAATTAACAACATTTGAAAATTACTTTTTTTTAGTTTACTCATTGATTTGGTATCTAGCATCAATTAAACAGTTTTGCCGAACGGGATAAAAGTAAAATTTCCAGTTATGTTATGGATCATTATATGCGAAGCATACAGCTAAAGCAACAGGTTAAACTACTAATCTTATTTACAATTTTAGGAGCTCATTCAAGGTAATTCAATCTGAAGGAAAATCTTTTTAAAAGCAATTCAGATTTTGAAAATTTTTCAAAACTAGTAACACATACAATCTGCATAGTCTGGGCAAGATCATCCTTCTCTAGCACAGCGATGGCCGATATCCAATAATGCATACATAAATTGTGCACTTAGATTAAATAATTTGCATAGATTTCAAAAAGTTGATACAAGCATTATCCAATTACTAGTATACGCTCATTTAGATCAAAAGTTAGAAATTTGTAAACTTCTCCCTCGTAGAACTACTAATTAAATATATATATATTTTTTTAAATGACAATTTTATGACAGAATGCGATATTCCTTGGAAGAAATTCATTGGAATATCCACCGATGTAACTTTGATTTTATCAATAACGCATAGCGATGTTGCTACGACAATCAAGTCGCATCTATAGCTGCGTTTACTCATAGTAAATGTTTTACATCCCAAACAATCTGGAAGCAATTTTACAAAGCACCATTTTGAAGACGTTTGCACCATTTTGAAGACTTTTAAATAAGGCGTGGTGTTATAAAACAATGCTGAGCAGAATTAACCATAATTGATTTTTCCATTACAAGATGCAGTGTCCTTCCTATTCCTCCATTCCATGCTTTTTTAAAGATCGAGGAAAGTTCGTTAAGTTATAAACTTACTATTTCATTATCCCAGAAGAGGTTGCCGAATCCAACTTAGATTTAACTGAAAAATATATTTACAATTTAAAAGATTAGAAAATAAATGCTTTAAGAAAATAATCCAAAGGTAAAAGGCAATGTATTTACACGTGCGTATTAATATACATTGTGATAAAAAGCTTTGCCGATATATGAGCCCCCTAGAGATCATACCGTTCAAGGAAAAATCATACCGTTTAAGGTATGATCTCAAAAATGATGTGAAAAAACAGTCCTGCGCTCACAGTTAGGGTTACAGCGACACAATTTTGAAATTTTTAAATGGCAACACTTTTTATTTGAATGATCTTCAGTGAAAAACCACAAATGGCGTTGAAACGGTACCTGCAGCACGAAAATCGCCGGCGGTAGGCAGACTAAGTAAATGTTGAACAACAAATAAAGACCGCATTGGTCAGATCGGTCATTTCGCTGCTGAAATTCGGGCGAATGACAATTTGTCAACATTGCTTCATAACGACCACTTGTTACCTTACACATCGTAGATCTGCGACAGTAACTTCAAAAAAGCGAGGGCCTAGGATGAAGGTGCATGTTATCCCGCACCAGTCACTTGATTGGTGTAATGGCAGAGAGACGACTTCATGGGGATTTTGGTCTGTCCAGTGCATGCAGTTCTTAGAATTCACGTTACCAATCAAAGATAAATATGCTTCGTCCGTCCACAGATTGCTTAAAAGTCTGTTATCGTACCGGATTCATTAGCAAAATCTAAGGTTGGTTATCAAAATCTTTGTTATCACCAGCTTGCAACATCTGGACATGCTGGAATCTATACATGGAAACATGTCGATAACAGAGCGCAGAACTTTGAGGAGTGTAGAATTCGGCAAATCCAGCACCCGTGAAACACCGCGTGCACTTGCAATACGACATTTACCTATCGTCTCATGCTTTTCTGCAACAACCTCTACAGGAACGGAAAGTCGTCCAGTCAGATCGATCGCTGTGCAACCAGTTTCTTCAAATTTACTTATCTAGTCCCGCACAGCTTGTACAGAATTCGGGCCTCGTCGTAGCAGATGGCTTGTGCGGTAGACGCGTAATGCCTCTTCGGCATTTAGCCCATTCAGGTAACAGCTTTACAATTTCACCTCGTTTCACTATAAGCGTCATGTCAATCATGTCAAAATGCTATAAAGCAAGGGGCACTTAAATAGCAATGAGTTTTGCTTCTCCTACGGTGATGACGTCAGCCATAATGGTGTCTTACGCCGAACCTGGAAATCTGCATACTTTGGTCTCTTCTCGAAGGAGATTCCACAAGCTGGGTTCTGAGCCGGACACACTGTGTGGAATGTGACGTCAATGTAATAGAAATTCTTGTTCTGGTGAACTCTATAGATCTTTTCTCAGCCCAGCTTCGACATTTCTCGTGCTGCAGGTACCGTTTTAACGTCATTTACGTTTTTTCACCTAGAAGACCATATTCCAATAAAAAAGTGTTGCCATTTGAAAATTTCTGAACTGCGTCACTAACCTTAACTATGAAAGCAGAACTATCGCACTCTTGAGCTTATACCTTAAAATACCAGCATCCAACATTTATTTCCTTGAACGGCAAAATCGCTAGAGGCTCATATATATCGCCAGAGGCTCAAAGATTCTTATAATCACCCTTTAATTCAAGCATTTTGTGAACTAAATGCATAGCGTTATAGAACAATTTGTAGCAGAATTAACCGCAACTGATTTTTCCATTACAAGCTGCAGTGTCCTATACCTCCATTCTATGCGTTTTTAAAGCTCATGGAAATTTAGTAAAGTTTATAAACTTACTTTTCTGCCGAGAAGTTGCAGCCCTGCTCTTGCCACCTTTATTCTTTCCAGAAGAGGTTTTCGAATCCATCTTAGATTGAACTGTAATATATATTTACATTTAAGAGATTAAAAACTGCTTTATATAAATAATCGAAGGGAAAAGACAATGTATTTACACGTGCACATTGATTTAGTTCAAGCAAGATTTTATACAAAACTACCATTACATATGCAATATCTCGCATTTTCATGGAATTTTCCATTAAAATGTTCATCTTTTGATTAAATATGTTTTCATTAATTCACACGGTTCAAATATTAAAATAAACATTTAACAATCTTAAGAACCATGATTTTTTTTATAGTGTTGAGCTTCATTGGAAGAAATGTATAACAGGTCCATAAAGGAAACAACCTATATCAAATGCTTAAACAGCATTGTACCTTCATAGAACTATTGCTAAAACTAAGAAATGTTATAAAATTTCGTATAAAACAGCATAACATGAAAGTAATTGTGACAAGTTTAGAAATGTGGAACTAGACTTCCTCATTAGAATTAGCAAGAAGTGCATACATGAACTTGTAAAACTTCCTAGTAGGAAACTGGCATATGTCAATTAAGTGACTACAATTGTTTAAAGGGAGTTTAAGCTGCTTTCTTTAAGCCGAAACGGAACCCCTAGAACAGTACAAACCTTTAATACAGTTCGCGCTCAGCTTTTATTAAACTCGTAACTGTTCAAACTGTTCTATTCCGCATTAAAGGGGATTATAATACCCTTTGAGTTATTTAACGGACATATACTACTTCCTTGTAGGAAAACCGTCACAAGTTCTCTTGCAAGCAACAGTTTTGTGTGCAAGTTGAGCTTCTTGCCAATTCTGACGAGGAAGGTTTTTCTTTTCCGATGCCGTTTTATACAAGGTTTTATAAACTTAAATTTTACAATAATATCAATTTTGTCCAACAAACTTACTTTTAACAAATTATAAAAACAAAAAAAATCTGATGTGGTCAACACATGACTTTCCTTATAATGCAATGAATTTACTACTTTTACAGTTAAAAATGTTATTCTTATAGTAGATACTTTTATTCTTTCCAAGATTTTGAATTTTCAATTAGAAATGACTCTAAATCAATGAAAATGAGGACTACCAATTTGTCGAGATTTGTTAATTTGGCAAAAAGTAAAAATGTCGCCAAATTGGCGATATTCCTCCAAATTCGTAGTCAAAATCTCGCCAAGCGTTATGGACGAAGAAATAAGTTATTCTTACAGCAGATAAATGACTATTTGCGTTCAAATACAAAAGTATTACTCAAAGTATATTTTTTCATGAATGGAACGAGCTAGATCTACGAGAATGATGTCACCCAATTTATCGCATGGTATTACATATGAAAAGTGAACATGTTTCTCAATAGGAAATATTTTTATATTTTATATAATTTTTTGAAAAAATGTGCAATATCTTGAGAACTGTTCATGTTAGCGTTCTAAAATGTATGTCAATCGTTTTCTAATGAAAAATTACACAAAAAATGTCTTATTTGCGTAACTTTATTAGCAGTTTTGATTTGGCGATTTTTTCAATATTTCACCAAAATTTAGGGGTCATTCGCGAGAGAGACGGAGAGAGAGAGATTGCGTATAAAAACAATAGACTTCCAGTGTTTACGGATTGTGATTTTTGTACCAAATTTCGTTTGAATCTGTCCATTCGTTCTTCAGTTATCGTCTCCACAGTCTCGCTGCCACACGCATCACTTCAAGAATGTTTGATTCGTGCTCTCCCGTCGAAAACTAATTCGAATTTTCGACCCCGTCACAATACTTTCCTTATACATTATATAAGGAAAGTAATATGCAATCAGTTTCTCAATGAAACAAATAATATTTTTCCTATGTAAATCTAGACTCAGACTTTTCAACTTCCCGATAATTACAGTAACTAAATTAATACATCAAAATGTACGAAAAAACAACTTGTTTCTTTTATTTAATGTTATATAGTTTGAGAAAGGATCCAAAAAATTAGATGCAGGTCATTGCAAAATCTTAACTACATTACCCTTCAATATTTCAATTATATTTCATCCATATAAATGCTATATAAATGAAACCGACAAAAATTGGTTTAAATTAACATCTTATCCAATTCAGGGTAGGTACATAATTTAAAAAATTCCCAGATTTCCTGATAATATCTTCAAAAATCCCCCGATATATTAAACCGATATTCAGTAGATGGTAATATAAAAAAATATCAAAAATGAAAGCGATAAAAAAATTACTTTCGGCATTGAAAAAGTATAATCAAAATATAGCATTTATGCAAGAGTTATACAAGAACACTTATTGCAAGAATATTAATCCTTCAAGCATTTAAATGCTAGATAAGCTATAAAACTCTGCAATAACTAAATTTTACAGAACATTCAGTTTAAGTTTTTTTAAATTCAGATATTTCAGAAAGTTTATAATCCAGGACGTTTCACCGATTTCCCTGAATCTAGAGCTAGTGGTTCTGTAGCTACCCTAATTGCTATACAAATAAAAATAAGTTTCTAAAATTACCATTTTACCCACGTAGATTATTCAGGCGTATTAGAATATATGCTTTAAACACACAAATTAAAACTTTTAATTAATGCAATTATCAGATGAATTATTAACTACATTAATTTTGTCGTCAGAAATGACTATGAATCCTAAACATTAGGTTTGGAAAAGTTCTGAATTGAAACAATCTTTTTCATATATAAATCTAAACTTATTAAAACTTCAACTATTTCTATACTTAGTGTATGTATACTCAAACCCGTTTTTGTGCGGTCTTTTTTTGAGAGATTTTTTTTGTGCGGTATATGAAAATTTCAGTCAAATTGGAACATAATTTACTAAGTTATCAATAAAAAAATTAGTAGGTTTGATCGGCCATTTAGTTTTTTCGATATGAATTTCATCACGTTACATAAGTATTGCGTCAGCCAATTACATTACATATGTATTGAATTCTATAATCGCATAATTTAATTGTTGAACGCACAAGAATTTCCATGTAAATAAATGAAATCGCAAAAACTGATCACCGACTACATGGCAACTGAAAAAAGTCAACTCTAAAGGAGTGCGAGGTAGTATCTGCAAGTGACGAAAGCGATTTTGAACCAGTTTACCACAAGAAAGTTCGCGTATTGTCAGACTACAAAGGATAATGGTCATTTGTTTTGAAAAGTTTTGCATGTGTAAAATAAGTACATATGTATATAAATAAAACATTTAAAAATGTTCGCATGTGTATTTTCTAAATCAGATTCATAAAGGTTTGGCGAAATTCCAAGTAGCTGCCAAGCCTCGCGTCTTGATTTCGTTTCAAAAAGCAATTTCTAGTTATTTTGTAAGGTTGAGTTACTTTCTAGGTGAGACTTTTTATGCGGTCCCTATTCACCGCATAAAAAACACTTTAATTGTGTTGCAAAAACTATTTTTCATAACTACTCCAAGTTTTGTGCGGTTTTTATTCATTTATGAGTTTTCTTTTATGCGGTCCCTATCCACCGCAAAAAAATAGGTTTGAGTGTACATTAATGCATCAAAATGTACGAAAAAAATTACTTTTTAATTAATGTTGTATAAATGTATTTTGAGGGCAGATATAAAATGCGGATGAGATCATTTCAAAATTTTAAACTGCTTTATCCTTCTCAATAACTCAGTATTTTATCCACATAGCTATATAAATTAAAAAATGTTTTTTAAATTAATATTTTACCTAATTTAGTAGCTACAGAGTCTGATATAGAAAATCCCTGAAATTGTCCTAACTTAAAGATATCTTCAAAATGTCTCCCATATGCATCTACGTTTACCGAATATCAGTTTAACTAGCACAAAAATGTCAAAATTGAAGGCGATAAATAAAATTACTTTCGGCATTGAAAAATATAAAAGTATAGTATTTATGCACTAATTCTATAAGAACTGTATTATTACAACAATATTAATCCCTCAAGCATTTAAGTTCTAGATAAGCTATAAAACCATTAATTCTGTGTTCTAAAATCCAGCTAAGAATTAATATAGTTTAAATATAATTCACGTATTGTAATAAAATTATATTTAACCAGAAATAGTATTTTAATCTCCTGTTCCTGCCATCTGAAATTTCTTTACAAATTTCAAAACATTTAGATGAAAGGGATCACCGAGAAACTTAAATTTCAAAACTCATCTTTTTATTGGGGAATCCAATAGGCTTTCTACAGTCACATGAAATGTGAATAAGGTATGCTACACATGTGTATTGTCGCGAGTCTGATGAAAGCAGTCATTACCAAAAAAATTTCAGCTTCCCCTATTAGATTTTTTCTTAAGAATTCCCAGATATTGCACTTATTTTCTGAGAATGTTTATACAGTTTTACAGACTTTCAAGTTCTGCAATCTCCCTTCATATACTATACAAATATTAGGTTTTTAAAAAATTTCCATTTTACCCATGTAGTTAATCCAGACTTGTCAAACCATTCAAAACTTATGAGTGCTTCCAAAAGTACGAAAAAGTATTTCCTACTTTTACTTAATGCAACCATCAACAGATATTAACTACAAAATGAAATATGCGTCCGAACCCTAAACATTAGGTTCGGACGCAAATTCTGAAAAAATTATTCCGTTATCAGCTGGGAACAACACGATTTGAAACAATTTGAAGCAGAATTTAACTTCACTGTTTTTACTTCCCCTATATGTATAGTACAATGTAAAAGGAAAGTATTGTGACGTCGTCGAAAAGTAGAATTTTCGACGGAAGAGTACGATTCAAGCATCTGACCTCGAATCTTAGTTTTTTAAGCGTGTCTGGAGACTATCTCTCACGAACGAAGAGCTTCGAACGAAATGTGGTACACAAATTTAAAGAATTCACCTAATCAAGGGGAACACAATCTGTAGCACTTTTATGCTAAAGAAACTTTCCGTGCTGCCGAGACATGGGTCATTGATAACGCGAGTTGAGGGTAGCGGCAGCACATTTAACTGCGTTTTCACACTGTCCGTATAATATCTAGTATATCGCTGGTCCGGAAGAAAACGTTACAAATCAAAACATACGACTTGCGTTATTGATACCATACTCCATATAAAAAAAATCTTGTCTGCTAGAAAAATGACATCAAGTTGCTGTCTGCAAAATGCAGTTATGCGTTTTATATTTGCCGGGAAGATTCAAGATAAGTAGACGGATCTAATAATCTTGTATAACTGAACCAACAGTATTAATTTCGGCAACAAACGCTTATTGCGGAAACTCAATGTAGAGGATATGCAGAAATTTCAACTTTTGAGAAAACTATCGTATCTACTGAAAAATTGGCTTTTTGACTGTAGCGTTTTTCTTCCAGACCAGTGAATATCGGCATACTGACAACAAATAAGAAAATAATCACGTTTCTTAATTTTCGTGTCCCCCCCCCCCCTAACTGGTATCCATGCTAAATTTAGAGAGTAATCCCTTAAGTTGTGGTTTTTTCACCGATTTCGATGCAAAATCTAATGGGCTTAAGGTTTTTATTTTCTTTTATAGTCTAAAAATTCAAACCGACTTGTGTTTTTCCACAATATAAGTCAAATTTCTTTAACAGAAGATGTTATAAAAGAAAAATTGATATTAAATCATGTGCTTTTTTCCGCCACCTCTAATTAAAAGTTTACTTTTGGATAAAGTATCCAAAATAATGAAAAGTGTTTCTGTCGTCTGAAGCAAAAAATCCAAGCATTGCACGGCTATGAAATTTGGTACACAAGTACTTCAGGACACTAAACTTTGTGAGATATGAGTCAAATAACGCCAGCAAGTTCGATCTAACTTTTGGAATTGAGAATTTATTAAAAATAAAATTAGAGAGTTTCCCGGAAAAACAGTAAGAAGTTATTGGCTATGCCAGTGCCATAATTTGAAATGTGAAATGACTTTAAATTTAGTATAATCAACTCAAGACTGGGATAATAACGTTAGCTTTATCTAAAAGATTTTGAAACTGAAAAATAAAATGTCGAAAATATTCTCAATATTGCATTTTAGCCGCAATAATATGTTCAGCGACTTTTAGAAGTATTCTTATATTGCAGCTACAATTAGACAAGTATATATTGCATAACAAGGCTTAAAAATAGTTTAAATTTAAAAATATATAAAAATTCTATGGATGAAAATTCCTTATACCCGTATGCTGCAGTCGGCAATGACAATTTTATATTTTGCTTAAATACGCGTGCTTTTAGAAGTTCTATTTTATCTAATATTTATTTTTCTGAATTAAAAATTTGAAACATTGCACAAAAGCAATAGCCGGAAAAACTAAAAATCGATAGAATTATTCAGAATCGTACAGAATGTAATGCTTTTTTATAGGTTTAAAATTAAATAAGAAAAATTTAAAACTGATTGCGATTGAATACATCATTAAATACAGTCAAAGCCGTTTGAAACGGGATATTGAAAAAGGAAAAATGTTTTTCCCCGTCCATTGGCGTAGTGTTCTTTGAGGTTAACATCTATTTAAATCAGGCCCTGTAAAGTCTAATTTAAATATACTTTTATTTATTATATTTTTTTAAATAACTTCGCGAATATATACGTCTTTAAGAAAACTGTTACACTATACTTAAAATGAGATGTTCCCAAGTATTTTTCCCATTAAAACGCATGTCTAGAAGCTGAAATCATCTAGCCTTCACTTTGCATTAAATGAAGCATGGTATTAGGACCGCCCACCTCTTAAACTCCGCCCTGATAAGCTAGCTTCCAGAGAAATGTGGCCATTTCTTCCTCACTTTCACTCCTTTATATACAGTAACTTTAGACAATGATTGGATATGGGATGTGACGTCTCATGAGTGCTAATTTCTTGGGCAAGACTAATAGATCAGCCATTTTGAGTCAAACGTGGTTCTATTAATCTTAACAAAAAACAGTTATATTTAATACTAAAATATAAGAGTCATTTTCTACGAATAAAATGACATTCGTCTAAATTTAAACAGTATCAAGACAAAGAAACTCATTAATATGGACTACCACCAGTGGAGACTCGTAGCTAATATTAGTGGGGGGGGGGGGGGTGCTGCTCCAGAAAATGTTTAGCCTATGTTTTAAAATTCTGTAGAAATAAACATGTATGGGAGAGACAGTGCTCTCCCTCGCATGCAGCTTCCTAGGGGTGAAATAGGGGGCTGCAGTTCCACTGTGCCTATACGCGAGCAGCTACCGATAAACATAAGATAGTCACCGCAACAATATGGCGAAACATCAGTTTATAATTTGGAGTTTTAGAAATAAATCCGATTTCCCTTTAATAATCACGTTATACGCGAATCTCAGTTAAACAAAAGAGATTGATTATTTTCTAGCATATTTTTAGCATATCGTGATTAAGATATATTTGGGTCTTCATAGTATAGCATTTCCAAATACGCAAAATTCTATAATGACATTGTTGGATACAGGGATTTTTAACCAAGCTTAAGTTCCAGATATATTTCTCATCCATTTCCAGTGCATTCCTTTGAATTTCTTTTTTATTAGTGCTAGCTGTTTATAATTACAAAACTAATTTGTTTCCTCGCAAATAACATTCTAATATATTTCTACTTCATATATAGGCGCCTGTTAAACTTTTTTGCAGGAAGGGGGGGGGGAAGACTCAAGCACATGATGTACAACATCGACTGGATTGATGTTCTCCTTTATTATATTGAATGTCCAAGGGAGAGATTAGCACCTCTTTACCCTTCCTATGGGCGACCATGACTTCATATTTAATAAAATGATTGTAAATGATTTCTTATTCCTAAATTAGATGGAACATTTAAAATGGTATATCTTGTATGTGTTCATGTGATACAGGTAACATTTTAAAATCTCGTGCATTTCATACACTTTGAATTTTTATGTAAAATTATTTTATTTTGTTCATCAAACTTATTGAAATAAAACTTAAGAGTGAAATTTGTATTGGTATTTTCATACCAAATTTTTTGACAAATGTTCAGCCTCCCAATCAAAAATTTCACGCTACGTTACTGCCCCCGTCCAAACATATACGAAACTTTTATTTACCCCGTGTTAAACAGTACAATGCCCAACTCTGAAACGAAGGGCCAATTAAAAAAGATTAGTTAATAAAGTAGCTGTTGAAACTGAAAAATAATCAGTAAACTGAAAAATCATCGAACAATTTTAGCCATTTCAGAAGCAAGAAAACCATTTTCAGGAGTTCTATTAATTCATGGGAAGATTTTCTGAAACCCGTTTCAGAACAATGAATTTTGAGTTAATTCGAGATTCTCAAATGCTAAAATATTATTGAACGATTTATAACTCAAAATAGAGATCATATCCAAGAAACTTATTTAAATTATTTTAAGAATTAATAAAACCTTTTTTGTTCCATGATAACAAGTAACATTTTGCCTCTAAATCAATTCATCTGCGTTTCAAGGTATGGTAATAAGCTAACAATATTGTTTTCATGAAAATTTCCAATTTCGAAATTTTGATGTCAATATGTTTTAGAACCTGTTGATTATGATTAGAATATTTGTAGACTGATATCAGTCTGTACTCTACATACACTATAGCTGCCACAAATATTAATGGATTTTCACAAAATTTTATATCCGGCTTTTTTAACAAAAAATCTAGGTCAAACTTTAAATTTAAGAGAAAGCTTTGAAATATGTTCCCAATTTTGTATTTCTTTAACATGGCAGCATAGAGCAAAATTTGACATAATTTCAACATTTTCAATCATTTTTGTGAAACATAGCCACGAGACAAATGAGTTTATGACTCATTAGCTCGTAAAATGCCAGTTATATATTTTTTAAAATCATGTCAGAATTTTATTAGTATCAATAATCCTCAAGTAATGTACAGTGAAAAGTCTTTAGTTCCCCAAACTGAGAAAATTAAATATCTTGAGAATGGGCCATCTTCGAGTAGAGAAGCCGATCTTATTGTTTTTGACGTCAAAAATTGTGTAAAATACTTACTAATTTATCCATTTGTTTCATTTTATTTTAGGTCTTTATGATTTTTGCGAACCATTTCGTATAAAAGGCCAGATTCCTAGTTTTCGAAAAGCACCATAATTTCATCAGCATCAGTGCAACTTAAGTGACCCTGGTGCATTTTAGCTTGAGTGACTATATAGAATTTTTGAGAGTCACTTCACAAAAACAAGGCAGTTTCTTTTATCCCGAATCGAATTACTAGAATAATCGAATACTAGAATTTAATTAGCACCAGGAGAAACGCACAAGAGACTTTCTAGAAAGTTTTGAAATTTGGCCCAGTGGTTTGAGTGGATACATACCTTGCGCACACACAGACGTCCTGTTGAGTAGTTTTTTCGTATTCTAGTGGTCTGACGACGTGTAGATCCGTCGAACACTCAAGTTCGACCAAATTCCAATACTTTCCCTATAGAGTGCCATGTGTTGTAAGGAAGTAAATTGAATTAAGAACTGATATGGACAGCACACAGCTTTCTTTTACAGATTCAAATAAGTTATTTCTTAATTCATTAAATTGCGCATAATTGCCAAAAACGCACGCACATGTATTTGAAATTACACTAAATTTGCACTTTTAATTCAAACGTCGCTTCAGTTTGGTAACTGGAAGTACATTCAAAGGCGAAGAAACTAAAATGTCTCGGGAACGGTTAGTCCTGGAGGTATGAGGTTGGTCTTATTTTCATTGATAAAAATTACGTATAAAACAAGAATTTAATTTATATATTTGAGCATACCTAGTCCTTTTTAGATTTTGATGATATTTGAAGTGCAATTTTACCAAACATTGTCAGATTCTTCCAGAATCTGTAACAAAACCTATACTACCTACAAGTGGCTTATCTCCAATTGTGGAATTTGAGTCAATTAGTTGTAGATAATGTTCCATTTCTGCGGGCCATTTCGCAAAAATACAGGTTTTTATCACGAATCGTACCAAAATCTAAACCGCGACATGGTACCCCGTAAGCAACTTGGCCTACCAAATTTTATGAAATATTGACAAATTAGAGTAGATGCATCACATAAAATACACAGAAACATAGGCGTCAGGCTTTTTCGTAGTCTACAGATCCCAAAATGTTTAGATACATGAAAAGTTTAAATTTTAGACATGATCCCAATACATTATCATGTATTGTAGGGAAAGTAAAAATGCTTATAATTGCACACCTTCCAAAAGTAAATTATTAAAAATTGCTTTTAAAATCCCTGCTTGTAATTGAATCCGCGAGTATTATAAGAAAGAAATAATTTGCAGGAAAGAGTTGAGCATATAAATTTAGTGCTATTTAAGAATTTTCTTTCTGCAAAATAACTTTCCCAAAACATTTCATATTTTTATAAATTTAGAGAACAAAGATTATATTCTGTTTTCAACTTAATTAAACAGAAAAAAAGATGAGCAGATATTTTTCTTGAAAAACCATCAAAAAATTTCCCATTACCACAAAAGATTTAGTAACACAACTATAGAAATATATACATATTTCACTCAAAAATAAGAAAAGTACTTACATTTAGCAAGACTAAATCGAAGTTATAATTTGCAGACGGCTGAAAAGTCGGACAGAAACTAGTTTGGATGTACCAAGGCACTCTTTGGATTAACGCAGGTGGAAGGAAGGAATGAGACTTGAAACCAACCACTATATACAATTGGTTCTCCCTCAGGGTTGCCTTCCCAGGTTTATTTGAATAAAAGTAGCCAAATCACAACCTAAAAATTACCATATACAGCCAACCTATACAAATACACCTTTTGGTGGCATAAGCCATATTTTTTTAAATGTGTAACATATGTATACTTATTTTTTTTTACATTTGTCAAAAAGAAAAAAAAAAATAATGTTTAATGAAAATTTAACCAATGGAAAGTTTCCATTGATCTGTGCCACTGATGTCATGATTTGGACTTGGCACACTTCTTGACATTTATACGCACTTTTTTATAGTTATCGCCAGAAATGACTAAATGAATAACTTTTCTTTCTTCTTACTTTCTTTCTTTCCTTCTCATAGTTTAGAAGCACATGGGGTTTAACCATTGGTTAAATCGTCCAACTTCCCCTTTTTTCCTCCATGGGAGTATATTATTTTCTGCAGCAGGTAGCGGACATCTCTGTCGCTTTGTCCCGTTTGTATTAGTATACAAGCCATTTTATGCGATCAATGATGATAATGTTCATCGCAATATTGGGATTTGAGTATTTGTTATAAAGACTGTTACAATTCCTTTTAAAGATTTTAAAAGCATTTTTCTCCCCCATGTAACTTGCAGTTCATCATTACGTGTTCTAGATCATTGATTTTTTTGCACTTTGAGCATTCCTCGCTTGTACGTTGACCCAACCTACTTAGGATTTTTCCTGTTAGAATCGACTTGTTTCTGAGTCTGTTTAAGAAAACTTTTTGTAGTCTGTTTACGAAAACTTCTTGTAGTCTGTTTACGAAAACTTCTTGTAGCCTGTTTTGGGTAGTTTTAATTTTAAGGCCATTGTTTTTGATATATGGATATTTTTCCTTGTATTTGGATTCTTCCCATTTTTTAGCTGTCCTTTATTCTTCGTTTGGTTAAGGTTCTGAAGTCTTCGGCTGTCACTATTCCGTATATCGGAGTATATTTTTGTGTGACTGCTCTTTTAGTGAGTTTATCCGCTTTCCCATTCAAAGTGATGCCCGGGTGTTTCGGTACCCAAACAAATTGGGTTTTGATTTTGTCTTTTCTGATTTTGTTTCTTATATTGTTAATAATTAGGTTTTCTCCATTGTTTAAATTTTTGATTGTTTCTAATGCTCATTTGATGACTGTTATAATTACATTTTTTTATCTACTACGTACTCTACGGCGTAATGGATTGCAGAATTTTCTGCTGTGCATATGGAGTACTTTGGGATTTTTAATCTTATCTTGCTATTTTCGTCTATATTCCAAATCCCGTTCAATTTTCCATTTTAGATCCATCCGTAGCTAACCAGTGCGTTTGCTTGTCTTTTTCAAATTTTTCAAACATTAAGGGAACTTCTTTTGGATATGCATTTTGGATATCCAGATCTTCTGTGTTAATTTCTATGGTGAATATTTCCCACGGAGGATACCGACGTCTGTGATTTATTATTTGGGATTAAATTTTCCTCCTTTATGAGATCTTTGGTTTTTTCCAAATTTTTGTGGCCCAGGTATTTTCTTTCTTTTTTTTTATATTTTATGCTTTCAATATTTCAGTTTATATACCCTCTTTCTTTTCATTATTTCATTCTCTATCATATTTTTTTTCAATTCTGTATTTTACTGGTGTCGTAATCGGCCATGTTGAATTCTACTCTCATAACATCATTAAAAGACCATTTCGGTAAACTCATGTCATTTCTGATTGTGATATTTTATAGCTTGTCATATGAATGATGAATTTTGGTATTTCAAGCCGGATCTCCGATGGGTAGTCGATCTGTATGTTTATAACTTGTTTTGTAATTTTTATTAGAATGTCTGTGTTTAGACCCCAATATTTACTAGTTGGCCATTTTATTGTTCCTATCGATTTTTTTACTTTGGTCTCCGTAATTTTTTTTAGCTCTTCCCAGTTCCATTTCTTATTCAAGGTTAGACTTAAAATAGAGATGTTTTTTTTCAATTGCTATTCATCATAATGGTATTCATAATAATTTTTGCTATTCTTAATAATTCATAAAAATTTGACGGGTTAAGTCTTTTCTTTTTGGAGATACATTAATGAGTTTAGTTTTCCCGGTTGATAATTCCATGTTCTTCTCTTTGGTACATTTTGTCATATTTTCTAGGTTGTTCTGGATTTTCATGTAAATTTCCTCTTCATCTTTATCGCTGATTAAGGTAATATCATCAGTATATATATAAATTACCTTTTCTTTTTTTATACTTTCCTTCAAATCATTCATGTAAATATTAAAAAGAAATGGGGAGATTATGCCATCCTGTGGAACCCCTAGATTGCAATCAGCCAGTTTGATGCAATAACCCTTCCATTTAACTTGGATTTTCCTGTGAAAAAGTTGTGTATCCACTTGGAAATGTAAATGGGGCAATAGATTTCCAGGAGATTCTTAATAAGGATTCGTCTGTCCACTTTGGCTTAAGCACTTTTGATGTCATAAGCTATAGCCACCACAAATTTATTTTCCTGTCTATAATTCCTAATTGAATGGCATATGTCCTCTAGACATTGTGTAGCGCCTATCCCTCTTCGAAAAACGTACATACTATCATTGAGCACTTTATTTTTAAAAACCCATCATTTCGAGCCGATTGAAATTACTTACTCGACAGTTTTAGCGATCAAGGAAGTTACCTCAATTGGACGGTAGTTTTCAACCTGGTGTTTGTTTTTTCCTGGTTTATTAACAGGGTACAACGTTGCGGTCTTCCAATCATTCGGTATCTCGTTCTTTTGGATAGAGTTGGAAATGATATTGTTGATGGTTGATAGGAATTTTTCAGGGAGGTTAAGAATTTCGTTTTTACAAATTTGATCCAGTCCCAGAGTTTTGTCTTGGGTTTGCTTAATTGCAAGATCGATTCCCTTGCTAGTGACTATTGGGATCTCCTCTTTTTATTTGGTTTCTGTTTAGACTTCCTAATACTCTATGCTTCTGTCATCACTATAATTTTTTAAGAATGTTTCTGCTTATTCTTTTTTCCAATTATTTCGATTCCTTCCGCATTTATAATATTGGTTTTTTTTCTTCTGCCCTGTTTTGCCAGGTTTTAAGGTTATTAAAAATGTTATAATATTCTTTAGGAGACTTTATCTCTTCTAGTTTCTTATACCAATAATTTATCTTTACTTCTCTTATTATTTTCCGGTACCTTGCGTTTTGTATCTTATATTCGATCCAACTTTCATCGTTTATATCTCTGTTTGCTATTTTGTTGACCCTTTTAGTCATTACTCTGTGTTTTGCACATTTTGTATTCCATCAAGGGGCAGTTGATCTATAATTTGTTATTTTCATAGTATTCGTGATTTCACCTCTCGCATCTTTGATTCTGCTTTTTAACTTATTATTTTTTTCCTCAATAGTTTGGTCTTTCTCGTTGGTACTGTTTTTCCTAGAATGTTTTAAATTTCCTGCTTTTTATCTCCTCCCCCTCCCCTTTCCCACATTATCAAGTATTTCCATGATGATCGGATAGGGATCACTTCCGATGCTGTCTGCTATAATGTCCCATTCAAATAGGTGGAGTAAGTCAGTGGTTATAATCATGACATCTAGTTCTGATTTGATTTTATTACATCCTGCATATGCTGGCTTATCTTTGTTCAAATTATGGCTGTTGTTATCCATTGCCCATTCTAGTAATTTGGTTGCTGCTTTGGTTTTGGTTCTGATTTCCCAAGCCTTTGATTATTGCATTGAGGTCACCACAGAAGATAGTTTTGGGTCCAAGTTGACTGAAGGATCTTAATCTGATCTGTAATTAGAGAGCCCGGTTTTTTGTAGACATTAATTAGTTGATTTTTTTCTTTCCCGTGTCGATTTCTCTAATTTGAATTTCCAAGTCTGGGGCGACGTTACCTTTTTCTACGTCTTTATAAGTAATTTTATTTAGTAGCGATGATTATTCCGCCCCTTTTTTATTTCTATTTCTGTGTTTGGGAGTTGTATTGTACTGGGTGATATTTGCTTTAGATTGCCGCAAGGTCTCCTGTAGCAGAACAATATCAGGCGCCGAAGTCATCAATAATTTTGAGGAGATTGTTTCGATTGGCTTTGAATCCCCTTATATTCCACTGCGGCAATCTCATGATCTCATGACAAACGACTAAGAATTTTTTTCTCGGTCCTGTAGCATAATGATATCAGGCATTCATCAATATATTTGAGGGAGTCATCAGTAATTTTGAGGAGATTGTTCATGATCAGCGGCTAAGAATTTTACATCGGTCTCCGATAGTTTGTTGTTTTCTTGTGTTCTGACCCTTGCATTGAAGCCACTATTGAAGTTTCACTATTTCTGTTTTTTCTGGAAAAACTATTATCTTCCCTTTGACTTTTAACGGAATTTTCTCAAGTTCTCGCTTCTTTACTTTCCCCTCCTGTTTTGTTGCTTCTCCTTTTTGTTTATCTTTGATTTTCTGGAATTTTCAACTTGAATTCTAAAACTTAAATTGTAATATCTGTAGAAATCACTAATTCTATTTCAACAGTGCCACGCATCAAATAACATGCATACACTCAATTCAGTTTCAATACGCACTATATGCGATATAATACTCTTTTAAACACATAATAGTCACAGTAAATAATCCAAAAACACTCACGAAACCTTGGCTACCACTTCACACAAACATCTTCAACCTCTCCAGAAATGACTAAATGAATAACTAAATAAGGAACAAACCGGTCACTTTTATCGTATTCAAGTTTTTCTACTATCCATTACGTGCAAAGTGGGTCTTGAATAAGTTTCTTCAAAAAATTGTTCTAATGTAATATGCAATGAGGGATTTTGACTGAATTTGAACTCCCAGAGTCAGGAGTAAGGTATGAAGCGTGTCTCTGAGCCCTATGCCTCAAAGAAGATAGTTGTAAACACGGGGGGGGGGGGGGGGAGGGGAGTACAGTGAGTTAAAATCGGCAGAGATCAGCGAAAAGAAGCATTCAGAAGTCCATGAAGGGAATGTTAAATATGATAGAGGTTGAGGACATTCAGAAAGACATTGCATGACATCAAGATAAGTTGCGCAGTCGAATAAAAAAGTTCTAGAGATTCGTACACGTTGCATTCTAGACAATCGGGAGACTGAGAAATCCCGATCTTATGTAGGCTAGGTTTCAGAAAAACGTATAGGCAGGAACGTTTTGTATCAGAACTTCGTTTGTCCTGTTGAAGGAACAGTTTTTGAACCACGTAGAGTTAGAAGATATGTGTGGTAATTGGAGGTACTTAGAGCAGTTGTGCCACGTTCTCCTTGATCGCACATTTGTAAATCGTGCCAATAAGATCGTGATGTTAGAAAGGTCCAGTTGAGCAGCGTGATCGACTGATAGACACCTTTGTGTCTTGGAATCCATATGAGGTGGATAATGTTTTGTATCGCCTTAATATAGAGGGTTGTATGGATTTGCATAATAATGCATGAGGTGGCTTTATGAATGTTCTTTAGGCTTTCACACTGAGGATATTATAAAAATTTAGTAAGCCTTATGTTGATTGATCCAATGCTCTGCGACTTTTAATATGGCTAGAGCTTCAATTGTGAAAATAGAGTTATAGTTGGATGTAGCGTAGCTTTTAGGATGTGTAGTTGGGGAATCACTATTCCGATGGTACTGGAACTATTTGTCTTGGAACCATCTGTACATGTTTTAATATAGTTAGGGTGATTGTCCTGGAAGCTTTGAAAAAGTTTTTGGATCATAACGTCCGGCAGATTTTTGTTTCGGAAGGGAAAATCGTTTGTAGAGATTTTGTAGTTATGGTGAAGGACCGGAGGATACCAGGAAATTATATCTGTTTTATACACTCCTAATTCTTCAAAGCATTTGCACATGCTGACGGTCAGTGGGGCTATTCCTGTTCTCCTGAAACCGAAGATTTGATGCGGAGGGTCTCAGATAATGTTTTGCAGAGGAAACCACTTTCTGGGGTAATCATTTTTTTATGAAGAATATTCTTTTTAGAATGGTGTAGCGGTATTAAAGAGGAGTAGCGTTAGTTTCAGCATAGAGGATGGAGAGAGAGGTGCAGAGGGGCACACCAATGGCAATTCGGAGCATAATGTTGAAGATTGGGTTGATTTTCTTATAATGAATGTTAGCCGCTGTGCTAAAAATTGGACAGCAGTAATCAAATTGGCTCCTACTAGTTCAATTACCAATCTTGAGTAGATGAAACGTTGATGCTTCCTATTTTCTTCAAGAAATGAATTTGTACGCATTGAGGACTTTGGCAATTTTCTGATTCTTGTGAGCGAAAAAGGGCTTCTAAGTAAGTTCTTTGTCAAAGATAATTCTCCGTATTTTTAGCTGATTCACTTCCGGTTTGATGGTGCTGTTGATTGTGATATTACAAGGAGGCTGGTTCTCTTTGTTCGAGAACTTAATTATATGGCTTTTGTCTGGGCTGATTGTTGATTTCCAGCTGTTACACCAATTTTTTACAACATTGATTGCAGTTTCTAAAGGTCTGGTAGCTTGTTTCTATCTCTATGTTCATTATAGGGGAAAATTTCATCCGCATACTGTAAACACTGAGCATCGGTTGGTATATGCAGAAGAAGGTCATTGACATAAAGCATGAACAGGAAAGGGCTAGTGATGAAGCCTTGGGGCAATATCTTGGACACTGGGAGGAGTTTGAGACAGCGTGTTTCTCCACCTGATTTGACTAGTGCGTTGGCTCTGAAAGTTGAATATCCAAAAGTCTATTTGCCCTGAATGTCCTTACCAGCTACTTCATTCAATAGACAGTCAATCCAAATAGTCATAGGCGGTTTTTAGTTCAATCAAGACAAATGAAGAAATTTTCTCTGCTTCTAGCATGTAGGATATCAAACTGAAGTTGTGTTAGAAGCGTGATGCAGCCCTTTTGGGGGGGGGGGGGGACCGTAGTTATTGTGAAAAAGATTATATTTATAATATATATATATGGTTTAGAAGCCCGTGGAAAATCATTCTTTCGATAATTTTTGCCAAGGGGGAAGTTAAGTCAATCGGGCAGTAGGTCGTGATATTCTTAGAATTTTGTGGGGTTTTAGAATGCCAAGAGTGATGGAGTGGATCCGAGGGAATGCAGCCGGTTTTGAAACTGATGTTAAAGATTGCTAGGAGGGATTGTTGGATTTCGACCGGGAGATTTTTGATCATGTTGACAGAGATTCTGTCATGGCCAGGCGCATAAAGTCGTATTTGGCTGATCGCTAATTTAAACTCGTTCTACGAAAACCCTTTATTTTGAGCAGAGATGGTGGTTTTATTGAAGCTGAGAGGCAGTTTCGGCAGGTTAAACAGAAGTGCTGGCAGAAGGCATTTGCTTGATCAGATGCTGAAGTTAGTATGGTGTTATTGTTTAGAATGCGTTTGATGCTACTGTTGGAGGAGGTTGTACAGTTTCTGAGATGACGGGGGATTTTGTAGATGCTATTGTTAGTTGCTGCCCTTTTGCATGTTTTGAACCAGTAATTACGTTTGAGGATTGCAAGCAAATTTGTTATCCTACTTCTGTACGTCTTATAGGTCTCCAAATCGGTACAGTTTAGTGCTTCTTTGGATCTATTACGATGCCGTCTCATTTTTTTGCTGTCAGGAAACCGCATTTTGAGTTCCACCAGGGAACAAGTGGCATAGTCAATTCATGCAATGTTTTACTCAATATGCTGACTTTTCGAAGAATGATATTGAATTTGTCGGAGTTGGAGAGTTCATCTGAGTGCTCTTGAGTCTTGGTATGGAATTTCTTTCAGTTGAAAGTTGTTAGCTATTCGATTGTTCATGCGGGAAATAGTAGGATGGATTTGAATTCTAATAGGGAAGTGATCACTTTCAAAGCTGTCTGAGTGCACCATCCAGATAGAATTAGGTGCTAAGTCAGGTGAACATAAGAAAAGGTCAAAAGCAGAAAGAGTACAGTTAAAACCGATTCGGGTGCTTGCTTGATGATTGAGAATGTATAACAAATAGTTGTGGATCCAGTCGAGTAAATGCTGTCCACTAGTATTAGTGGTGTAGCCAAAGTTGGTATGGGTGACATTGAAGACTCCAGTGATGAGATATTTGGTGGTAGGGTCTAATGGAATTTCTTGGAGACGTTTTAGACATAAGATTCCATTTCTGCAATAGATGTTAAGAATGTGGTGGTTTAGGCTTGAGATGTTGATTTCTATTTCTTGGAATTCAATGTGGCTTAAATATTTTTGATTAATGAATCAATTGCTTATTGTCTTTTTTACGGCAATTAAGAGCCCATCTCCTCTAGATTGGGTAGGGCGGTTAAATCTAAAAAGGAATTTGTCTCTCAGGGAAAACATGTCATGAGGCTTGAGAAAGTTCTCTTATGGAATAATAACATCCGCCTGGCGGAAATAGTGGTTGTAGTTGAGGTCCGGGTGGCGCACTCTGGCACCACTAATATTCCAGTGTAAAATATCCCGACCAGCGAACGCACAGGAAAAGACTTGAAACCGGCGAGCCAGGTAGAGAAAGGGCTGATTAATGATTTTATACGTCCATAAAATTTATTCCCACGAAGTCGTCTGTTTCATCAGGATTGTTTAATTTACTATCTGGTTTCTTTTTGTTATTGGATTTAGTTGGAGATTCATAGTTGATTTGTTTCCCTTGATGTTGATTTTTTTCGAATTGGGATGCCAATTGTAATTGGGGTCATCATTCCCTTAGTATGATTTGTTATATGTGTCTGGTTCAGTTGCTTCCACATTTGGAGGATTTGGGTTCACATATTCGGTTTCCAGGTGGGTCAACATGTATGATATCTTAGTTAAAGAGTCATCAAATTGGCCAGTTTCGAGCTTACATGATTTGGTTCATTGTTTCCATAATGGATTGCACAGTTTCCGTAATGACTTTTGAAATAACTTCAACAGGAATTTTATTTCGAGCCGGATTATTGGAGACAGGAAAGTCTGCTAGTCTGGAGTAAATATTTATTTTTTCGGCATATGAAGAATTTAAATTTATTTCTTGCTTACTTGTACGGTATTCAGTTTTCTCTTTTCCCCGGAGCTGTTTCTTTCTTCTAGTTGTTTCTTGCTTCTAGTTTCTTTCTTCTAGCTGTTTCTTTCTTCTAGTTTCACAAATTTTTCAGTCATCTGTGTGGTCCCTTTTACAGCTACAACATTTGATTCTGGAAGGAGTAGGGCAAATGTCGCTTTCATTGGTCCCTACGCTGATCTTGCAAGTGGTTAGTCATCAGCAACCATTTGGTCCATGACCGAATAGACCATTTACGACATTGTCGCGGTTTTTCTTCGAATTCTCTGATGGAGTTTTGACAAAAGATGGATGCCATATTTTATTTTAAAGTGGGTCACGTGATCTCTTCATATAATGGGACGAAAGCTCAGACTCTCCGACTCGTCCTTAGACATGAGCAACAATTTGAACGGCCGAATTCATATAATGGGTGTAATTATTATTTTAATTTTTATTTAAGAAACTACTGAATATATTTTGTTGAAATTTTTTTAGATATTTTATGAGATAATTTGAATATTTTCTAAAACTTTCGAAGCAATTTGTAAATTTTAAATTCGCTTAAAAAATGTTTGTAAAAGTAGGTCCCATGTATTTCATTTCTTCAACCCGGGTTCAATCCAAAACTGATTGGGTAATATTATTCATTTATATTCCCATAGGCTCCACAGACCGTCTGAACAACATACTAAAATTTCATTTTGATAAAGTCATTTTTACGGCAGTTATCATGCGAACGGACAGACAGAATGAACAAAGTCATAAACACACTCAACTATGTTGTAAACTGTTAATAAAAAACTACATATGCTCAAATATATCAATTAAATGGTTCTATACTTGGTATGGGAAATGGTCTTCAGAGCTCGACAAAATCCGAAATAAAAGACTAGGTATACTGAAATGTACAATTGACATGCTTGTGTTACATGTAATTTTTGACGATGAAGAAAAAGCCAACTTTTCGTTCGGACAAGTCGTTCTAAATATATTTTAGTTTTTTCACATTTTTGCTACTTCGGTTTTAAGCAAAAGTCCTGTTACCAAAGGAAAACGAAAGCTGAATTAAAAGTGTAAATTCAGTGTAATTTCAATTAATTATGCGTGTTATTGAGTGCAATTAAACTCGATTTAATGAATTATTAATGAAATAAAGGGAAAATGAATTTGAGTCGGCAAAGAAAGTCATGTGCTGCTCACATTTTTACCTATGCAAGGACTAAATCCATCGCATTATATAGGGAAAATCAGGTGCTGCCTATGTGATATGTTTAACATGGATATTTTCGGCAATACATCTTTATCTTAATTGCTGCAAAATGATGGAAATGCATTTTAAAATTCTACGCAATTCTCTTAAACTAATATTTCCACAAAACCCCTGAAATTATGAAAAAATTAAATTTTAATAAATATTGAATTATCGTTAACTTGCCGATATTTTCAAAAAGCCTCCATACTAGTTATATTCAGTAAAATGTGCTACAGTGTCAATTTTATACGAAACAGGACAAGCTGATGTAAATGGGATTTTCCTATGTAAAAGAGAAATTCAATTGGGATATTTAAACATCAGATATTTCTAACAGAAAAACTCAAAAGATTGAGCACCAAAGAAAACCACTATCACCAATTGCCTAACGTCTATAAAGTGTTTCTGTCTTTCTAGAACCCACAGAAGCTCCCCTGACATAAAATAATGAATTTCTGCACACTTAAGATTCTAGAACCCGTAGTAATTCCTTCCACCAATCGTACAGAAACGACTGATCTACATTTCAATTGGAAGAAAACTTGCCTCCGAATTGCAGCAATATTTTCGTACACAACAAAAAAAAATCTGATGTGGGTAGGACATGACTTTCCCTGCAGACTCATATTCAAGTTCTCTTTATTTCTTCAATAAACTAAATTCAGTTTAATTGCACAAAATGACATACATAATTATTTAAAATTCAACGGAATTTGCACTTTTAATTCAGTTTTCGTTTTCATTTGGTAACTGGACTTATTTTCAAAAGGTGGCGTAACGAAAATGCAAAAAAACTAAAATATCTCGAGAACGGCTAGTTCTAGAGTAATGGGGTTGGTCTTATTCTTTCATTGTTAAAAATTATGTATAAAATAAGCATTTAAACGATATATTTGAGCATATGTAGTGTTATTTTTAGACTTATCGGTTTTTGCGGGCCATGTTGCAAAAAAAAAAACCTAGTTCTTTTTTTTAATCGTACCAAAATCTAATCAGAACCAGGGTGCCCTCACAATGGACTTACTTACCAATTTTTTTGAAATTCTGTCAATTAGTATTTCAGTTAGAGTGGATACAAAATCTGCACAGACAGACACATTCGCGCACCCACACAACCAGCACACACGTTACGCTAAAAATAGATTTTACGTCTTCTAGAGGTAACAAAAAGTGTAGATCCGTCAAAAACTCGAGTTCCGATTTTCGAAACGATTCCAATACTTTTCTTATACATTACCATGAAGGAAAGTAAAAATTGATCACTTTCTGAGCGTGATCCAATCACAGGACGAAAAAATGTGACATCATACCTTCCCGTCTTCAAAGATGGTGGCTCTGAATGCAGCTCTATTATGAACAGAGGATAGAAACTAACAATACCACAAACTTATCTAATTACATGAATATATGGTACAGCGTGTCAAAAAAAAAAAAAAATACACCGCTCATTATTTCGATTCCCCGGGTCGTACTATCGAACCAAAAGTATGATTAGACTCTGAATAATGTCTACAAAAAAAAATAAATATGCACCTGGTTTGCATAAGGAGTTGGCTTCACATTTAATTGCTCATTATTTACAAGAATTCAAATGGCAACACTCATTTTCATAAATACCTTGAGTCCACATTATGCAAAATATAAATTTGAAAGATTCCAACCATAAATATAGTAGATATACGAAACACATACCATTCGTGGTTGGTCTCCATGTTAAAGGTAGTTAAATGAAAGTGACGCATGCTCTATAGTTATATTTTTTCTTATCTCATCGATTTGAATTTTACAAAATCATCTTAAAATGCTTATGTTGTACAAAAACTGAATGTGAGTGTTAGCAAAAATTAAACTTTCAAACATCAATATAATATTAGGTTCATTGAAGCCACAAAATTTATTGCTTTCGGAGCCGACAATCAATTTTCCTCACAAGATAGTATGAAAATCATTGGCATTTTATTCAAATCATTCATAAACTAATATTCAATTTCTACTTTGACTAATTCAATTAGAAATTGCGTCATATTTCTTTGAATATTGGCTTTTACTTTTCGAGCACACAAATTCGTATTGTATTCAAACATTAAGATGATACGATATTAATACATTTTTGTTTTGTTTTCATACTTAGAAACTTATTGACTAAAACACAAGCTTAAACTAAGACGAAATTTTCGGAATTGTGGGTGTGCGCTCAGGATACAAAAATGAGTCCAAATTCCTGGGTAACTAACACTTTATTCACAAGCACAGCATAAACAGGAACAATTCAAGGTAAAATAACACTTAAATACTTCAAATATTTCACAAAATAACCCATAATATTCTCAAAATATTGACTAAGTCACACTCCAATGTAGCTCGTATCTCGTAGACTTCTCTTGAATGGAGTGATGACTCCTTTGTTGTACGTACTCCATAGAAACTCCTGGAAATCTCATATAATATTAGGAATTTTGATGTGTTTTTCGAATCTTCCAAAAATCCTAAAATTGGCCATAAATTCATAAATGTGGCAACCCTTCTTCGAACTTCTGAATGTAGCAACCCTAGACTCATGTCATAGGAAATGATCCGGTACGGGTGCTTTCTAGGTTTGGTCTTTGAAAAAGACTAATGTTCGAGAGGGGGGGATAGAGACTCCACAGCATTTTTGAAATTCGTAACAATACTTACAAATATATACAGAGAAGCTAAATACTATTTAATTTGCTACACCAACCCATAATCCCTAGTATATATGTATAAAACATTACAGATGAATAACACGTGTTCACACATTTAAGAAATAAATACATTTCGCTTAATTTGAAATTTAAATATTAATTGAATTTCATCCAAAAGCAAAAATCAAAAAAATTAACTTTTTGTAATATAAAACGAGCGTACAAAAATCTGAATATAACGAGAAACCACATATCACGCACGGATCTAAGTTTAATCTTTCAAATTTGTAATAGCACTTTAAATTGTGGATTTTTTCAAAATCCATAACAATCTCCAATCCCTCATTGCACAAATTTCAAGAGTCCAAAATTTGCATTGCAGCAGTACAATTTTGAAAATTTTCTTTGAGTATTTTCCAATGGCAACTGATCCCCAAAAAGCTTCAAAATGATTCAGTTTTGAACATGGGTCTGTATTTTAATGCGTACAAGAACGAACTGAAATTATGAACACCATGTTTTCAGACAGTGCTGAATCGATTGGTCTCCCCTAAAGATTTAAGTAAAATAAACTATAAATTTGAAATGAATTTGGAGTGCTTTGTCATGGGGAATCAGAATCTCTTATAGTCGGTGTAGCTTCTTTAAAAAATAAAGTTAAATGAAAATTTAATATGAATTGCAAATTAGTTGCTCATTTATTTATAGCCGGTACCATTACAAGTCTAATGTTTTTTTTATTAATGCAAAGGCACATAGATACAAATCAATTGGCCCCCATACGTCACCCAGTGACGCATGAAGCCAGAGCAGAGCACAACAAAAAGAGAAAACAGAAACACAACAGGAACAAAAATAACAAGAATAATTAACAAGAGTCCATCAGCATCATAAGGGAACGAGCTCTCCAATATCGACCATAGATGTTCTCTCCAGAAATGGCCGTACACTCCCGAAGATGATATCCATCCATGTCAGTTATTTGTTTACACAAGACACAATTTGGACTACTAAAAATACCTATGCGGTGTAGGTGCTTAGCCAAACAATCGTATCCAATTAGAAGTCTAAAAGCCGCTACCGCAATGTTTCGAGGACTGTCAGGGATGTTATGTATAGAGTCTCTCCAACGTTTGTCCTTAATTTCTTCCGTCACGTGTGATTTATACAAAGAGTTTAATTTATTTTTAATTAATCTAGTTGCCGAGCAAGCCGGAATTTGACGTTGACAAAGTTGAACAATTTTTGTCCCCTTTTTTGCCAAAAAGTCAGCAATTTCATTACCATAGATATTACAATGGGATGGGATCCACTGTAGAACAACTTCAGTACCCCGTTCCCCCAGATCATTTCTACATTTTTCAATAGTAGCAGAAACCGGAGTTCCGTACTTCGAAATTGCCTGAATAGCGGAAACAGAATCAGATAATATAACCACATTTTTAGTATCACTATTTCTCACCAATAGTTGTTCTATGGTAGTTGCAATTGCCTGTACTTCACCATCAAAATGAGTAGTATTCGGTCCCAGGGTAATGTAGAAAGAGAAATCCTCCAAAAACACTCCATCTCCTGCTATATTTTCGATTGAAAGACGTGATCCGTCAGTATACACATGATACCACTCAGATCTTGGGTATCTCGTGTTAATAGTTTCCAATGCATATGCTTTCAATTCTTCCTCACTAGCCCGAGATTTCTTAACATGAGTACTCAATTTAAGGTTACTTCTAATTGAGTTTTCTTTTAAAAGGCCTAGTTGACTGAACAGACTTCAGGGCAATCAGGCAGATCCAAGTCCTCTCTGTGTTTCAAGACAGTTTTAAGGAATCCCTCTTGAGTTTTGACACTCTAGGTGTACTAAAATCATGTTCTCTCCAAAAGGGAATATTAGGAAGACGTATAAGTTTTTCAAAAAGGCAAAGTGCTTTTTCTCGGAATACTTCTTCTAGCGGTTTGTTATGTTAAAATTTGCTTGACAATAACCGGAGTGGACTTTACCGCACCTGAAATGAGCCTGAGCACCCTGTTTTGGCACATCTCCAAAATTTTCAAGTTAGTGCCGGTAGCTGTGATTAAGGGTTCACAACAGTAAGTAAACACTGGTTTAATATACATATTATGAGTAGTATTTAATGTATTTCTATTGCAACCCCACTGAGCCCCAGGCAATCTTCTTAAAATCGATAATCTCTTTTGTACATTTTCGACAGTAGCTTCTATGTGTTTTTTCCACGTTAACTTTTTATCGTAAATCACTCCCAGCTACTTTGAACTGTTTGATTCCGTTAATTTTGTATCATTATATATGACGTCCAAAGCAGTGAAATGTTGTCCAAGAGTGAAAGTTTGGTATATTGTTTTTCCCATGTTAACCTCCATTGCATTTTCATTGCTCCAATAATGCAGCGTCTTCAAAGCGTTATTAATTTTTCCTGTTAAAAGATGACCTTTACGAGGAGCAGATGCCCATATTACTAAATCATCCGCATACAAGGCACTTGAATTCCATCGATTCTTTCCAATTCAAAAGGAAGATCATTTATATATATAAATATTAAGAGTCTGTCATATTTGGTTTTACTTTGACTCGATATAACGAGCACGGCTAAACATTTAAAATCAAAATTATACTATAAAAACGCTTACATATACTTCGTAGAGTAAAATTGTTGTGATTCCAACTTTTATCTGGCCTGGAGCTGAGCGTGCTCAATGCAAATAAGTGGCAAAGTATTGGAAATCCGACGATCTGCTGCTGTGAAAGCGAGTACAAAAACAGGATTGACGGATGGAATCCACAAAGATGCCGCAGTAAAAATTGCCCTGTAATAAGAATTTTATAGTATTGACTACGCTACACTACTTAACGGACTCTGATTTTCGATTTACTCTTCGGAAGCTGGAGCGGGAAAAAGGGGTTACGACAATGTTTTTCAAACCCTCCCCTCCCCTCCCCCTCCAGATGGGGAGGAGAAAATGAGTTTTTCAGATTTTTTTTTTTTCAAACCTTACAGAAGCACCATGGCAATCCACATTCTCACACTTTATAAACCATAGGATAGAACCCAAAAATCGAATTTTCATCTTCTCCTTGGTGTGGAAATTATGGGAGTTTTGATATCTTTCCAGATCCTCAAGCAGCCCTAGGGTGGGTCAGGAGGTTAAATTTTTGAGCACTTGCAGAACCGCCCACTGAACAGAACCTAATTTCTGAGTCTAATTTTCGATTTTCCTCCCTGTGTGGACAAAGAGACTGGTAAAATCGTTCAATCCTCCCAAAGCCCCTATTTGTGACAAAAAACTAAAACTGCTACACGAGACTGGATTGAAAAATGGCTCAGGAAACTAATTTTGGCGCCATACATTATTAAATAAAAAAATTGTACAGAAAGAAATTTTAGCTTAATTACGAGTGCTAGATATCCTGTCAATAACAAACTTCAATACGTGTACAATTCTAAAATGCAAACGTGCTGTTCGAAAACTTTAAGCTCCAATATTTATTCCCTTTTTCCTGGAGAATTTTCGTGATTTATTAGGATTTAAATTAAAAATTCAATGCCTTTCAAGAATGCTCTTAAATCAGTATATTCTGCATATTTCTTAGTTAAAAATAACAAAATCTGACTGTCATGCGAGACTCATGTGGAATCAAATATTAATTACCTTATCCATTAATCTTATCAAGCAATTTCAGATGGCAGAAAAAAGTGAGCAATGAACCAATAGCACTTTATTTATAACCTCCATAACAAATCTTCTCAAACCTGCAATACTGTGAGGATAATTCAGTTCAATCAAAAATATTTCTTTTACCTCCATCTATTAAGAGGACAAAGACCTATAATTTTTTTTTTTAAATAAGACATTTCCTAATTTTAAGATAACGTATTATGATGATTAATACATTTTAATAAATTGATACCAGTTACTTTATCGCACTCTTCAGATCATCTGGAGATATATAAATTTGACTGCAATGTTGCTCAACTCTACTTTCTCATAACAGAATACACTTTTAAGTAACTTGTAATTTTAAATTTTTGCAAAACAAATTTGAAGAATCTGCAAGAAAGGTCTAAATAATCAAAATTATAGCATGTTGCACTTCCATTTTAAAGGACTTAAAAAAAATTCTTTCGATTGATAAAATTTGACAATGTACACCTTCGAGGAGGGGGTTTAATGACGACCACAATTGTATCGTGGCTATTTTTCACTACAAAGGTTAAATTCCGTGATCATTGAACTCCCTTTATGAACTGTTACGTCAAATTTTATCCTATGTTGCCATGTTAAAAAATATATAATTTCGACTACATTTCGCAGTTTTCGCTAGAATTTAAAAAATTCTATCTAGTTCTCGATGTTTTGTTAATGACATCTGATAAAGTTTCCTAGCAATATTAATATTGTGGCAACTATCATATGCACAAGAAATCAACACGTAGGACAACGATCTAAAATTAGCAAGTAATGGTCTTAAAACCCTCTAAAATGGCTCCAAAACATTTTAGTATCAAAATCAAAAATTTTCGTGAAAATATTTTATACTATAGTCTATATAGTAGAAGAAAGTAAAAATTAAATACCATGCATTGGAAAAATATTAATATTATCACGTCAATGGGTTCATTGAGATTGGGATTTGAAACTAAGTTCAAAGGTGAATCGTAATAAAATTTACTTTGATAAATTTTTACAAATATTTACTAGATTCTGTGCCCGCAACTAAAGGTATAAAAACTGGTTTTTATGACAATCAAATTTTAATCATTACTATATGAAACATTTAAAATATAAAGTAAATGTCACAGACATAGCTTCAAAATTGGGTTAAACTGTTCAGGTCCTAAAATATATAATAGCATCAAATTCTTCAAATCGAAATTTATTTAAAAACAATACTTTATAATATATTTTATACTATGAGACGGTAAACGTCTAATATGCGCAGTACGACTTTCCCCCGTTACATAATGCAATAATTTTACTTCTTTCACAGTGAAATAATAGTCTGCAAATTTCACGGCATGGTACTGAACATACACCACGTAAATAGAAATTTGGCTTATTTGATAGCTTGTTAACCCAAATAGAATGAATTCATACTCACGAATAAACTCATAAAAATGCAACTGGTACTTTTAATTCCTCATACTATTGATTAAAGTATAGAGAAAATATTGCTTTCACGAAAATTTTCAATTTCGAGAACTTTATGCCAATATGTTATGCTTTAGGACTTCCTGAACAAGTTTAGACTATTTTGAAGGGATATCAGTCTCTATACCCTCACAGCAAAGATCGTCAAATGTGTGACAGTGACGTTGTAGTCACGTGACACCTGGGTCACAATGTGACATCATATTTGGGACTTCTATGCGACGTTACGTATTAGTAACTTTGTAACTTCATTGTGACTATATTCTGTGACGTTTCCAGAATTTAATTAACACGTAACAAATGTGACGACATTACAATGGCAATTACAATGTGACGTCACAAACAAGTTAATATGCGACGTCACAAACGACCATGACAATAACTTCCCTATAACCTCAATATGACATTGCCGAGACGTACTGCGACGTCCCAAAATCACAGTGTGACGTAAATCATACGTCACTGAAAAAAATGCTGTTAGGGTAGCCTTTATGTACACGAAAACTGCTACAAACATTAAGGAATCTTCATGAAACATAGAATTCGGCTTTGTTAACAAAAAATCTAAGACAGGGTCATTTTTTTTTAAATTCGAACAAAAACTTCAAAATGTATTCGAAATTTTAAATTTCCTTCCCATAGGATAAAATTTGCCAAAAGTATGCATAAAAGGGGTTATTAATGGTTCAATTGCGAAACTTAACATTTTTAATCATTGAAATAAAAACAGAAGTGATGCAATTTGACATCATGAGAAGGGTACATTGTCAAATTTGGAATCAGTCTGAAAATCTTTCCAAGCCTTTAAGATTAAGGGTAACATTCTATAATTTTGATCATTTGGACCAGCAACACATTTTTGAAACATTTTCTAGCAAAATCAAAAACCGCAATCTACTTCAAAATGGATTCTGGTATGTAACACCCGAGAAGAGCCAAACTCTAGTTAATTTAAAAATAGATTTTAAGAGTTAATATATAATTCTTATTTTCAAAGAAACTCCGTACATTCTATTCTAAGAGGAAGCATTTCATTAATAATATTTAATGTTATCTGTTCATTTGCAGTATAACCTAAACAAAGTTAACTCTAAAATATCTTTGATCGGAGACCTCAAAATTTTCTATCTAGCACTATGAAATTATGATAAACATGTATCAACAAATTGGAAAAATGCTTATTAAAATATTGTAAAATGAATAGATTGCAAAAATTTTTAAAAATGTTCTTTATTCCAATATGCAATTGTAGTCAAACTTTAAAAATTTAAAACATTCCTTAACAGATTATGTTCTGTTAGACTATTTGGTATGACAGCGGCTCCCCAGGTTGATTCTCATTCGCCTATAACATAACCGCCAAGTCCTGCAAAAAAGTAGAGAAAAATCTGGATTCATTTTTCAATTTTTCACAAAATTTTAAATATCAAAACAAAATGTCAAAAATGAATTTTCCGTTTTACAAAAAGCAAAATTCCTAAAAACTTTTATTCAGTTTTCAAATATCTAATATACATGTCGCTTATAATGAAAGATATTTGTGCGTGTCATCTTTCGGAAAAAACACAGGCTGCGAAAAAGTTACGGAAATTTAGATTTCGAGCTTTTTGATTGAAGCGCACGTTTCAAATATCCTTGTACTCTATTCTAATGTTTTTTAAGTTGAAGTCTGTCTATATAAATTACTCTGAAGAGATAAAATGTATAAATAACTAAGATAGTAGGCTTAAAATACACAAATCGAGTAGAATGCATTTATTACTTTCCTTACATACATAATGTATAAGGAAAGTATTGTGACGGGGTCAAAAATTCGAATTCGAGTTTTCGACGGGAGAGCACGTTTCAAGCATCCCTGATCACGATTTTGAAGTAATGTCTGTGTGTGTGAAAGTGTGTGTGTGTGTGTCAGTGAGCCTGTAGAGACAATAACTGACGAACGAATGGACCGATTCAAACGAAATTTGGTACAAAAATCACAATCCGTAAACACTGGTAGCCTATTGTTTTCATACGCAATCGAATGTTCAGACCCCCTATCCCCTAAAGTTTCGAGTGAAATTTTGAAAAAATCGTCGAAAAATCAAAACCGCTAATAAAGTTACGCAAATAGACATTTATGTAATTTTTCATTAAAAAACGATTGACATAAATTTTATAATGCTAACGTGAACCGTTCTCGAGATATTGATCATTTTTCAAAAAATTATCAAAAAGTTATAAAATAAAAAATTTCCTATTGAGAAACATGTTCACCTTCCATACGTAATACCATGCGATAAATTTGGTGCCATCATTCTCGTGAATCTAGCTCGTTCCATTCATGAAAAAAGATATTTTGAGTAATACTTCTGTATTTATAGTCATTTATCTGCTGTAAGAATAACTTATTTCTCCGTCCATAACGCTTGGCGAGATTTTGGTGACGAATTTGGCGGAATGTTGCCAACTTAGCGACATTTTTAATTGTTGCCAAATTAACGAAAATCTCGCCAAATTGATAAAATGACGCTAAATCAATAAAAATGACAACTCATTGAAGAAAATTCAATATCTTGGAAAGACTACAAGTATCTACTATAAGAATAACATTTTTTTTACTGTAAAAGTAGTAAATTCATTGCATTATATAAGGAAAGTCATGTGTTGCCCACATCAGATTTTTTAAATTTGTTTACATTTTGAGAATTTATTTTAATTGCCAAAGTAGGATACAAGTTACAATTTGTATATTTTAACGTAGTATAATCAATATTAATAGTGAAATGCTAAATAACTATAAAAAATACGTAAAATGCAGCATTAATAATATTGTTGACAAGTCTGATTGCATCAAAGTAATGAATAATTAGTTTGAACTACACATACGTAGTATAGATCTAAATTTGTATGAATGTATAAAACCAAGTTAAATGGCACTTTTAGCACAGTGTACTCTTGTTAGTAATGCAAAAAGTGGTTACCGAATACTAAAAGAAGCAACGAAAATTACCAGTTTTCTTAAATTGCTATTTTCTCAACTTGACTGTCCAAATCATGGCTTATGTTTACTGTAATATAAATTACATCAAGTCAAAAGAAAGATTAACATTATATAATATGAAATTAATTGAAATACTAAATTTAAATTTTATTGACTGAGGAATTAAGCCACCCTTCATTGGAGATAAAAAAAAAATCCCATCAAAATGTAATGTGTTGTCCAACACTACGAAATATTTGTTTTTTTGTTGCTAATAAAGCTGCTGATAAAAATTTTGGTTATTAGGCAGTAATTCTCAAAGTTACTGGCCAAGTAATTTAACCTAGTGGAGTTGAAGAAAGGCTAAGGAAAGCCGCCAGATAGAACGCTGGGGAAAACTAATCCCCCCATCGAAAAACCGGAGCTCAACAGAGGTACGTCTGATCGGGTCGAAACCGGATCAGCGAGTCCAATCTATTATAGTCACTATACTTCGAAAAAAACTTATTCCAATTATATACACCTTTAGGGTTTTTGAAGAGCTACAAATTCTTGCTTATTGCGCTAGATATAAACGCTTTTAGTTTTTAAAATATAAACATTGCAAATATGAACAAGAAAGATCAATCATGCATAAAGAATTGATTATGAAACACTTTCCAACTGTAATGCAATTTAATATAAACATCTCTAAAATGCAATACAGTCCTCAATAATATTTTTAAAATTACCACAATATTACATTAATTTATTATATTTGAAAACTTAAAACTTCATAGAAAAAAATGAACTTCATTAAAATAACTGCATTAAAATATAAATTGCCTGGTTTAAATATCTCTAAAATGCGATACATTCCTCGGTAATATTTATAAAATTATAATACTGCATTAATTTATTATATTTGAAAACTTCATCGAAAACACGAACTTTATTCAAATGATGTCATCGAAATATAAATCACCCGACTATAAAAACAGCATTTTATTCCTAAACATTTTCCATTAATCACAGTACTATCATTTATTTAAAAACTTAAAACCATGGAGGTGCAAATCATTCAACGCTATGCTTAAAAAAAATTGTCTTTGTGTAAAATCAATGAATGTTTCATTCATATCAGCTATATTGCAGATTCTATGAACTAAATTTTGCGTTAAAAAATGCAGCAATTCTTATATTTATGCAGCAATTCTTATATTATCTCATTCTACATCTTTTGGTGTTTGCATTATCCGTAAGTGAAAATTAGGCTTTGTTGTAGAAATAATCAAAGTTTTGATGATCATTTAAACTCAAATATGTTGTAATTGCGTTGTTTCAGTATGTAGATGCACAGAATTTAAGCAAAAATAAAGCGGTTTTAGGACAGATACAACACTAAATATGAATTAAAAAGAACTTTGAAAATCATGATTTTGACGCAAGATGGATGCTATATTTTATATTGAAGTGGATCACGTGATCTCTTCATATAAAGGGTGTAAGCATTTTAATTTTTATTTAAAAACTACTAAATGTATTTTGCTGAATTTTTTTTATATATTTTATGGGATAATTTGAATATATCCTAAAACTTCCGAAGCAATTTGTGAATTTTAAATTCTCTTAATTTTTTGAAAATTTGGTCCCATCGGGTTCAATATATTTCATTTTTTCAATCCGGGTTCATTCCCAAACTAATTGGATTATATTATTCATTTATGTTCCCATAAGTCCCATAGACCGTTTGAACAACATACTAAAATTTCATTTTGATAAAGTCATTTTTACGGCAGTTATCATGCTAACGGACAGACAGAATGAACAAAGTCAAACATTTTTCAACTATGTTGTAAAGTATTAACAAGAAAGATCAATCATGCATAAGCATTGATTATGAAACACTTTCCAACTGAAATGTAATTTCATTTAAAAATTTCTAAAATGTGATTCATTCAGTGGTAATATCTTTTACATTATCACAGTACTACAGTAATTTATTATACTTAAATATTTAAAACTGTATCGAAATATGAATCATCTGATTCTTTATGCAAAATCAATGAATATTTCATTCATATAACTTGTATTCCAGACTCCAGAGCTAAATAATTTTGTGGGAAAAAAATTCAGCAATTCTTATGTAATTCATCTTACAATCGCTTGAGATATTTGCATTCTGCATATGTTAAAATTAGGCTTCCTTGAAGAAATAATAAAAGTTTAGGGATCATTTAAAATCTTAACTATTGTAATTGCATAGGCACGGAATTTAGATACACAGATAATACACAGATAATATATATGTGTATGTGTATGTACTCAAAGTATTGGGATCGTGCCGAAGATCGGAACTCGAATTTTCAAAGGATCTACACGTTTTGGGACTTCTAGAACACGAAAAAACTAGTTTTAGGAAGACGTCTGTGTGTGTAAGGGTGTATCTGTGTATGTTTCTGTGTGTCTGTGTGGATATTACATCCACTCTAATTGAAAAACTAATGGGCCGAATTTCATACAATTTGGTAGGTATGTTTTTGTGGGAAATCCTGATGTTCATTAGATTATAGTACGATTCGTAATAAAAGAATCTGCCTTCTTTGCGAAATGGCCGCAGAAATTGCCTTTATCCACTCTAGCTAAAAACTAATGAACCAAATTTAACAAAATTTGGAGTATAATATGTCAATAACCTACAAGTGATTTATATACCAAATTTAACAAAATTTTGTATATAAATCATTTGTAGGTTATTCTACTACGATTCGGGAAAAAGGAACGGGCTATTTTTGCGAAATGGCCAGCAAAAATCGTTATATATAAAAATAAAAGACTACGTGTGCTCAATTATATCAATTAAATTCCTATTTTATATGTGATTTTTGACAACAAAAAGAATAAGACTAACCCCATTACTCTAGGACTAGCCGTTTTTGAGATATTCTAGTTTTTTCGCTACGCCACCTTTGACAATAAGTCCAGCTATCAAATGAGAACCAAATTTAAGTTTAACGTGTAAATTCAATGTCATTTAAAATACTTATGTTGTGCAGATAAACTCAAATTATCATTGAATAAATAAAGAGAACGAATATGAGTCTGCAGAGAAAGACATGTGCTGTCCACATCATAATTTTTAACAATATTACACCAATGATTTATAGAAGTGAATGGGGATTATTTTCAGGCCATTTCGAAAAAATGTATGATCTATATTTAAAGATCCATCAAATTTTTGTCGAATAAAATGTTCAACAAATTTAAGCTGTGTACCAAATTTTAACTCTATAGGACGTAGGAAAGTGCATTTAAAATGCCATCAATTAAATGTATCATGAAGAGTTATATAAAATTTAAAAAAAATGAAAAGTTGTTATCTACCAAATTTATTTTAAAATATGAAGCCACTCCCATATGCAAAACGCTTAAACAAATGGAGAGATATTTTTTATATAATATCTATCTCTCTTTTCTTTCTGGAAGATATCCCAAAGTCAGAATTTAATTGAATTTGTTTTTTTCCCTATATTAAATAATATTTTTAATTAAAAAACTACTTAACATATTTTACTGAATTTTTTTTTTATATATTCTATGGGATAATGTGAATATTTCCTAAAAATTTCGAAGCAATTCGTGAATTTTAAATTTACTTTAAAAATGTTTGAAAAATTAGGTCCCATAGGGTTCAATGTATTTCATTTTTTCAACCCGGGTTCAATAAAAAACTAATTGGGTGATATTATTTATTTATATTCCCATAGGTCCTACAGACCGTCTGAACAACATACTAAAATTTCATTTTGATAAACTCATTTTTACGGCAGTTATCGTGCTAACGGACAGACAGACAGACAGAATGAACAAAGTCATAAACACTTTTCAACTTGTTGTAAAGTGTTAAAAACTCAAATTATCATTGAATAAATAAAGAGAACGAATATGAGTCTGCAGAGAAAGACATGTGCTGTCCACATCAGAATTTTTAACAATATTACACCAATGATTTATAGAAGTGAACGGGGATTATTTTCAGGCCATTTCTAAAAAATGTATGATCTATATTTAAAGATCCATCAAATTTTTGTCGAATAAAATGTTCAACAAATTTAAGCTGTGTACCAAATTTTAACACTTTAGGACGTAGGAAAGTGCATTTAAAATGCCATCAATTAAATTTATCATGAAGAGTTATATAAAATTTAAAAAAAATGAAAAATTGTTATGTACCAAATTTATTTTAAAATATGAAGCCACTCCCATATGCAAAACGCTTAAACAAATGGAGAGATATTTATTATATAATATCTCTCTCTTTTCTTTCTGGAAGATATCCCAAAGTCAGAATTTAATTGAATTTGTTTTTTTCCCTATATTAAATAATATTTTTAATTAAAAAACTACTTAACATATTTTACTGAATTTTTTTTTATATATTCTATGGGATAATGTGAATATTTCCTAAAAATTTCGAAGCAATTCGTGAATTTTAAATTTACTTAAAAAATGTTTGAAAAATTAGGTCCCATAGGGTTCAATGTATTTCATTTTTTCAACCCGGGTTCAATAAAAAACTAATTGGGTGATATTATTTATTTATATTCCCATAGGTCCTACAGACCGTCTGAACAACATACTAAAATTGCATTTTGATAAACTCATTTTTACGGCAGTTATCGTGCTAACGGACAGACAGACAGAATGAACAAAGTCATAAACACTTTTCAACTTTGTTGTAAAGTGTTAAAAATGGAAATTGTTTAATCTTTAACTTAACATGATGATTACTCGAAAATATATATAGCTAAATTTATAGATTCATATTTGTTGCCTACTACTTCTATTTATCTTTTATAGTTTTGAAGATACTAGATTAAAGATTTCGAAGGTTATGGATTCGAATATAATAAAATATATTTCATAGTTTACTCTATATTTCAAGTGAAAGTGAGAAAAACTAATGTACTCACTGGGACAGATACTTTAAATTTTTCCGAAAGAAGTACAAAGTATAAAAATTATCTTGACCCTATTTCCGATAAACCAATAAATAATATTGACATTCACTTCGGAGGTATGAAAGTCCGAAGAATTTATCTTTTCCTTAATACTCCGATTTCTGACACCGATACCCAAGAATAGATGTTATTCACATCAAAAATTGAGAATTTACATGTAATCTGGAGAAGGTGATATAGTAATGATCACTACCATATTAAGATTTTAAAGACCTTGGGAAAAAAGTAAAATGCGATTTAGGAGCAGGTCTACGAGGTTTAAGAGAGGCTCATTAGGAAAATTTCAAACTATATCCTATTTTCTACCCGGTAATTAATTTGTCACCATAATATATACAGATTGAAAAACAAATCACATTTTCTAATGTAGGGATAGATTTACATGCTAAGGGCAGTCCAAAGTAGATAAATTCTTTGGGATAATATTACGTTACTATATTTTGCGACCTCATAATTTATATATATATATATATATATTTTTTATGTGTCATGATGTCACTATTATTGCGTAATTTCAGAAGAGTTTTATGATTTAGTATTTAAATTCAATATTTAAGTCTACACAAATCTGATAAATAAAAATATTTAAAATTGGAAAAATAATTTCTATATCTTAAGTAACATTCTGTATATTGGTGTCTATGCATTTTCACAATAATAGATTAATATTTTAGAATGTGCACACAAATTAAAATATTTATTATAAAATATGCAGTCATTAAGAAATGTCTTTTGAAGACTTGAAAAAAATTAAACGGCTCAACTCTACTTCCGTATATCAGAATTCATATTTAGTAGAATTTTTTCCTCGAATTTATAAAGAAAATTTTTAAAAAATTTTTACGAGTCCAAATGATTACAATTATAGCTCGTTAACGTTTACTTTAAAGGGCTTGAAAACATCTTTCAATTGATACCTTACTTGATAATGTACTCCCGTGAGTGGGGGTACCTTACTCCATTCAAGGGGGGGGGGGGTTAATGACATGACGAACAAAAAAATTGCATCCTGGCTATTTTCCCAAAGGTGATTGAAACTATTATGTCTCGTGATCATTAAGCCATAAATGTATTCTTTTATGATTATGTCAAATTTTGTCCTATGCTGCCATGTTAAAAAAAATTAAATTTCTAAAGAATTTTCGCTCAAATTTAAAGAAATACATCTAGTTCTAGGTTTTGAAAGCAAAGCAAAATATAAAGTTTCATGAAAATGATATTAATATGTGTGGTTTCTATAAGAAATTGAACACCGACATCAGTCCAAAAATAGTCAAAACTTATTCAGGAAATTTTAAAACATTACCACCAATATCTCGAATTCGAACATTTCCGTGAAAACAATATATCCTCTATATTACACAGGAAGCCAAAGTAGAAATACTCATTACTGGCAACAATAAATTCCAAATTTTACGTTTCGGTGCAGGATGGTTCGGTGCAAATTTTCAGGGAAAACCATGTTTAGGAACAGTTGGCTGCAGACAAATGTTTGAAGCAGTTCGGAGTAATGGGTGCAGAATAAATATCACTGCAACCATGTTGATTATGTTTCTGCCGAATTTTATAACATTTTGTGGGTGCTTATTTTCAATTCCATTCCTATTTAAGTATTTAGTCTTCACCAACTTTCTTTTGGTTTTCATTCCGTAGACGAGGAAAGTGAAGTTCCTAATCCTAAATATATCAAAAATTATTAAAGGTAAAGTTTTGTAGAGATCAGGAATCTGGTTTAATATTACCAATCAGCCGAAACTTTAAACAAGATCAAACATAAAGCATTGATTATGAAACACATTTCAAATGAAATGAAATTTTATTTGAACAGCTCTAAAATGCAGTACATTCAGCTCAGATATCTTTTACATTATCACAGTAACTTATTCAACTTGGAAATTTAAAACTTCATCGAAAAAGACAATGCTATAAAATCGTCTGCTTTTCTCTCTAAAATCAATGAATTTTCAATTCGTATCACATATTTCAGACTCCAGAACCAAATAATTTTAGCATGAAAAAAATTCAGCAATTCGTATGCAACTCATCTGACTTTATTTGTTTACATTCATCATCCATGCCATAGAAATAAGGCTTCGTTGTAGGAATAATAAAAGTTTAGTGATCATTAAAAATTAAAAATATTGTAATTGCGTTTTCACAGAATTTGGATACAAGTAATATCTAAAACTAAAGCGGTTATTTGATGGTTGCAACACTAAATATAAGTTTAACAGATCTTCAAACATCACGATTTTTACTCAGGGAACACATGGATGCTATATATTACTTTCCTTATATGCATAATGTATAAGAAAATACTGTGACGGGGTCGAAAATTCGAATTAGAGTTTTCGACGAGAGCACGTTTCAAGCATCCCTGATCACGAATCAAACATTTTTAAGGTGATGTCTATATGTGTGAGAAAGTATGCGTGTGTCAGTAAGTCTGGAGACGATATCTCACGAACGGATGGAGTGATTCGAATGAAATTCGGTACAAAAATCACAATCCGTGAATATTGGAAACCTATTATTTTTAAACGTAATCGACTGTTTAGAACAAACACCCTACATTTTCGAGTGAAATTTTGAAAAAATCATCAAAAAATCAGAACCTTTAATAAAGCTACGCAAATAGACATCTATGTAATTTTTCCTAAGAAAACGATTGACAAATTTTAGAACGCTAGCATGAACCGTTCTCGAGATATTGCACATTTTTCAAATAAATTATTAAAATATCCCATAAAGTATCTTTTTCAATCTAATTCAAAGTATCTTTTCATGAATGGAACGAGCTAGATCCACGAGAATGATGTCATTCAATTTATCGCATGGTATTACATATGAAAAGTGAACATGTTTCTCAATAGGAAATATTTTTTTTCATTTTATATGACTTTGTGATAATTTTTTTGAAAAATGTACAATATCTCGAGAACGGTTCATGTTAGCGTTCTAAAATTTATGTCAATCGTTTTCTAATAAAAAATTACATAAGAAATGTCTATTTGCGTAACTTTATTAGTGGTTTTGATTTTTTAACGATTTTTTCAAAATTTCATTCGAAAATTTAGGGGGGGTTCTGAACATTCGATTGCGTACAAAAACAATAGGCTTCCAGTGTTTACGGATTGTGATTTTTGTACCAAATTTCGTTCGAATCGGTCCATTCGTTCGTCAGTTATCGTCTCCACAGACTCACTGACAGACACACACACAGACATCACTTCAAAAATGTTTGATTCGTGATCAGGGATGCTTGAAACGTGCTCTCCAGTCGAAAACTGCAATTCGAAATTTCGACCCCGTCACAATACTTTCCTTATACATTATGTATATAAGGAAAGTAATAAAATAAATTGGTACATTTATAGAGAAATAATAGAGTAATACGATGAAATAAACAGTTTATTGATTTAAACAGTTTGGCATGAAATAGCTCGCGAAGAGAGCTCATGATCAAGCAATTCAGTTTTTAGATTCCCTGGGCTAAGAAAAATCTCCGCTTTTCTCTCCTGCGGAAAATGTGCAGGGATAGGAAACAGATTTTTAAAAGTTGAATTTTTATGAAAGATTGATATGAAGAGAGCTCTGCGAACGCAGCGAGTATGAGGCAATGTTTCCCGAAGGGGCGCAAGGGGAGCAAGCAGAGCCCTCTTGTAGCATACAAAAACATAAAATTTATTACACTTTTGAAGAAAACTCCGAGGAACATACTGAAATAAATAATTTTTCGATATATATTGTTTAAGAAATATTTAATGTCAGACAAAATATTTGAGCTGCGAATTCGCATTCTGGATAGACTCCAGGACCACGAATTTTTGCAGGCACGTATATCTACATAGCTGAGTTATTTCAAAACTCAGCAATTTTTACTTTCCTTATATACATAATGTTATAAGGAAAGTATTGTGACGGGGTCGAAAATTCGAATTCGAGTTTTCGACGGGAGAGCACGTTTCAAGTATCCCTGATCACGAATCAAACATTTTTGAAGTGATGTCTGTGTGTGAAAGTATGTGTGTGTGTATCAGTGAGTCTGTAGAGACGATAATTGACGAACGAATGGACCGATTCGAACCAAATTTGGTACAAAGATCACAATCCGTAAACACTAGAAGCCTATTGGTTTTATGCACAATCGAATGTTCAGAACCCCCCCTAAATTTTCGAATAAAATTTTGAAAAAATTGTCAAAAAATCAAAACCACTTATAAAGTTACGCAAATAGACATTTCTTATGTAATTTTTCATTAGAAAACGATTGGCATAAATTTTAGAACGCTAACACAAACCGTTCTCGAGATATTGCACATTTTTCAAAAAAATTATCACAAAGTCATAAAATTAAAAAATATATATTTCCTATTGAGAAACATGTTCACTTTTCATATGTAATACCATACAATAAATTGAGTGACATCATTCTCGTGGATCTAGCTCGTTCCATTCATGGAAAAAGATACTTTGAGTAATACTTTTGTATTTGAACGCCAATAGTCATTTGTCTGCTGCAAGAATAACTTATTTCTTCATCCATAACGCTTGGCGAGATTTTGGCGGACTTTTTGAAATGTTGCCAAATTAACGAAAATCTCGCCAAATGAATAAAAATGACGCTAAATCAATGAAAATGACGACTAATTGTTGAAAATTCAATATCTTGGAAAGAATATTAGTATCTATAATAAGAAAAACCTATTTTTTTACTGTAAAAGTAGTAAATTCATTGCATTATATAAGGAAAGTCATGTGTTGCCCACATCAATTTTTTTTTTAATTTTGATGTAGTTTATGGGGTATTTTACTTTTTATGCACTTTTATGAGAAATGTTTTTTTGTATCGTCACGTCCATAGATTTTCTCAGTCTTGTACAGCAAAAATGATAGAATAAAAAAATGGTATTCGGTACATTTAGAGAAATAATAGGGTAATATCATATAATAAGACGATTACCGATTTATCTTTTATTCGGCTTGAAATAGCTCGCGAAGCAAGCTCTGAGAACGCAGTGAATAGGAGGCGAAGCGCAGGGGGAAGAGCCCTCTCGTTATTGAAAATATACCACTATACTACGTCAAATTAATTTATTTCTCATTAATATTAGGTTAAGGATATAAGTCTAGCTTGCACATGTTTTTTAATTCCAGTGTAGTATACATCCCAAACGTCATTTCAATAAATAATTAATTTTAGAAATTATGCATACCTGTTTGCACAGAATGTGACGCCATATGCTTTGTCAATTCGTCTTTATCATGCACATACACGGAACAAACAGAACACTGCCCAGGTTAGTCTTGTCAATGTTTCTCTTCCACATGAGTCTCTAGACAACTAGAGCTGGGTGTGCAGTATGTGCAATAACGTCAAACGTAGGTCTGCATCATATGCTTAAATTGCATATGTTGAAGATGAGAATTGAAATCTACAGATGGATGGTTACATAAACCGCAATAGAAAAATTTGTCAACACGTACGATATCAGATTCAAGTCTTACTGTAACAGTCTTGTGACTTTTATTATAATGCTCACAGATTTCAAACAAATTTTCCATAACGGTATTACAGCAGCAACTCTCATCTTTCTGGGTATTTTCTGCATTTATACATGGTGAAGCACAAGCAAAAACAATGCCTCCATTAAATTTGGCTATACCTGTGTTGACAACAAATTTATGAATGACGCTGTAATGATTTTCAAGATCAGCAGGAGAACTACAAATATACCTGTCCCGGCAAAGCAAACACTGCAAGGCTTCGTCATTAGGTGAAAATATTTGACGGAAAATAAAAAGCCCGGACAGTTCATAACAGTTTTCAGCTTCACAAAGTGGCAATTCACTCGCCACAAGTTGCACGGTATTAAGAATCTCGTGACCTCCAAGAAAATACGTTGGACATTCTTCAATAGCTGGTCTAGTGTCGCCACATTTTGTCAGCTGAAAAACAGTATGTAATTTAAGATTAACGAAATACATTTTAATCTATAAAGAAAGTGATTGGATAACTTAAGTTCAAATGAACAGAATGTTTTTCAAGTGCGACATACAAATATTTATTACATAAACAGTTTTGCTGTAAAAACATTTTACGTAATTTTGCCAATTACAAACGGTAAAGCAGTAACTCTTGTGCATCTATCCTTGGGACGTGCAAAAGTATAAACAAGACAAATTCATTGTGCAAAAAGCATTGATTATGAAAAACTTTCCAACTGAAATGAAGTTTTATTTAAACATCTCTAAAATGCGAAGCATTCAGCAGTGATATTTTATTATCACAGTACTACAATCATTTATTACTTTCCTTATATACATAATGTATAAGGAAAGTATTGTGACGGGGTCGAAAATTCGAATTCGAGTTTTCGACGGGAGAGCACGTTTCAAGCATCCCTGATCACGAATCAAACATTTTTGAAGTGATGTCTGTGTGTGTGTGTGTATGTGAAAGTATGTATGTGTGTCAGTGGGTCTGTGGAGACGATAACTGACGAACGAATGGACCAATTCGAACCAAATTTGGTACAAAAATCACAATCTGTAAACACTGGAAGCCTATTGTTTTTATACGCAATCAAATGTTCAAAACCCCCCTAAATTTTCGAATGAAATTTTGAAAAAATCGTCAAAAAATCAAAACCAATAATAAATTTACGTAAATAGACATTTCTTATGTAATTTTTCATTAGAAAACGATTGACATAAATTTTAGAACGCTAACATGAACCGTTCTCGAGATATTGTACATTTTTCAAAAAAATTATCAAAAAGTCATATAAAATAGAAAAAAAAAATTCCTATTGAGAAACATGTTCACTTTTCATATATAATATCATGCGATAAATTGGGTGACATCATTCTCGCGGATCTAGCTCGTTCCATTCATGAAAAAAGATACTTTGAGTAATACTTTTGCATTTGAAGGCCAATTTATCTGCTGTAAGAATAACTTATTTCTTCGTCCATAACGCTTGGCGAAATTTTGGCGACGAAATTGGCGGAATGTCGCCAACTTGGCGACTTTTTGAAATGTTGCCAAATTAACGAAAATCTCGCCAAATGGATAAAAATGACGCTAAATCAATGAAAATGACGACTAATTGTCGAAAATTCAATATCTTGGAAAGGATATTAGTATCTATACTAGAAGAAAAACCTATTTATTTTACTGTAAAAGTAGTAAATTCATTTCATTATATAAATAAAATCATGTGTTGCCCACATCAGATTTTTTTATTTAGCAACTTCAAACTTTATCCAAAAAGGCAACGGTGTGAAATAGTCTGTTTCTCAATGTAAAAGTAATGAATGCATTGAAACATACACTTGTATTCCAAACCCAATATGTAAGTAATTTAGAGTTTAAAAAGTTATCAATTCGTAACTCATCTTACAATCTGTTAATCCGTTTACATTCTGCATTCGTTATAATTAGTGGTAGAAATAATGAAAATTTAGTGATCATCTATAATCGAAAATATTGTAATTGTGTAGGCACAAAAATTAGATACAGATATGCAAAAATAAAGCGTTTTTAGGACGGATGCAACACTACATAACAAAATATAAGAATTCCTTAAAAATCACGATTCTCACCAAGCGAAAAAAGATAATGGATGCCATATTTTATTTTGCAATGGGTCACGTGATCTCCTCATATAATATAGGTGTAAATATTTCAATCTTTATTTTAAAAACTACTTAATTTCCATGCATTTTTATTTTTACGCATTTTAAATAATAATTTGAATATTTCCTAAATTTTTCAAAACGATTTGTGAATTTTAACTCCGATTAAAATATCTTTGAAACATTAGGTCTCATAGGGTTCAATGCATTTCATTTTTTCAACCTGGGTTCAATACAAAACTAATTGGGTGTTATTATTCTTTTCCATTCCCATATGTTCCACAGACCTATCAACAACATACTGCAATTTCATGTCATAGTCATTTTTACGACAGTTACCAGTGCGAACGGACAAACAGATAGTTGTATAGTATCTGATTCCGTTCATTGTAAGTTGGAAAGTGTTAAAAATCATAAACATACTAATTTTGGTTATTTATACTGATCTTTAAATCCACAAGAAAAATGTCCAAAATTTGAGTGTGATTCTAAACATTCCGGCATTACTGTCCCCGTTATATAATCAATATATGAGCCGCTATTTCTTTAACGACTCTTTGACTGTAAATTTTTAGTCTGATTTTGATAAGATGGTCCTAGCAGGGAAGAAAATATAATCCCATGTCTATGTTCTGTAAAGTTACAATCCTATAGCAATGTAAAAATTGCGAAATTGTTTTTAATTTCAACAATAAGGAGAAAAAGGCTCAATACATCTTTTCATTAATGCTCACAGAACTATCTGATCATAAGTCATAAGGAACGTCTTGCCAATTCATGCTTTCATCTGCAATGGAAATGTGGTTCTAAATTTTTCTGTTATCGGAACGTAGAAAGGCCAAATTCCGATTTGAAGATACATCTTAAAAGGAACTATTTCGACCATGGCGAGAATTTGGGGGATGACCTCTGAATTAGATTGCAAACTGTCTTCGGGATCAGGCCATGTTCGGGTTGTATTATTGATGAGTCGGTTTTAGCTTCTATGCTTTTATATGCACTCAACCAAAAAAGTTCTCCAACAAGGATTTGAAATGAATGCTCATATGAATTTGCGTATAATTTGAGCTCAGATCATACTTCCAAGGATATTTATTCCTAGGATTACTTTTAAGCTTTTTAATTAGCTATTTTGTCACAAAAATCATTTATATTTTCCTATTACCATTTTACTATTTATTATAAATTAGTATTTTTATTTTCCGGTTCATTTGAGCCAACAAGCTGTTCGTATGTTTATGACAATACTCATGAACTGTTGTTCTGCCTAATAAGATAATTTTTAATCATGGAAATTTCTAATGGTGCATAAAGAGGCCATGCAAATCATTCACGAGGGCTGGTTACATAGTGCCAAACTTTCCATGTTTTATTGAAGAAATGGATATATATCAACATGATCGCTCATGGATCAAAATAAATGCTCATGGATCGCTCATGGATCAAATAAAAATACTAATTTCTAATAAATTGTAAAATGGTAATAGGAAAATATAAAGGATCTATTTAAGTGACGGGCTCATGTGGACATGACACCACCACCAATATATATTAACCAGTAAGATGTAGGCATAAAATAGACCATGCATTTATAAAAATATTTTGTTTATATATTAATAATTTCCATTTACGAAACTAGGAAATAAGTTATATTATTGCTTAGTATACTCATTAATAGTGAAATATAAATAACTAAAATATGAAAGGCATTAATATTTAAATTGTTAATGTTCAATTGAAACAAAAGAGTAAGGAATGGATAAATGTGAGTAGAATAGCACGTTTAGCTTCTACACAGTTTAATCGTGTTAGCATATAGTAGTTAACGAATAACAAAAGAAGCAATTCAATTTACCTTTCGTTTCTTTAAAGGCTTTTCTGTAGTTATTTCCCTCAAATTTTGCCCCAAGTTTTCTGAAATATAAGATATATGAAAACTAAAGAAAGATTATCTGAAATTAATACAGAGTTAAAATTTTACAGACTAAGAAATTAAACCACTCTTCCTTGAAGATTGACTAAAAATTACATTTTGATGGGATAATCTAAGACAACAAAATACACTATTATTAAAGCTACAAATTAAGAATTTTGGTTTCAGGCCAGGCTAAGGTGACGATAGCTGCTTATATATTTAGTTGAAATTAACATTTGAAAATTAGTTTACTCATTGATTTGGTATCTAGAATCATTAAAAACAGTTTTACCGCACCGAAAAGGAGGCAAAAATAAAATTTCCAGTTCTTATGTTATGGATAATTATAAACAAAGCATACCGCCAAAGCAACAGGTTAAACTAGTCTTATTAACAATATCAGGGACTCATTAGATCGAAGTAATTCAATATAAAGAAAAATCATTTTAAAAGTAATTCAGTCTTTTGAAAATTTTTCAAAACTAGCAAGACGTACAATCGGCATACTCTGAGCAAGATCATCCTTCTCTATCACAGCGGTGGCAGATATCTAGTAATGCATATATAAGTTGTGTACTTGGATTTAATAATTTGCACTAATTTCATGAATGGTGATATATAACAAACATTATCCAATTGCCGGTATGCATTCCATTTAGATCAAAATTTAGATGTGAACTTCTTCCTGGAAGAACTGCAAATTAAATATATTTTTAAATGAAAATTTTGTGACAGAAAATATTTCTTGGAAGAAATGCATTAGAATATCCACCAATGGCCTTTAATAGGAACCCATAGCGATGTTGCTACTACAATCAAGTCCTACTACTGCAACTCTATTATAGTAGCAACATCGCCTACCTATAGCTGCGTTTACTCATTGTACTGCATCATGCGGGACATCCTAAACAGTTAGTTTGAACCAAATTTTACAAAACACTATTTTGAAGCCGTTTGAAGAAGACAGTGTTATAAAACAATTTGGAACAGAATTAACCATAACTGATTTTTCCATTACAAGGTGCAGTGTCCTATGCCTCCATTCTATGCATTTTTCAAGCTCATAGAAACTTTGTTAAGTTATAAACTTACTTTCTTGCTGAGAAGTTTCATCATTGCTCTTACTAGCTTCATTTATCCCAGAAGAGGTTGCCAAATCCATCTTCGATTGAACTGAAAAATATATTTACGTTTAAGTGTTGAGAAAATAAATGCTTTAAGAAATGAATCGAAGGGCAAAAGACAATGTATTTTACACGTGCATATTTATATATACAGGATGATTTAAAGCTAGCGATCATACCGTTCAAGGAATCGAAAAAAAGAAGTTTTGGTTGCAGGTATCTTAAGGTATGCATTCAAGAATGTGGAAAAACAGTCCTATTCTCACAGCTAGGGTTACAGTGACACAATTTCGAAATTTTCAAATGGCAACACCTATTTTTTTTTATTGGAATGGGATTTTCAGTGAAAAACCATAAATGGCGTTAAAACCTGCATCACGAAAAACGCCGGCGCTAGGCAGGGACTAAGTAAAAATCCAGTAGACATCCAATAAAGGCAGACTAACGACAGAAAAGCAAAACATTTTACAGAGTTTCACAAATGTTCCACGTGCTCGTCTTTACACACGATGATACTTTGCGACAGATGGATAGAACTGAAGCACGCACCATGGCAAGCGAAATCTGTTAAACCTCACGTGTGATGGCATCCTTCAAATAAAATAGTTTGTAGATTGCCTGCACTTTGGATTTCATGTGCCCCACAGCCAGGAATCAATTGGAGTGAGATCGGGGCACATGGGTGGTCACGGAAACATGAAATGGCGAGAAGTAATTCTGTCATCAAACTGCTGTGTCAATAAACGTTTTACAGAAGACCCCACATGTGAGGGAGCGCTATTTTTCTCCCAAACGACGTCATACCGGGCATTTCGCTGTTGCAATTCGGAAATGACGCAATTGGTCAATATTGCTTCATAGCGATCACTCGTTACCGTACACGTGCGTAGACATACGACAGTAACCTCTTCAAAAAAGTAAAGACCTAGGATGAAGGCTCTTGTTATCCCGCACCAGTCACTTTTGCTTGGTGTAATGGAAGCGAAACCACATCATGGGGATTTTGGTCTACCCAGTGCATGCCGGTCTTCGAATTCACGTTACCAGTCAAGGAGAAATGTTCCTCATCCGTCCACAGAATGCGTAAAGGCCATCTTATCGTCATATCGGATGCGGAATTCATTAGCAAAATCTATGCGTAGTTGGTTATCACCCGCTTGCAACATTTGGACAAGCTGGAACCGATACGGAAACATGTGCAGAAAGAGCGCAGAATCTTGGGGGCCATAGAATTCGGCAAATCCAGCACGCGTGAAACACCGCGTGGACTTGCAATACAACCTTCGCTTATCGCCTCATGCATTTCTGCAACAACCTCGACAGGAACGGAAGGTCGTCCAGGCAGAGATAGATCGCGTGTGCAACCAGTTTCTTCAAAATTTGCGTATCAAGTCCCGTACAGCTTGTGCAGAACATGGGCCTCGTCGTTGCCGATGATTTGTGTGGTAAACACGCAATGCCTCTGCCGCATTTTGCCTATTCAGGTAATAAGAGCTTTACCATTTCACATCGTTTCACTGTAAACGTTATATTGGTCAAGTCAAAGTGTCAGAAAGCAAGCGGCACTGAAATCACAATGCCTTTTATTTCTCCTACGGCGATGACGTCAGCCATGGCGGTGTCTTACGCCGAAACTAGAAATCTGCATACCTTGGTCTCTTCTCCTTTCGAAAAGAGATTTAGCAGACTGGGTTCCGAGCCGGACACGTTGCGGACTGTGACGTCATTGGAATAGAAATTATTGTTCTGGTGAACATCAGTTTTCACTTTTTTCTTAGTCTCTGCCTAGATCCGGCTATTTTCATGATGCATGTACAGTTTTCAACGCCATTTATACTTTTCCCCTGTGAAAATCACATTCCAATGAAAAAGGTGTTGCTATTTGAAAATTTCTAAATTGGGTCACTGTAAACCTAACAGAGAGCAGGACTTTTTTCACATTCTTGACCGCATGCCTTAAAATACCAGCATCCAAAATTTCTTTCCGTTTCGTTGAATGGCATAATGACTAGGGGCTCATATATCGGCAAAGTTCTTTTTTATAATCCCCCTGTAATTCAAGCATTTTGTGAACTGAAAGAATAATGAAATAAAGGCTTTGGAGAAGGTATAGTGTTATAGATCAATTTGGAGCATAATTAACCATAACTGGTTTTTCCATTACAAAGTGCAGTGTCCCATACCTCCATTTTATGAGTTTTTCAAGCTCATGGAAATTTAGTTAAGTTATAAACCTACTTTTTTGCTGAGAAGTTTCATCGCTGCTGTTAGTATCTTCATTCATTACAGAAGAACTTGACGAATCCATCTTCGATTGAACTGAAAAATATATCTACATTTAAGAGATGAAAAAAACTGCTTTAAGAAAATAATCGAAGGGGAAAATACAATGTATTTACACGTGCATACTTTGATGTAACTCAAGAAAATTTTTTTACAAAACTACCACTATATATGCAATATACCTCAGTTTCATGGAATTTTCTATTAAAATGTTCATATTTTGATTCAATATGTTTTCATTAATCCATACTGTTCAAATGAATATAAAAAGGACTATTTAACAATCTTAAGAACTATGGTTTTTAAAGTGTTGGGCTTCATTGGATGAAATGTTTAGGAGCAGGTCCATGAAGAGAACAACAGATATCAAATGCTTAAACAGCATTGTTACCTTCATAGAACTGTTGCTAAAACCAAGAAATGTTATAAAATTCCGTATAGAACAATATAACATGAAAATAATTGTGTCAAGTTTAGAAGGGTGGAACCAGCCTTCCTCATTAGAATTAGCAAAAAGTGAGTACATGAGCTTATACAACTTCCTAGTATAAAGAAGTATGTCCTTAGTATATCAATTAGGCGACTACAATTGTTTCGAGGACGTATAAGCTCCTTTCTTTAGGCCTAAACATAACACTTAAAACAAACAGTATAAGCCTTTAGTACAGTTCGATCTCAGGTTTTTTTAAAAGCGTATACTGTTCTAACTGTTTTGTGTCACCTTAAAGGGGATTATAATACTCTTGACAACATTGTAGTTATTTAACCGACATATGAGTGTTTCCAACAAAGAAGTAGTATAAGTTCGTCTTACAAGCAACAGTTGTATTTTTTTTGTGTGTAAGTTGAGCTTCTTGTTAATTTCTGAAGAGTAAGAATTTTCTATTCCTAAGCTGTTTTATAAACTTAAGATGATATAATTTGTTGGAAAATAATTGAAGGTAAAATTTATCTATTTTTAACAAATTATAAAACAAAAATATGTAAACACAGTTTTTAAATGAAACAAAAATAATATTTTTCCTATGTAAATTTAGACTGAGACTTTCCAACTTTTACGATAATTACAGCAACTATGTTAATACATCAAAATGTACGAAAAAACTACTCATTTCTTTTATTAACACTTTACAACAAAGTTGAAAAGTGTTTATGACTTTGTTCATTCTGTCTGTCTGTCTGCCCGTTAGCACGATAAATGCCGTAAAAATGATTTAATCAAAATGAAATTTTAGTATGTTGTTCAGACGGTATATAGGACCTATGGGAATATAAATGAATAATATCACCCAATCAGTTTTGAATTGAACCCGGGTTGAAGAAATGAAGTACATTGAACCCTATGGGACCTAATTTTCAAACATTTTTAAGAGGATTTAAAATTCACAAATTGCTTCGAAAATTTTAGGTGATATTCAAATTATTCCATAAAATATATACAAAAAATTTCAGCAAAATATATTCAGTAGTTTTTAAAATAAAAATTAAAATAATAATTACACCTTTTATATAAAGCGATCACGTGACCATGATATGAAAAGATCACGTAACCCACTTCAAAATAAAATATGGCATCCATCTTGTCTCATAATCGTGATTTTTAAAGTTCTTTTTAATTCATATTGAGTGTTGTATCCGTCCTAAAACCGCTTCATTTTTACTTAAATTCTGTGCATCTACATACTGAAACAACGCAATGACAATATATTTGAGTTTAAATGATCATCCAAATTTGATTACTTCTACAACGAAGCCTATTTTTCACTTATGTAAAATGTAAACAGCAAAATACATAGGATGAGTTGTATAAGAATTGCTGTATTTCTTTAACGGAAAATTATCTAGCTCATGGAGTTTTCGTAGCTGATATGAATGAAATATTCATTGATTTTACAGAGAGAAGGATGATTTTTTTCGATGAAGTTTTAAACATAGAGTTTAATTACTTGTAGCTCCATGGTCTTAAGTTTTTAAACAAAACAAATTATTTTAGTACTGTGATGAATGAAATGAATAGGAAAATGTTATGAATGAAATGATGCTTTTATACAGAGAGCCAGGCTTGTTATTTTTTCTATGACGTCATTTGAATGAATGTCAGTTGTTTTCGATGAAGTTTTCAAATATAATAAATTATTGTAGTATTATGATAATTTAAAATATATTACCGAGGAATGTATCGCATTTTAGAGATGTTTAAACCAGACAATTTATATTTCAATGCCGTCATTTGAATGAAGTTCATTTTTTCGATGAAGGTTTAAATTTTTAAATATAATAAATTAATGTAGTATTGTGATAAGTTTTAAAATATTACCGAGGAATGTATTGCATTTTAAAGATGTTTAAATAAAATTGCATTGAAGTTGGAAAGTGTTTCATAATCAATGCTTTAAGCATGATTGATCTTTCTTGTTTTATGTTACAAATATATTTTGAGAACAGATCCAAAAAATGTGGATGCAGGTCATTGCAAAATTGTAAACTACATTATCCTTCAATAATTTAATTATATTCCATCCATATAATTGCTATATAAATTAAATCAACAAAAATTAGTTTTTAACACTTTACCACAAAGTTGAAAAGTGTTTATGACTTTGTTCATTCTGTCTGTATGTCCGTTAGCACGATAACTGCCGTAAAAATGACTTTATCAAAATGAAATTTTAGTATGTTGTTCAGACTGTCTGTAGGACCTATGGAAATATAAATAAATAATATCACCCAATTAGTTTTTTATTGAACCCGGGTTGAAAAAATGAAATACATTGAACCCTATGGGACCTAATTTTTCAAACATTTTTTAAGTAAATTTAAAATTCATGAATTGCTTCGAAATTATTAGAAAATATTCACATTATCCCATGGAATGTATAAAAAAAAATTCAGTAAAATATGTTAAGTAGTTTTTTAATTAAAAATTATTTAATATAGGGAAAAAACCAAATTCAATTAAATTCTGACTTTGGGATATCCTCCAGAAAGAAAAGAGAGATATACTATATAATAAATATCTTTCTAAATGTTTAAATGTTTTGCATATGAGAAAAGCTTCACATTTTAAAATAAATTTGGTAGATAACAATTTTTCATTTTTTTTTTTAATTTTATATAACTCTTCATGATATACTTATTTGATGGCATTTTTAATGCACTTTCCAACTTCCTAGAGAGTTAAAATTTGGTACACAGCTTAAATTTGTTGAACATTTTATTCGACAAAAATTTGATGGATCTTTAAATATAGATCATACATTTTTTTCGAAATGGCCTGAAAATAATCCCCGTTCACTTCTATAAATCACTGTTGTAATATTGTTAAAAATTCTGATGTGGACGCCACATGTCTTTCCCTGCAGACTCATATTCGTTCTCTTTATTTCTTCAATAATAATTTGAGTTTATCTGCACAAAATAACAACCATAAGTATTTAAAATAACATTGAATTTACACATTAAATTTAAATTTGGTTCTCATTTGATAGCTGGACTTATTGTCAAAGGTGGCGTAGCGAAAACACTAGAATATCTCAAGAACGGCTAGTCCTAGAGTAATAGGGTTAGTCTTATTCTTTTTGTTGTCAAAAATCACGTATAAAATAGGAATTTAATTGATATAATTGAGCACACGTAGTCTTTTATTTTTATATATAACGATTTTTGCGGCCATTTCGCAAAAATAGCCTGTTCCTTTTTCCCGAATCGTACTAGAATAACCTACAAATGATTTATATACAAAATATTGTTAAATTTGGTATATAAATCACTTGCAGGTTATTGAAATATTATACACCAAATTTTGTTAAATTTGTTCCATTAGTTTTTAGCTAAAGTGGATAAAGGCAATTTCTGCAGCCATTTCGCAAAGAAGGCAGATTCCCTTATTACGAATCGTACTATAATCTAATGAACATCGGGATTTCCCACAAAAAATATACCTACCAAATTGTATGAAATTCGGTCCATTAGTTTTTCAATTAGAGTGGATGTAATTAGAGTGGATGCTCAGACACACAGAAACATACACAGATACACCCTTACACACACAGACGTCTTCCTAAAAATAGTTTTTTCTTGTTCTAGAAGTCCCAAAACGTGTAGATCCTTTGAAAATTCGAGTTCCGATCTTCGGCATAATTCCAATACTTTGAGTACATACACATACACACATATATTATCTGTGTATCTAAATTCCGTGCCTGTGCAATTACAATAGTTGTGATTTTAAATGATCCCTAAACTTTTATTATTTCTTCAACGAAGCCTAATTTTAACATATGCAGAATGCAAATATCTCAAGCGATTGTAAGATGAATTACATAAGAATTGCTGCATTTTTTTCCTCACAAAATTATTTAGCTCTGGAGTCTGGAATACAAGTTATATGAATGAAATATTCATTGATTTTGCATAAAGAATCAGATGATTTATATTTCGATACAGTTTTAAATATTTAAGTTAATAAATTACTGTAGTACTGTGATAATGTAAAAGATATCACCACTGAATGTATCACATTTTAGAAATTTTTAAATGAAATTACATTTCAGTTGGAAAGTGTTTCATAATCAATGCTTATGCATGATTGATCTTTCTTGTTTAAATTAATATTTTACCCAATTCAGTGTAGCTACAGAATCAAATAAAAATCTCCGGTATTGCCCTGGTTTAAAGATAATATTTTCAAAATTTCTCAGATATGCATCTACGTTTACTGAATATCAGTTTAACAAGCATGAAAATGGCAATTAGTGAAAGTGATAATTAAGAATAAGTAAAAATCCCCCTTCCAGTGGCATAGCGTCCTTTGAGACTGAGTTTAAAGTCTAATGTAAATGAACTTTTATTTATTATATTTTTTTAAATAACTTTGCGAATATATTATGTATTTAAGAAAACTTTGTATTGCTTTTTCATATCACTTGCTAATATTCTAATATATTTCTACTTCATACATAGACGCCTGTAAAACTTTTGCGGTTGGGGGGGGGGGGGCAAATTCATGCACATGATCTACAACATCGACTGGATTGATGTTCGCTTTTATTATATTGAATGTCCAAGGGGGTGACTGACACCCCCTTTACCTCCCCTATGGACGAGCATGACTTCATATTTAATAAAATGATTGTAAGTGTTCATCTAATTTAGTAATAAGGAAGCATTTAGAAAGTGTAATAAGTGGCATTCTAAAATCTCGTGCATTTCATCCACTCTTTGCAATTTTATGTAAAATAATTTTATTTACCAATAAATAAAACTTATTAAAATAAAACTTACGAAAATGCGAATTCAAATATAAATTTCACTTTTAATTCCAAATTTTTTGACAAATTTTCAGCTGTCCCAGTCAAAGATCTCACGCTATGCTACTGCCCCCGTTCAAAAATATATATGAAATTTGTGTTATTTATCCTGTGTAAAATGGTGCCTGCCCAACTCTGAAACGGAATGCAAAATAAAAAGGATTTGTTAATAAAGCAGCTGTTGTAGCGAACAAACGGAAAATTTCAGAAGCAAGAAAACTTTTTTCAGAACTTTCTATTAATTCATGAGACGATTTTCTGAAACCTGTTTCAGAGCTCTGGTTCAGAATTTGAATTAATCAGAATCTCAAATGCTAGAAATATTAATCAATGAACGATTTATAACTGGAAGTCGCATTATCAGTAAGACCATATGTCCAAGAAATGTATTTAAATTATTTTAAAAGTTAATCAATAAAAAAATAATTTTTTTTTGTTACATGATAACCAATAACATTTTGCCGGTAAGTCAATTCATCTGGATTTCAAGGTATGGTAATAAGCTAACTGTCAAAGACATGGGGTGCACTATTTTTACCTTCTCATACTATGTAATACAGTATGAAAGTATTGTTTCCACGAAAATTTCGAAATTTTGGTGTCAATATGTTTTAGAACCTCCTGATTCTGATTTTAATATTTTCGACTGATGTCCGTCTGTATGCTATTTCTTACGTACACTATAGCTGCCACAAATATTAATGGATTTTCACAAAACTTTATATCTGGCATTGTTAACAAAAAATCTTGATCGAACTTAAATTTAAGAAAATTTTTTTAAATCTGTTAAAAATTTTGTATTTTTTTAACAACCATGCATAAAAGGTGGCTCAATGATCATGAAATTTCATATTTTCAATCATTTTTGTGAAACATAGCCACGAGACAAATGTGTTTGTGACGTTATTAGCTCGAAAAAAAGTGTCGGGTTATATTTTTTTCGAATCATGTCAAAATTTAATTAGTATAAATAAACCTCAAGTAATGCACTGTGGAAAAAGTCTTTAGTTCCCCAAACTGAGGAAACTTAAATATTTCGAGAATGGACCATCTCCGAGTAGTGGGGTTAGTCTTATTCTTTTCGAAGTCAAAAATTATGTGTAGAACATTTACTTAATTGGTCCATTTGTTGCATTTAATTTTAGGTCTTGACGATTTTCGCAAAAAAAGTTTCGCGAAAAAAGGACAATGCTTTTGAATCGCACTAGAATTTAATCAGCATCAGGGTAACACAAAAGTGACCCTGGTGCTTTTTAGCTAGAGTGAACATACAGAAATTTTCAGAGCCACTTCACAGAAACAAGACAGTTACAAGTGACTTGATAGAATTTTTTTAAATTGGTCTCAGCAGTTTGAGTTAGTAGATACACACCTTTCGCACACACACAAGTCATACTGAAAAGATTGTTCGTGTTCTAGTGGTCCCAGAACGTGTAGATCTGTCGAAACCTCGAGTTCGACCAAGTTCCCATACTTTCCCTATAGAGTACCATGTGTTGCAGGGAAGTAAATTGAATTAAAAAATTAATGTGTACAGCATACAACTTTCCATACAGACTCAAATTAGTTCCCTCTAATTCTTAATTCATTAAATTGCGCTTAATTGCTATAAACGCACCACATGTATTTGAAATTACACTAAAGTTGGACTTTTAATTCAAACGTCGCTTCCGTTTGGTAACTGGAAGTATAATCAAAGGCGAAATAGCAAAAATCCTAAGAAACTAAAATATCTCGGGAACGGATAGTCCTATAGTTGAGGTTGGTCTTATTTTCATCGTTAAAAATTACGTATAAAACTCGATATATTTGTGCGTACCTTGTCTTTTCTTTTTTTTTTTTTTTTTAGATTCTGTTGATATTTGAAGGCCAATTTCACCAAAACTGTCAGGTTCTTTCTTCACGAATCGTAACAAAATCTACACTACAAAATCTACACTACAAGTAGCTTATCGCTCAAATTGTGAAATTTGGTCAATTAGTTCTTGATCTAAAGTAGATACATTCTGTTTCTGCGGGCCATTTCGCAAAAAAGGCAGACATTTTTTTATCCCCAATCATACCAAAATCTAAACCTCGTCATGGTAACCCACAAGCAACTTGACTACCAAACTTTATTAAATATGACAAATTAGATATAGAGTGGATGCATCACATACAATGCACGGAGACACAGACGTCACGCTGGAAATAGCTTTTTCGTTTTCTACAGATTCCAAAACGTTTAGGTCCGTCGAAAGCTAGAATTTTCCTTATAGACACAGTCCCAATATATTATCATATATTGTAGGGAAAGTTAAAATGCTTATTTGCACATTTTCTAAAAGTAAATTATTAAAAATTACAAAATTAGTTTTAAAATAACTGCTTCTAATTGAATCGGTGAGTATTGTAAGAAAGAAGAAATAATTTGCAGGAAAGAGAGTTGAGCATATATCTTTAGTGCTATTAAAGAATTTCCCTTTAGCAAAATAACTTTCCTAAACATTTCATATTTTTATAAATTTAGAGACCAAAGAGTATTATATTATATTTTCAAATTAATTAAAAAGATAGAAACATGAACAGAGATTTTTCTGGAAAAACATAAACGAAAATTTCTCATTTCCACAAAATTTTTAGTCCCACAACTATACACATATATACATATAGCACTCTAAAATAAGAAGGTACTTTCATTTAGTAAGACAAAATTAAAGTTACAATTTGCACTCGCCTGAAAAGTCAGACAGAAACTAGTTTAGACGTAGCTACGTACTCTTTGCATCAACGGAGGCAGAAGGGAAAAGTGAGGCTTGAAACCACAATATACAGTTCGCTTTCCATCAGGGTTGCCAGGTTTATTTGAATAAAATTAGCCAAATCACAACCTAAAATTTGCCATATTTAGCCAACCCATACAAACACACCTTTTGGTGGCATAAACCGTATTTTTTTTTAATATGTAACAAATGTGTACTTATTTTTGCATGTGTCCAAAATGAAAAAAAAACTAATATTTAATGAAAATTTAACCAATGGAAAGTTTCTATTGATCTGCGCCGATGATGTCATGATTTGGGAGTTATTGTTGAGACCCAGACCGTCCGACCTACCAGAAATGTGTAAGGTAACTTTTTGGACGGCCGGGAAGTGCCACCCAATTTAGACCGGAACCCAGTCGGGGAGGCATCCACAGGGACCGTACCCTCCTTCCCCTACCACCAACCTCTCGGAAGGACTTGCGGACCCACATGCTTAACGTGATCGTACTCCGCATGAACATGAGTTGTGGCAGCGCGCAAACCACCGGGTTACCGCGCCCGAAATGTGCCAACAGCACTCGGTGTTCCCAGGTGGTCACCCACCCAAGTACTAACCGCGCAGGATGCTGCCTGACTTCGGTGATCTAACGAGAACCGGTGTTTTCAGCACGGTACGGCCGTTGGCATAATTTGGCCGTGGCACACTTCATTTATAGGATTTTTTTTATACTTATCGCTAGAAAAGATTAAATGAGTAACTAAATAATGAACAGTTCACTTTTATCGTATTCAAGTTTTTCTACTATCATTTAAGTGCAAAGTGGGTTTTGAATCAGTTTCTTCAAAAAAATGTTCTAATGTTATATGCAATGAGGGATTTTGACTTCACTGAATTTTAACTCCCACAGAGTCAGGAGTAAGGGATGAGGCGCAGCTTTAAGCCTTATGCCTCAAAGAAGATAGTTGTGAGCACACGGTGAGGAAGTACAGGGAATACAAGAAACGTCAGATCATCGAAGAGAAGCAGATGAGTACGGAGCAGACTTCGTCAGAGAAAGCATGCAGAAGTCCATGAAGGAAATGCTGAATGTGATAGTGTTTGAGAATATTCAAAAGGACATTGCGAGCATCAAGATAAATCGGGCAGTCGAATTAAAAAATTTCTAGAAATTCGTACACATTGCATCGTAGACATTTGGGAGACTGAGAAATCCAAATCTTATGCAATATACGATCCAGGAAAAGAACACGAACGTTTTATATCAGAACTTCGTTTGTCCTGTTGAGGGAACGAAGTTTTGAACCACAAAGAGTTAGAAGAAATTTGTGGTAATTGGTGGTACTTAGAGCAGTTTAACCACGTTCTCACGTTATCTTTTATAGCACATTTGTAAATCGTGGCAATAAGATCTTCCCCGGAGACTCTCGAAATCGTATTGTAAGAAAAGATCAGTTGAGCATCGTGATTGGCGTGGACGATGAAGACCCCCCTTGTGCCCTGTAGTTCAAATGAAGTGGATATTGTTTTCTATCGCCTTGGTTGAGAGAGTTTTATGGATTTGTATAATAATGCAGAGGTGGCTTCAAAAATATTCTTTAGGCTTGTGAGTAAGGCCATAAAAAATGAAGTAATTCTTATGTTGATTAATCCAATCCTCTTCGACTTTTAATATGGATAGAGCTTTAATAGTGAAAATGAAGTTATAGTTGGATGTGGCGTAGCTTCTTAGGATGTGTAGTTTGGTCAAACACAATACCGATGGCACTGGAACTATCGGTTTTAGAACCTTATGCTCCTATATTGATATAGTTAGGGTGATTGTCTTAGAAGCTTTGAAAAAGCCCTTGCATCATGACGTCCAGCAGGTTTTTGTATTGGAAGGGGAACTCATTTGTAGAGATCTTGCACTTGTGGCAAAGGGCTGGAGGAGATGATGTCTGTTTTGTATATCCCTAAATTTTCAAAGCAGTCGCGCATGCTGGCAGTAGGCGGGGCTATTCCTGTCTTCCAGGAACCGAAGATTTGAGGGGGAGGTCCCAGATAATATCGGGCAGGGGAGACCATTTTCTGAGGTAAACATTTTTATGTAGAATTTTTTCCTTAGGATGGTGTAGCGGTATTGAAGAGGAGTAGCGTTAATTTCAGCATAGAGAAGGGTGCAGCGGGGCAGACCAGTGGCGACGCGTAGCCCGCCACTGGTCTGCCCCGTATTCAGATTGTCCAATCTTTAAGAGATGACACATTGATGGTCCTCCTTTTCTTGAAAAAAATTGAATTTTTACGCATTTAAGGCTTTGGCACTTTTCAGTTTCAAATGAGCGAAATGGGGAGTCCAAGTAAGTTGTTTGTCAAAGATAATTCCCAGTATTATTTTCTGGTTCAATTCGGGAATAATATTTCTGTAGATTGTGACATTGCAAGGAAGCTGGTTCTTTTTGTTCGAGAAGTTAATTACATGGCTTTTGTCTGGGCTAGTTAATTTCCAGCGGTTACACCAATTTTTTACAACAATTTTGCAGTTTGTAAGGCTCTGGTGGCTTGTTTTCAGTCCTTATATTCACTATAGAGGAAAATGTTATTCGCAAACAGTAAACAGTAAAAATCGGTTGGTATATGCATGTTATCTCATGAAGAAACAGGTATGTTGAAGACCCAGACCGTCCGACTCATCCATTGGACTCCAGCAAGTATTTGGACGGCCGGAAGAAACAGGTATGTGTAATTTCTAAACTTTGCCTCCTAAACGTCATTTCAATAAATGCTTCAATCAAAATTCAAATAAAAATATGTAAACCAGATAAAATTTAATGCATTCCTAGCTTAGTGAAAAATAGTTAAATTTGACTCGGTATAATCGTATGTTTTAAATAAAAGGCAATTGTTTATCAGTGTATGTTGTAGGGGGAAAAAAACCAAGCGTACTTGCAAGAAATTAGGAACAGTTCAGGGGTTCCTATGTGCCTCCGATTTCCAAGAATGTGAATTCATTTTTTCATAAAAATCTTATTGTACAATATTTTTCATTGCTGAGGAACCATAAAATTTCAATCTTAACATCATTAATGTCAAAGAACGCTCTTTTCAATAATCTTTAAACTGAATCAGTAATGCAATGTTTTAAATGGTAGCAAATTTTGAATCTTTTCTCAATTTGCTATCGAAATCGACATATCGTGTTTTAAAATTCCAACATCGGACAAAGTAATCACAATCTGATCACCATAGCTTACTAGGATTAAAATGCATCGTTTCAACCATTTTTAGAAACAAATATTTATATACTTTTATTTTGACTTTTTGCAATTGAATAGAATTTATTATTTCGTCAGTTTGGAAATCCTGTTCTAAAGTGCTATATGGAAAAATATACTATGGCATGCCTTCTAGTATATAAAAATGCTCTGCAACTCCATTTGTCTGCGATGCATTTGGCTAACTTGGTAAATAATCCAGCAAAGTATCGCTGGCTATGCAATATTTCGCACTAGATTGACGAAAATATCGTCAAAATTGCACTTAATGACGCTTAATTGATGAATGATGCTTCATCGGAATCTGAATGACGCAAAAATGACGCTTAATTGATGAATTAATTATTAAAATATTTTAATATATGGACTGTATCGCTTATTGAGGATGATATTGATAGAGTTGCCAGAAATATAATTTATTTGGGTACTTTGAAATAATTTTACATGCTATCATCTGGAAAATAGCCAAATGTACAATTTAACGCTAAAAACACAGTACCGTGGATTTTATATATAATTTTTTAACTCTAAGGAGTAAATTCATTGTATTATATAAAGAAATTCGTGTGCTGCCTGCATCAGTTTTTTTAATATAGGGAGATAAACGGCAATGTCTATCAGTGTATATCTTAGCGGGAAAAAACCCAAGCAGCTTACAAGAAATTCGGTACAGGAATAGATCAGTTTCCTATATGCCTCAGATTTTCAAGAATGTGAATTCATATTTTTAGTTATTTAATGTTGAAGTGGAATTTTTAACAATTTTCACACAAATTGGTTCTTTAGCAATAAAAATAATATTCTGCAATATTTTTTATTGCTGAGAAACCATCAAGTTTTAATATTAACACCCTCATTAATATCCGAGAACACTCTTTTTCAATGTCAGTTATATAAACTGAATCCTCGACTTAATTTCAAAAATATTAGCAAATTAAAAAAATTCAAAATTTTCCATCGAAATCGACAAAATGCATTTTAAAATTCCCAATTCGGCGCAAGTATGATCATCCCAATTTACCAGTGTTAAAATGAATCATTTCACCCTCCTTAAAAAATTACGCATCGACCTTGATTTCATGACCTGCAATTAAATAAAATGGTATTCTTTCGTCAGTTTGAAACTCCTGTTCTAAAGTGTACAATTGATAGCCCCTCGTTTTAGTGAATTCTGCCTGTCTTGGCTCGCGTCACGTAATTCCAAAATGTTCTTTCAATTGTTGGTTTGAAAATTCAATACACTATTAAAATTTTGTTCTCTAAATTTTTCTGAAACTGATGTATCGCCTACGTAATAATGTTTTATATATTTATTTTTCAGGCCGTAAAGCTTATCCAAAGGGCATAGGGCAGTTACAAGGAACGTTTATTTAAATATGGATCTTTAAATATTTTGGAGAGGTTCTTTAAATATAGATTGTATCGGTATAGGCAGTAATAACATACAACACAGAGACAAAAGCGTATTTCTGAGCAAACATGCTTCCAAATATTCTTTTCAATCAAAATGACACGTAGAAATCTGAAGACATTTCTGATGGCTGTTACCAATGACAAAGCAGAGTTTGAGAAGTAGTGAGTTTTTTTACGATATCAAGTTTAATATTCACGATAGCCGTTAGCAATAAAATTTGTGTACTTGGCGATCGAAGATTTTTTGCTACATGTATCCGCATTGCTTACATCATTTCAAAAGATATGAGGAACTGATTCAGAAATATAATCTCTTGTACTTTGCATTGTTAACACTTTCCAACATAGTTGTAAAATGTTTGACTTTATTCATTATGTCTGCCCGTTCGCACGATAGCTTCCGTAAAATTGCCTTTTTCAAAATGAAAATTTAGTATGTTCTTAAGACGTTCTGTGGGACATATGGGAATGTAAGTGAATAGTATCACCCAATTAGTTTTGGATTGAACTCTGGTTGAAAATGTAAAATACATTGTACCCTATGGGACCTAATATTTCGAATGTTTTTTAAGGGCAGTTAAAATTTACAAATTACTCCGAAATTTTTAGGAAATATTCAAATTATCCCATAAAATATATAAAAATTTCGGCAAAATATGTTTGGTAGTTATTTAAATAATTACACCTATACTATATGAAGAGATCACGTAACTCATTGCAAAATGAAATATTGTATCCATTTTTTTCCGATGTGTCAAGTAAATTTAGTTTTGCCTCAGGTATAAAACCGCTTTAATTTTGCGTATTTTCTGTGACTGTATTTTGTTAAACGCAATTATGATATTTTTGAGTTTAAATGATAATCAAACTTGGATTATTTTTACAATTAAGCTTAATTTTTATGAATACAGAGTATAAACAAATCAATGATTGTAAGGTGAGTTGTACAGGAATTGCTGACTGAATGATTTAGCTCTGGAGTCTGGAATATACGTGATATGAACAGACTATTTTTTTGCACTACTATTTTGATGGTTCAAGTTTCCAAGTAAAATAAATTATTCTAGTATCGTAACAATTAAATATCACCGTTGAAAGTATCGCATTTTAGAGATGTTTAAATAAAATTGCATTTCAGTTGGAAAGTGTTTCATAATCAATGCTTTATGTATGATTGATCTTTCTTGTTTAATACTTCGGCTGAGTCGCAATATTAATACTGATTTGTGATCTTTACAAAACTTGTCCTTTAACTTTTGATACATTTAGGATTGGAAACTTCACTTTTCTGTCAACGGTATTAAAACCAAAAGAAAAACAGTATAAACGAAACACTAAAGTGGGAATGGAATGAAAAATTAGCAACCCCCCCCCCCCCTCCGAAAAAGTAAAAATTTGGTAAAAACTCTGAACATAATTATAATATTTATTCTGTTCCCATCGCTCCGAAATGCTCAAACTCTTTATGCCTGCTTATTGCAAACTATTTACTAACAGTTTTCCAGAAATTTGCTTCCAATTTGCTCCTAAACGTAAATTTAGAATTATCGTCGCCAGTGATGAGTATTTTTTCTTTCTCATAGTATCGTTTTCAGGAAAATTTTCGAATTCGAGATTTTGATGACAATATATTTTAAGATCTCATGAACACGTTTTGGCTATCTTTGGAGTGATGTCTGTTTATTTGTCTGGCTGTCATCGGTCTATTTCTTTCTGTACATGATAGCGGCTACAAATATTAATGGATTTTCACGAAACTTTATATTCAGCTTTATCGGAAAATATAGAACTAGATTGAACATTTTCAAATTTGAGTGAAAACTTCTAAATTTTATATTTTTAAGCGCTCAGCGTATTACAAAGTTTGATATAATCAAGGATAAAAGGGTTTATTTATTGCTTAATGATCACGAAACTTAATAGTCTCAATCACTGTTAATAAAAATAGCCGAGATACAATTTTTAACACTTTACAACAAAGTTGAAAAGTGTTTATGACTTTGTTCATTCATTCTGTCTGTCTGTCAGCACGGTAACTGCCGTAAAAATGACTTAATCAAAATTAAATTTTAGTATGTTGTTCAGACGGTCTGTAGGACCTATGGGAATATAAATAAATAATATCACCCAATTAGTTTTGGATTGAACCCGGGTTGAAAAAATGAAATACATTGAACCCAATGGTACCAAATTTTTCAAACATTTTTTAAGCGGATTTAAAATTCACAAATTTCTTCGAAAATTTTAGGTAATATTCAAATTGGTCCATAAAATATATAAAAAAAAAATTCAGCGAAATATATTCAGTAGTTTTTTAAATAAAAATTAAAATAATAATTACACCTCTTACATGAAGCGATAACGTGACCATGATATGAAACGATCACGTGACCAACTTTAAAATATAATACGGCATCCATCTTGTCTCAAAATCGTCAATTTTAGAGTTCTTTTTAATTCATATTGAGTGTTGTATTCGTCGTAAAACCTCTTTATTTTCGCTTAAATTCTGTGCATCTACATACTGAAACAACGCAATGACAATATATTTGAGTTTAAATGAGCATCCAACTTTGATTATTTCTCTAACGAAGCCTATTTTTCACTTATGTGAAATGTAAACAGCAAAATATGTAGGATGAGTTGTATAGGAATTGCTGTATTTTTTTAATGCAAAAGAATTTAGCTCATGGAGTCTGCATAGCTGATATGAAAGAAATATTCATTGACTTTACCGAGAGAAGGACGATTTTTTGCGATGAAGTTTTAAGCATAGAGTTAAATTACTTATAGCTCCGTGGTCTTAATTTTTAAATAAAATAAATTATTATAGTATTGTGATGAATGGCATGAATGGGAAATTATTTATGAATGAAATGCTGCTTTTTTAGAGAGACCCAGGCGTGCTATTTTTTCTATGACGTCATTTGAATGAATTTCAGTTGTTTTCGATGAAGTTTTTAAATATAATTATCGTGGTATTATGATAATTGTAAAATTGTTACCGAGTAATATATCACATTTTAGAGATGTTTAAACCAGGCAATTTATATTTCAATGCCGTCATTTGAATGAAGTTCACTTTTTTGGATGAATGTTTAAGTTTTCAACTATAATAAATCAATGTAGTATTGTGAGAAGTTTTTAAATATTACCGAGGAATGTATTGCATTTTAGACATGTTTAAATAAAATTGCATTGAAGTTGGAAAGTGTTTCTTAATCAATGCTTTAAGCATGATTGATCTTTCTTGTTTCTTCATGTCATTAGCCCTCCCCCCTGAAAGAGGAAAGTTACCCCCCCCCCTCCCGGAGTACATTGTCAAGTAAGGTATCAATCGAAATATTACTTTAAAGTAAATGGTAACACGTTATAATTGTAATTATTTGTGGACTGATATAAACATTTTTCAAAAAAATTCTTGTTAAATTTAAGGGAAAGAGAACTAACTACCAAAGATGTGTTCTGGTATGAGAAATTAGAGTTAATCCACACTCCCCCTAAATTTTTTACACGTCTTCAAAAACGTTTCGTAATGACGACATATATCATGAATATTTTAATTGTGCGCATTCTGAAGTATTAATCTATTGTAATTGTGAATAAGTATAGAAACCAATATGCAGAATATTACTCAAGGTATAGGAATTTGTTTTTTCTCATTTACTTTAATATTTCTTATTTAAATGAATATTTTTATTTATCTGGTTTGTGTAAACTTCAATATTGAATTTAAACACTAGCTCAATCGTAAAGCTCTTATGAAATTATGCAACATTGCGATGCCATGACTGAAAAAATATGTATGAGAGCACAAAATATAGTAAAGTAATATTGCCCCAAAGAAATGATCTATTAAGGACATTAGCATGTAAATCTATCCCTGCATTAGGAAATGTAATTTGTGCTTTGTTTTTAATCTGTATATTTTGTTGGTGGGAAAATGAATATATACCACATAGAAAATAGAATGCAGTTTGTAAGAATTTTCCTAATGAGCCACTCCTAAACTTGTAGACCTGCTTGCTCCCAAATCGCACTTTATATTCTCTCCAAGGTTCCCTATCTTAATATGGTAGTGATAATTCCTGTATGAACTTCTCCAGATTACTTGTAAATTCTCAAATTTTGATGTGAATAACATGTATGTATGAGATATCAGTGGCAGAAATCGGGGAGTTAAGGAAAAGACAAACTTTGCGGACTTTTATACCGCCGAACATAATGTAAATATTTATTTTATCGGAAATGGGGTCAATGTAATAATACCAGATTATTTATATATGAAAATAATTTAAATATTTTCATATTTTGAATTTTTTCGAAAAAATCGGTTAGTGGTCTTTTAGATTTCTAACTTTTAGTCGAAATATAGATTAAACTATGAAGTGTAGTTTACTATATTCGAATCCATAACCTTCGAAATTTTGAATCTAATATCTTGCATACATAGAAGTTGGCGACAAATATGAATCAAATTTAGCTATATACTAGCCGAATACCCGTTGAAAATCAACTGTCTCGTAATAAGCAACCCTTGAATAATGCAAATTTTTGAATAATTCGCGCTTCACATTTATTTGGCAAATCGAATATTTTGGTGTGCAGAACCCCCTAAAGAAGAAAATATTGGAAAATTTAAATTACGCACTTCTTCCTTTCTAACTATCTACCCGTACACCGCACACATATCAAAGTCTCTATCTCATACCGAAGCATGCTATTTTATAATTTCCCTTTCGAACGTTTTTCTGTGGAGCACACCCATAAATTAACATATTTGTAAAACTCTGTTCGTCTTGGGTTTTTATGATGATTGGCACCAATACCATATACAAACCTCTATCACATGTAAAAGCAAGCGTGTCTCATTTATTCGGAAAATTGAGCATATTGACGTGTGGCATCCTAAGGTAGCAAATACTATAAATCTGAAATTGCACACTTTCTTCCTTTCAAACGATCTATCCGTACACCAAATTTTAAGTCTATCCTATCACGAAGCATGGTTTTTTATCTGCAACTTTCGAACGTTTTTCTGTGTAATATCCCCCCCCCCCCTCCTATAAAGACATTTTTGGAAAAACGTATTGATGTTTTTTATGAAATGATTAGCCCATATACTAAATTTCAAGCCTCTATCACATTGTAAAGGAGGCATTTTTCATTTGTTCGTCAAATAATATTTTGGTGAGCGGCACCCCCTACAATAGCAAAAGTTGGAAAACTGAAATTGCACACTTTCTTTCCAATGATTTACACATGCACCAAATTTGAAGGCTCTAAGAGTTAGAGCCTTCAAATTTGATTAAAGTTAGAGTCTAACTCATCGCGAAGCACGTTTTTTCTATTATTTCACCTTTCGAATGTTTTTGTGTAGAGTACCTATCCCTTTAAATATATTTTTAAAAAGCTCCTAATCTTCTTGGGTCATCCATTTTTCTTGGGTATCAGATGATTCGCCCATATACCAAATATCAAGCCTCTATCACGCTTTAAAAAGGACGTTTCTCATTTATTCCGAAAATCTAACATTTTGATGTGAGGCACCCCGTGAAGTAGAAAATATTTAAAAACTGAAATTGTACACTTTCTTCCTTTTAAACTATCTACCTATAAACCAAATTTGAAAACTATCTCATCCGAAGAGCATTTTTTTTTATCAATTCACCTTTTGAACGGTTTTCTCTGGAGCACCCCACTTAAACGAATATTATTGAAAAACTATATTCGTTCTGGGTGTTTTCATCAAATGGTTAGCCCATATACCAAATTCCAAGCCTCTATCAAATAATAAAGGAGCCGTTTCTCATTTATTCGGTAAATCGGAACATTTTGGTGTACTGCACCCCCCCCCCCTTTAAGTAGAAAATATTGGAAATCTAAAATTGCTCATTTTCTTTCCTTTGAACGATGTACCCATATACCAAGCTTCTATCTCATAAGAATGCTTTTCTATCATTTCACTTTTCGAACGCTTTGGTGTGGAGCACCCTCTGTACAGAACATTTTATAAAATACGAATTTCCCAGAGGGTTTTATCGAACGATTGACCTTTGAACCAAATTACAAGTCTATCTATTCGGGAAGTGCATAAAAGAAGCATGACGGACAGACAGACGGACACTTGGCAATTAATATTAGTTATAATAAGACACAAAAATCGACGCACCAAGAAAGAATTATCCCAATAAGGTAAAATTTGGTACGTGCAATGTGAATGTACAGAAAAATAAATGCTTAGAATTTCTGAACAATTGGATGATTTATTGCACTGAAAGATCTACACAAAGTAAGCACGTCAATATGGCGTTGGTCCATCTCTGGCCTTGATACAAGTTGTTACCCGACGTGGCATTGATGCATAAAGTTGCCGGATGGTGTTCTGAGGGATGTCGTTCCAAATGGCCTCCAATTCACGGGTTAATTCATCTACATTCTGGGACCCAACTCAGCCCAAATGTGCTCAATAGGCGAGAGATCTGGTGATCTGGCTGGCAAAGGAAGTGTGTCGTAAGCACGCAGACAATCAATAGAGGCGTGCCATATGTGGCCTGGCTTTATCTTGCTGAAAATTTAGCCCGGGGTGTCGCGAAAGGAATGGCAATACAACGGGTCGGAGAATATCGGCAACTTACCGCGTTTCGCGGGTGGAGCTAGTTTTCTGCAGCTTTAATAGCAACAGAAAAACAAATGTATTTCGTTGTCTTGGACGGCAGATTACATATTGACGGCATTTTTTATATCTCCAAGGAAGGATGGTTTAATGTCTATCAATAAAATTTAAACATGTATTAAATTCATATAATACAATGTTAATATTTTTTTGAGTTAATGTATTTTATATTGCAGAAAACAATGAGGTAGTTGATCAATCAACTTAAGAGAATCAGATTTTAAGAAAATAGGTAAATTTGGTTGCTTATTTTGGTATTTAACTACTAGCATTTCTAACATCTACTCTGTAATGAAATTGCTATTTTACTCAGTTTTATCCATTCATACAAATTTAGAAATTTTCTATGCATGACTAGTTAAAACTAATTTTTCTTTTTGATTCAATCAAATTTGCCAACAATATTAATATTTGGCAGCAATTTACCTGTATATATTTTTATAGTTATTTACATTTCTCTATTAATATTGATTATACTACGTTATAATATACAGATTGTTAACTTGTATTCTAGTTTGGCAATTCAAAGAAATGATTAAAATGTAAACAAATTTCCATAAATGCATTTTACTCGTTTTGTCTATTTCAAGCTTTCAAGCCTATATTCTTGGTCATAATTACATTTTCTCTTCAGCAATTTAGATAGACAGATATCACCTCAAACGTTCAATTCGAGCATAAGGATGCTTGAAAGGTAAGGTTCCGCCAAAATCGAATTTTCCGTAGTATTTGACCGTAGCCTCCATTGTTTATCTACAGAAGACATATACCACACACATTTCTTTCATGTGCGACATATTCAGTTTTCAAATATGCAATATATAAGACTTTAAAAAAAATATCCATTTTTGACATTTGATATTTAGAATTTTGTGAAAAATGGAGCAATTAACCCACATTTTTTCTCTTTCTACTTTTTTGCAGGACTTGGCTGTTATGTTATTGGCGAATGAGGATCAACCTGAGGAGCCGCTGTTATACCAAATGGCCAACAGAAAAATGTTAAGGAATGTTGTTTTTAATTTTTTAAAGTTTGTTGACTTGAATTATCAATTGCATATTGAAATAAAGAAAAAATTGAAAAATTTTGCAATCAATTCATTTTACAATATTTTAATAAGTATTCTCCAATTTGAAAGATTATGATAAACATGTATCTAAACACATAGGCAGTGTTAGATTGAAAATTTGGGGGTCTCCGGTCAACGATATTTTAGTTAACTTTAGATTATTTTGCAAAATAACAGATAATAATAATGTACAGTAAAAATATCATTGATAAAATAATGCTTGTTCTTAGAATAGAATGGAGTTTCTTTGAAAATAAGAATCATATTTAAAAAATAACTTGATGTTAATAAAACTGGAGTATGACACAAGTCGACTTTCTCATATCTGAATCCATTTTTATGCATCTTCTGGTTTTTAATTTTGCTACAAATGTTTGAAAAATATGTATTGCTGGTCCAATTGATCACAATTATAGCATGTTACCCTTCATCTTAAAGGGTCTGACAATGTACCCACTAATGATGTCAAACTGCATCACTGCTATTTTTTACTACAGTGAATAAAAATATGAAGTTTCGTGATTGAGACATTAGTAACCCCTTTTATGCATAATTTTGTCGTTTTAGCCTATGGTAAGGAAATATAAAATTTCGAATAAATTGCGCAGTTTTCGCTAGAATTAAAAAAATGATCTTGTTCTTTAACAAAGCAGATTGTCAAGTTTCCCGAAAATTTATATTTGAACCAGCCATCGTGTACACAAAAATCTGCTATAGACAGACGGACATCACTTCAAAACACGTTTTCAAAACACGTTTTCAAAACACGTTAAGGTCTTAAACATAAAATATTGTCATCAAACCCTCTAAATTGAAAATTAATGTCGGTTGCATTTTGACTCGTGAGTATGAAAAGTTATTCTATTTGGGATATAACAAGCTATTAAATAAGCAAAATTTTAATTTACATGGTGTATGTTCAGTGCCATGCCGTGAATCTTGCACACGATTATTTCGTTGTGAAAGAAATAAAATTACTGCATTATGAAGTGGAAAAAGTCGTGCTGAACTCATTAAATTTTTATTTTCTCATAGTATAAAATATAGTATAAAAAGTATTGTTTTCACGAAAATTTTAGATTTTTGATCGTAAAATATATTTTAGGACATCCCGAACACCCATTTTTAGAGTGATGTCTGTATGACATTTACTTCCTTGATATTTTACATGTGTCACTTAGTAACTGCGAAAAATTTGATTTTTATGAAAACTGGCTTTTATAAGTAGTGACCGTTAGCTGTGGGCACAGAAGCGAGAAAATATTTGTAAACATTTATCCAAGTAGACTTTATTGTGATTTACCTTTGAACTTACTTTAAAGTCCCCATCTCAATACACCCAAAATATCACGATAACTCAACAATTTCAATATTTTTCCAATACATAGTATTTTACTTTCTTACTATAGAATATAGTATAAATTGTTTTTCCCAAGAATTTTGATTTAGAGATCTCTATACGCTACAACGTTTTAGGACCATTATTGGCTAATTTTAGAGGGATGTCCTTCTGAATGTGGCGATTACTTGTGTACAATAACACAATATTAATGTATTTCTTGGAAACTTTACCAGACTTCATTAACAAAACATCTAGAAAGGGATAGAATTTTTTTAAATTCAAGCGAAATTTAGTTGAAATTTTATATTGTTTTAACATGGCAACATAGGATAAACTTTGACATAACAATTCATAAAGGGAGCTCAAGGATCAAGAAACTTAAGTTTCAACCATTGTAGTGAAAAATAGCCACGATACAATTGTGTTCGTGACGTCATTAGTCCGCCCCCCCTCTCGAAGTTGCACATTGTCAAACTTTATTAATCGAAAGAAAATGAAATGTAACATTCTACAATTGTGATTTAGACCTTTGTTGCAGATTCTTCAAATTTTTTTGCATAATGTAAAATACTATTACATGTTACTTAAAAGTGGATTCTGTTATGAGAAAGTACAGTTGAGCAACACAGTCAATTTTATATATCTCAGATGATCTGAAAAATAAGATAAAGTAACTGGTATCAATTTTTAGAACTTATTGATCGTAAAACGTTCTTAAAATTAGGAATTGCCTTATTTAAAAAATTTAAAGATCTTTGTCCTCTTAATAGATGGATATAATTTTTTTTTTTGATTGAACTGAATTATCCTCACAGTATTGCAGTTTTGGGAAGATTTGTTATGGGGTTATAAATAAAATTCTATTACTCCTCCTCTCTTATTCTTGCCCCCTGAAATTGTTTGAAAAAGATTAATGGATAAGGTAATTAATCTTTTCTTCCAGGTGAGTTTCGCATGAGTCGGGTTTTGTTATTTTTAACGAAGAAATATAGAAAATATACTCTGATTTGTGAGCATTCTTGAGAGGTATTGAATTTTTAATTCAAACCCCAATAAATCACAAAAATTCTTAAGAAAGGGGAAAAATATTGGAGTGTAAAGTTTTCAAACAGCACGTTTGTATTTTAGAATAGTGCTCGTATTGAAGCTTGTTATTGACAGGAAAACTAACACTCTTAATTAAGCTGAAATTTCTTTTTAGAAATTTTATTTTGTTAAATAATGTATGGTGCTTAGTGCCAAATTATTTGTCGAAATTGAGAAATGTCTCAGTTAGGTTCTGTCTTGTGTAGGAGTTTGATTTTTTGTCACCTGTGGGGAGCTTTGGGAGGATTTTGAGCGATTTTAAGTCTCTTTTGCCCACGCTGTGAAATAATATGAAATGTGGGTTCGATTAGATTCCGTTCAGAGGTCTATACTATAAGTACTCAAAGATTTAGCCTTCTGAAGCGTTTGAGGATCATCCTTAAATTGCTGATGGAAAATACCCAGAAAAAAAAATTCAAAATTGTATTACTGCAATGCGAATTTTGGACTCGTGGCATCTGGGCAACGAATGATCAGAGACTGTTATGGTTTTCGAAAATATCCACGATTTAAAGTGAAATTAAAATTTGAAAGTTGATTCAGCTTAGATCCATGCGTTCTATGCTGGTTTCTCGTTATACTTGGGTTATTATACGCTCGTTTGCAAGTATTGTTACGAACTTGTAAAATGCCGTGGTGTCTTTAACCCCCCCCTCTAATTTTCGTCTGTTTCGAAGACCAGACTGAGGAAACACATGTACCGGATCTTTTCCCATGACGTGAGTCTAGGGTTTCTGCATGCTGAAGTTCGAAGGAGGGTTTCCACATTTGGCGATTTATCGCCCATTTTGGCGACTTTTCGAAGATTCGAGAAACTTCACAAAATGTTCAATATTCTGCGAGATATTAGATTTTCAGAAGTTTCTATAGTCTATATTCCCCAAAGGAATCATCACTCGGTTTGAGAGCAGTTGACGAGATACGAGCTACGTTGACTTGTGATTTACGTCAATGTTTTGAGAATAGTATCCGTTATTTGGTGAAATTTGTGAAGCATTTAAGCGTTATTGTTCCTGTTTACACTGTGCTTGTGTATAAAGCGTAATTAACCAGAAATCTGGACTCATTCTTGTATCCCGAGCGTACACCCGCGATTCCAAAGAATAAGTCGTAAAAGTATTTTAAGTTTGTGTTTTAGTCAATAAGTTTCCTAGTTCAAAGATCTTGCTTTCTTACAAGTCCAATCTGGTCAAGAAATAATTAAATAGCAGCCCAATCCTAAGAAGAATTAAAGAAGTAATAATTTTAAATTACCCGGCGATTTCTGGGGAAGTTGCGACCGACTTCCCACTTACCCTGCGCGCGCAACCGGGGACGTCACGCAGTTTTCCTGGAGATTGTGAATCGGATTGGGTTATTTTAAATGATGGAATTAAGAGCTTAGCGTATGGTCATTATAAAACTTAAATGATTGAATTATGGTACATTGAATTGTGGTGATATATTGTATACACCGGGTGAAATTATTATATTTATATTTTAAATGATGGAACGATATGGATTTTTTAAATGGATATTTAATTTATGGATATTTTAATTTTATGGATATTTTAAATGATGGAATGAGGATGATGGAATCGGAAGTCCTTCAGAGAGGTTGGTGGTAGAGGAAGGAGGGTACGGTACCTGTGGATGCCTCACCGCACTGGGTTCCGGTCTAAATTGGGTGAATAAAAAGAAAGTTATGAAGATTGTTGCGGAGGGCGCGGTAGTCCAGTGGTTAACGAGCGAGAGCATTCAAACGAGACCGTTCAAGAAAAAAAAAATCGGGAAATATTTAATTCTGCTTCACAGCTTGCAGAGGTAGTGTTCAAACTGAATTGAAGATGCCAGGACTCACATTAAAGCAAACAACACGTGCAAATCCTCCAACTACTTCTGTTGAAGAATACTACAGGGTGACTATCTTCATTCCTTGTGTTGATAGTCTGATTCAAAATTTACATGATAGAAGATTCGTTTTAAAAGAGGATGTTCTACCAGGTTTCTAGATACTTCTTCCTGGTTTTACTTCTGTTGATGACACAAGCAAGTTGGAAAGTCTGTCTCCATATTTCGACGATAAAATGTCACTCTCAAAACTGAAAGCTGAATATGAACTGTGGTGTGACAGCGTTTTAACTATTGACTCTAATATTGAGGTCCTGAACGTGTTGGATCATTGTAATGGTACCTATTATCGTACAATCGGGTACCTCCTTACAGTCTTGGCTACATTACCAGTAACAACTGCTAGTGTAGAAAGATCCTTTTCGACACTGTTGAGTGAAAATTTTGCCCCGTAGTGTAATGAGTGATGACAGACTGAGTGCAATTGCCATGATTTCAATTCACTCCAACATTACTGTGGAACCGGATAAGGCCATAAATATGGTAGGGAAAAAGTAGTGGAGATTGTTTCTGTAGCAAATAAAAAATGTCGATCTGGGATTGAGCTTGTATGGCAGTTAATTTGCTGTTGGAATTCGAATAAGTAAAATATAAATAAAATAAGTAAATTATAACTTTCCACCTTCAAAGTTTTTATAATTATAGGTATCTGTGGTAATACATTTTTAATTTAAAAATACTGTAGTAATTAATTTTACTTGGATTAAATAATTGAGGTGTAACAAGCTGAAGTTGTAATATATAAAAATCAAAAGGAAAAATGAAATCGAAAAAAAAAAAATATGATGTGGGCAACACATGACTTTCCTTATATAATGCAGCGAATTTACTACTTTTACAGTAAAAAAATAGGTTTTTCTTATAGTAAATACTTATATTCTTTCCAAAATATTGAATTTTCGACAATTAGTCGTCATTTTAATTGATTTAGCGTTATTTTTATCCATTTGGCGAGATTTTCGTTAATTTAGCAACATTTAAAAAGTCGCCAAATTGGCGACATTCCGCCAAATTCGTCGCCAAATTCTCGCCAAGCGTTATGTACGGAGAAATAAGCTATTCTTATAGCATATAAATGACTATTGGCGTTCAAATACAAAAGTATTACTCAAAGTATTTTTTCTCATGAATGGAACGAGCTAGATCCACGAGAATGTCACCCAATTTATCATATGATATTACATATGAAAAGTGAACATGTTTCTCAACAGTTAACATTTTTTTTAATTTAAGGATTTTTTTTATAAATTTATTTGAAAAATATGCAATATCTCGAGAACGGTTCATGCTAGCGCTCTAAAGTTTGTCAATCATTTTCTAAAGAAAAATTACATAAGAAATGTCTATTTGCGTAATTTTATTAAAAGTTTTGATTTTTTGACAATTTTTTTTATATTTCACTCGAAAATTTAGGGGGGTTCTGAACATTCGATTACGTTTAAAAACAATAGGTTTCCAGTATTCACGGATTGTGATTTTTGTACCAAATTTCATTCGAATCGCTCCATTCGTTTGGGAGATATCGTCTCCACAGACTCACTGACACACACATGCATACATACTTTCACACACAGACATCACCTAAAAATGTTTGATTCGTGATCAGGGATGCTTGAAACGTGCTCTTCCGTCGAAAACTCGAATTCGAATTTTCGACCCCTACACAATACTTTTCTTATACATTATGTATATGTCCCGAGGTAACTACCTCTTTTTGGACACGCCCGGTTAGAGCGCGAAGAAGAATAAAGCCGTGTGTATATACCAACATAAATTTATTTACACTATATAAATATTTACACAATATTGCTTTAAAATATTTAAAATACAACTTCCCATATTCCAAATGGGATGCATACCAATTTAAGGTAAACATATACAAAAGTATATATATATAGTCTCACAGACTAAAATGGAAAAGATGGTAATTAAGAATTAAGCTTAAACATCCCTATGTTATATTTAATCATCCTTAAAACGGAGAGAGAGGTCGAACAAATACATAATAGGAAATAGGTCCCAAATGGGTAACTCACCAAACATCGCTGGCCGAGTTACGGGCTTTCATCCTTCAGATGAAACGCACTTAAAAAAGGGGCTACCTCTCGCCCTCGAGTCTGAGATCTTTCTCCTCGCTCCTTTTTTAAATTTCTGAAAACTATCTCTCTCCAAGATTTTAAAACACGCCCCTGAGGCGCATACAACTATCTCATTGGATTCTGGGTCTTAACCCCTTGACCCCAAAGCAACGCCATTGGCTTTTAGACCACCAGAAAAAAAAGCCCCTTCTCAAGCCCCTGCAAAACTGATATGCTTTCGGCCACTAATTCAAACAGGCCGCCAGCCCTATGATCCGTCCGAACCGGACAAACATTAAAATCTTTCGGTAAAAATGTGATCTCCAAAGAAAACTCCCCCACATCCTGTTTTCTATTTCTTCCGAGAGCAGCTGGCCAAACGAAAAGGCTGACCCCCAAAATAAATACGTAAACTCTAGATCTCACCCCCGAAAATATTGGATCATGGGTTTACATGCGACAGTATATAAGGAAAGTAAAAACAACGGCAAGTGGGTGGGGGGAGGGGAGTTACAGCTCGGCACTAATTGAAAAAGTTAACGCTAGAAAGGTAAAGGCCCATTACGGTTTCAAGCGTAAGGTTCAGCCTCCCCCCGTCTTTGAAATGAAATCCTGGCTACGGGCCTGTCTATTACGGATAGTAACTATGACACCGCAATTGAAATATTAAAAGATAGATTTGGGAAAACGATAGTGTTTTCTCGTGTAAATAAATTGTTAAGTATGAGCCCAGTAAAATCGTGTTTTCACTTGAAAGAATTGCGACGATTGTATGATGAGTGTACTGTTCATATTCGGAGTCTAGAGGCGGCAGGAGTAGATTTGAATAATTATGGTAGTCTGCTTTATCCAATGCTATTAAAATTAATTCCACAAGAAAAAGTGTTGGACTATAACAGATCAAATAAAAAGGATAAATCGTGGGATTGTTCAGACCTCTTAGAATTCCTAAAGAACGAGATTGAAAACCGCGAGAAAACATTTTTGTTTAGTAATGCGGATGACTCAAGTGGAAAAAACGAAAGCTCTAAGAATTATTCTAAATTACCTCCTCGAATGCTGAGTCAAAGAGATAAACATTCTTTCAAACCTCATTATAAAAGCAAACCAACTGCGGCGACATTGAACATAAATGAATCGAAATTTCCCGAATGTTTATTTTGTGATCTTATTGATGGCCCTAGACATGATTCACGGGAGTGTAGGAAATCTGTTGATGAGAAAAGAAATAAATTAAAGCAAATGGATAGATGTTTTCTATGTTTAAAGAGATTTCACACATCATTTGAGTGTTTATCAAAAATCCGTTGTGAGCTATGACCATAATGTAGTATTGCACGTAGTATCCGTTGTGAGCGGGACGCCATAATGTAGAATTACACGAAAATAATCAAAATAAAAGCGAAACGAAATCAGATACTGCTGTTACTTCTGTTTCGCAAGAAAATAAATTAAGTGGCGAGATTTATTTACAAACTGCCACTGTAACTATTTTTGAAAAAAATAGAAATATGAATCTTCGCGTTTCTTTTGATGGGGGGAGCCATAGATCATAGGTATCTAGACAGCTGAACTTAAAGGTGCTAGGTGAAGAAGATATTAATATTTATACCTTCGGAAGGACTAAACCCATGATAGAGAGAAGAAAAAGGGTTCAACTTGACTTACGAAGTCCGGGGGGACGCGACACAGTAACAATTGAAGCACTTGAAGCTCCTAATATAAGCAATGCTTTAATTTCTGTTCCAGGCGAAAATATAAGAAATTATTGCAAGGAAAATAAAATACAGTTAGCAGATAGAAGCAAAAATGGAAATAGCTTGCAATTAGCCATTTTAATTGGTTCGGACTATTATTGGAAATTCGTAACCGGAAAAATAAGAAGACTGTCGGGATCATTAGTAGCTTCAGAAACTATATTAGGATGGTCGGTCAACGGTTCGACCGCTGCAACAAATATAATGATTGCTCAATCTGCAGTTAACGTAATGAATATCGCGGTAAAATCCACACACACGGATCTAAATTCCGAAACTAATTCAATACTTCGAAATTTCTGGCAACTAGAAAGTTTAGGAATCGTCGATAATGACAATGGATCAAAAGAACTTGAAACAGAAATTCTCAAAAATTTTGACAAATCAATCAAATATCGCGACAACCGCTATGAAGTTCGATTACCGTGGAAGGAGGAAGTCATAGAGATGAAAGACAATTATGAAGTGACTCTCAACAGACTGAAAAGTTTATCAACGAAATTTAGAAAAAATCCCGACATCTATGACCGTTACAAGAAAATCATCGAAGACCATCTTAAAAGGAGAATTGCTGAGGAAGTGCTGGAGAATCCTTGTCCAAATTTGTACTACATTCCACACCAGCCAGTGCTAAGAGAGGATCATGCTATCCCAAAATTAAGAATAGTTTTCGATGCATTGTCTCATGCAAATAATTGCCATTCATTAAATGACTGTTTAGATTCAGGGCCGAACGTCAATTCAGATCTGCTAGGATTACTGATTTGCTTCAAAAAATACAGAATTGGAATTACAGCAGATATCGAACAAGCATTTCTACAAATTCTGCTGTCACCAGAACACCGAGATGCGGTTCGATTTTTATGGCGTGAGAATTATGAAGAAGGTCAGTTGAAGATTCTAAGAATGACTCGGGTCATATTTGGAGCAACATCAAGTCCATTTCTACTAGCAGCTACAATAAAACACCATGCTAAGAAATTTAAATTGAAGTTTCCGAAGATTTTTCAGTTTCTAGAAAATAATTTTTATGTAGATGATCTGATTGCTGGAGCAGATGAAGAAGAAAAGCATTAGAAATGTATAAAGATATGAAATATGTCATGAAACAAGCAAGTTTCAATATGAGAAAGTGGAAGGCAAATAATGAAGAGGTTCAGGAAATTTGGTTCGAAAACGAAAATTGTATTCAAGATGCAAGTAAGAGTAAAGTTTTGGGATACATTTGGAATAGATAAGAAGATTCCTTTAAAATTGAGATCAAAGATTTAGTTTGCAAAATTAGGGATGGTGCTACTGAAACTAAAAGAGGAGTCTTGAAAATTATTGGATGTCTGTATGACCCATTAGGATTTTTTAATCCCTTTACTATTAGAGCAAAAATACTTCTTCAAAATATTTGAAAGTGTGGATTAGAATGGGATGATCTTTTGCCATTAGAGTATAACCAGAATTGGAAGAGTTGGTGTAATGAACTTGAAGATATAAAGGGTATTGAAGTTCCAAGACATTATTTCGAAGGTGCTATAATGAGAAAGTTGACGAAAACTGTGCAATTGCATTGTTTCACAGATGCAAGCCAAAAAGCTTATGGAGCGGTACTATATTTAAGATACATGAAGGAAGATACCGTAAAGGCCGAATTTGTCATCTCTAAAGCTAGAATAGCGCCACTAAAAGCAATTACTCTTCTTAGACTTGAATTTATGGCAGCATTAATTGGGGCTAGAATTTCCAAGACAGTTAAAAAATGTTTGGGGGGAGAAACTAGAAATAATTCCATATTTCTGGATAGATTCAGCAATTGTACTTCACTGGATAAAAGGAAATTCGGAAAAATGAGAACCCTTCGTCCAATACAGGGTTCAAGAAATACATGAAAAAACGTAACCGTCATCATGGTCGTTTTGTCCTGGAAAAGAAAATCCAAGTGACTTGGTCACAAGAGGTATAAGAGTTGAAGTTCTAAGAAATAGTGAAAATTGGTGGCATGGACCAAAATGGTTGGCTGAAGAAGAGGACGCTTGACCCCAACTACCAGTGAGCCTCAAATCTCAGGTGGTTGAAGAAGAAAAGAGAAAATTGGTAAAAGGGAAAATATTTCAGGCCAGTTGCATAGCAGAAAAGAAGGAAAATGCTATATTTGACTTAAAATGTAGCAGACTTATTAGAATACTTAGAATTACTTCATGGATTAAAAGATTTATTTCTAACACCCGAAACAAAGATACTGAATTATCAGGACCTTTGACGACGAATGAAATAGCTGAATCAGAAAATTATTGGATAAAAACAACATAATTGGAACATTTTCCTGAGGAATTGAAAACATTGAAAAATGGAAAACCTGTATCACCAGACTCCAAAATTTACCCGTGCAATCCATTTTTGGACAAAAATAATATTTTGCGTGTTGGAAGAAGATTGCAAAATGCTGAGTTAAACTTTTGTGAAATTCATCCAATTGTACTACCTGATCTTAGTTATTTTTCAGATCTTGAAATCAAAAGAGGTCACGAAAAGATCATGCTGGAACTCATGCTGGAACTGCTGGAATTGCTGAAACTTTAGCCCAAGTCCGAGAAATACTTTGGGTATTGAAATGAAGACAGAGAGTGAAAAGCATCATAAATAGATGTATGATTTGTCGGAAGTTTAGAGCAAAACCTATGACTCAAGATGTTGCACCACTACCTCCAGATATAGTGAGAGTAACGTATCCGTTCGAAGTAACCGAACTCTACTACGCAGGACCATTGTATCAAAATAATAATGAGAAGGCGTACATTATACTGTTTACCTGCGCCGTGACAAGATCCGTACATCTGGAACTAGTTTCCATCATGACCGCACAGCATTTCTTGCTAGCTTTCAGACGATTTATCTCAAGGAGAGGAATATGCCGAGTTATAATGCCAGATAACACAAAAACTTTTAAAATGACAAAAAAGGAGCTCAAAAGTTTGTGGACCACAATTAGAAACAACGAAGTTTTGGACTTTTTCGGAAATCAAGGAATTGAATGGAAGTTCATTGTTGAGCGAGCCGCTTGGTGGGGCGGTTTTTGGCAGCGACTTATCTATCAAATCAATAAAGTCATGTTTGAAGAAAATTCTCCTGAGAACATCTTTAAAATATGAAGAGCTGGAGACCACTTTGATTGAGGTAGAGGCGATCCTGAATTCGAGACCTCTAACCTATATCTAGAGTGAGATTGGTGAGCCAGAGCCATTGACTCCTGGATATTTTCTCGTTGGACGTAGATTAACATCATTGCCCACTGGAGAAATTAGACCTTCCACTTCAAAGAAAGATGAGTTGACCAAGAAACACCTCTATCGCCTTGCACTTGTGGAGATGTTTCGGAAGCGTTGGAAAAGAGAATACCTTTTAGAGTTGAAAACCGCACCACCAGGTCCAGAAAGGCAGAGACTCATCACTTATTGTGAAAAACTCAGTTGTTCTCATTCATGAGGACAAAATACCCCGTTTAATGTGGAAGACCGGTGTAATTCAGACGACCCATCCTGGCCGTGACGGAAAGACCAGAGCCTGTACAATAAGACTGCCCAACGAAACTCTGATAAGACGACCTGTGCATCTGTTATATATCTTGGAAATAAACTGATAAATATCTGAAATTTCATTAGAACTCTAAATAAAACTTTACTTTTATTTCTAAGAAGAAATGTTTTTGAATTTAAATCTCAAATTGTTTAAGAATGTACCAATTATTTCAGTTTTTCTTTGTTTGTGTTTTGTATGTTACACGATTTCTTTACTGAATACTTAAGGGTGAGCGTCAGTAAATCTTCTGCCCTATCCGCGCTTTGTTAACTTTCGCGGCACATATTTTTCGCCGAAATTCTGCTTAAACAGTTGCGAAATATTTTCTGAAAGATAAAACACAATGCTTAGATTATATTAAAACTAAATTTAATACCCAATAAAACATAAAATATATTTTTTATTTTAATCCAAAATATTTTTGGTGCTGCCACCTTTTGTCGTAATTTAATTCATACCGATTATTTTTATTTTTTAATGAACATTTTTAACTCTATTCCTTCTAATACAGTATTAAATACAACAACAAATCATATATAGTAATGCCACAATCACGGAATGGTAATTTCTCATTCTATAAATTTGATAAGGGGATCTGAATGTACATCACTGAGGACTGCAGTTTTGCCTTCAAGTTCCTTTGTCTTCAAGTCCAAGTTAATTTACGTTTCCGTGATTGTGGCATTATTATATATGATCTGTTGTTGTATTTAATAGCGTATTAGAAGGAATAGACATTTAAAAATGTTCATTAAAAAAATAAAAATAGTCGGTATGAATTAAATTACAACAGATGGCAGCACCAAAAATATTTTGAATTAAAATAAAAAATATATTCTATGTTTCATTGGGTATTAAATTTAGTTTTAATATAATCTAAGGATTGCATTTTGTCTTTCAGAAAATATTTCCCAACTATTTGAGCAGAATTTCGGCGAAAAATGTGTGCCGCGAAAGTTAACAAAGCACGGATAGGGCAGAAAATTTGCTGACGCTCACCCTTAATCCAGAGTACGGAATTGATTAGTGATTTTGATCCAACTTCTTGATGAACTCCATCGGGGGGGTGGGGGGGATGATGTTGACGTTTAACTAATTGTTGTAGAGGTCATTAGATGGCGCTGGCTGCGGCGAGCAGTTTTGAATAGATGATTTTTGTTGTTTTGATTATTCATAAAAGAAAAAAGTATGGGAGAAGTTTGCCGGTGCGTTAGTGTAGAAAAAAAGCAAAGGGTTTTACGAATCCTTTTAGAAGGCCAAAATTTACGACCTAATAATTAGTTTTAGGAATGATTTTGAAATGGAAGGTTTATGGAACCTAATAATAAAGTACTGCGCTCTGGATTAAATGCATTTATTGAAGTAAAAGAAAACGTGAACAAACCCTATATACAAATATGTGTATGTGTGCGTTATATTAACCTGTTCGTGATGTCAAAAATGTGTTGTGTTCATCATTTCATCTAGATTACTGGATCACAAGAAGCTTAAAAATCCTGCTCAAGGTAAGAGTTAAGTTAAGAAAATTAGATTTGATTTCTGCGTCAGTTAGGTTAGACTGATATTCTTTTCATACTATTTTATCATCTCCCCTTTCGAACGTTTTTCTTTGGAGCACACCCATAAATATACATTTTTGAAAAACTCTGTTTGTGTTGTGTTTTTTATCAGATGATTGGCCCATATACCAAATATCAAGCCTCTATCACATTTAAAAGGAAGCGTGTCTCATTTATTCCGAAAATCGAGCATATTGGCGTTCGGCACCCCCTAAAGTAGCAAATATTGGAAATTTGAAATTTGCACACTTTCTTCCTTTCAAACTATCTACCAGTACACCAAATTTGATGTCTCTATCCTATTTTGGAGCATGTTCTTTTATCACTTCATATTTCGAACGTTTTTCTGTGTTACACCCCCTTAAATGTTCATTTTTGAAAAACCGTAATAATCTTACTACATCACTCAATAAGTCTCTGGTCTAACTAAGAAAAACAATTTTTTTTTTTAGAAATTCGAATTTATTCATCAACATACTCTCCTTCAAGAGTGATACATTCATTCCAACTCTCTAACTTTTCGATGCCTTTTTTGTAGAATGATTTGTCTTTGCTTTCAAAATAGGCCTCAGTTTCGGCAATCACTTTTTCATTTGAGCCAAATTTCTTTCCCTGGAGCATCTTTTTGATGTCTGCAAAAAGCCAGTAGCCGCTGGAGGCCAGAGTGGTCGACCCGACGTAAGAAATCCTTATTATCTCGCTTGAACAGCTCCAAACAGCTCTCTGAATCGTCGAAGCGTTGTTGTTTTTGGTCCGGTGTGAGCAAACGCGGCACCCACTTCGAAAGCAACTTACTCATGCTCAAATTTTCGTATAAAATTATAAACGCACTACCTTCTGATATAGGTGTCAGCTATCTCACGCAACTTCACTTTACGGTCTTTCAAAACTATTTTGTAGACTTTTTTTATGCTTTCCGGAACAACTGCCGGAACCAACTCTGGAACACTCCGGAACAACTTTGGGCGACCAGAGCGTTCAGCATCATCGGTGTTTATACGACCGCGTTTAAATTCAACATACCAGTCAATAATAGTTGATTTCCCTGGTGCAGAGTCTCCGTAACGCTTATCAAGCCCCTGTTTGGCTTCAACAGTATTTTTCCCCATCAAAAAACAATGTTTAATCAACACACAAAATTCTTTTTTATCCACTGATTTGAAAATTACAAAACTGGGGTCACTAAAACCACTGTAACCTATAAACTAATTGTCAGAATGTCATGAAATTTTGACACGTGTCATTTGAAGATTGGAACTATCCAGAAATTATATGGGTCTGTCAATAGTGTTGCCATATAGGTGTCAGACCGGAGACTTATTGAGTGAGGTGTTAGGTTTTTTTTATCAAATGATTAGCCCATATACTGAATTTCAAGCTTCTATCACACTTTAAAGGAGGCGTTTTTCAATTGTTCGTGACATTTCAGTGTGCGGCACCTCCTACAATAGCAAATGTTGGAAAACTGAAATTGCACACTTTCTGCCTTTCCAACTATCTACCAGAATACCGAATTTGAAGTCTCTCACTCATCGCGAAGCATGCTTTTTCTACCATTTCACCCTTCGACTGTTTTTCTGTGGAGTACCCACCCCCCTTAAATATACATTTTTGAAACCTGCATTCTTCTTGGGTTTTTTATTAAATGATTCGCCCATATACCAAATATCAAGCCTCTATCACGTTCTAAAAGGGGTATTTCTACTTTTCCGAAAATCGAACATTTTTATGTGCGACACACCCTAAAGTAGAAAATATTGGAAAACTGAAATTGTTTATTACTTTTAACACTTACTTGAAACACTTTCTTACTTCCAAACTATCTACCCGTACACCAAATGTCAAATCTCTATCTCATCCCGAAGTAGTTTCTTATCAATTCCCCTTTCGAACGTTTTCCTCCAGAGCACCCCCTTAAACGAACGTTTTTGAAAAACTATATTCATTTTGGATGTTTTCATCAAATGATTAGTCCATATATCTAATTTCAAGCCTCTATCAAATTTTAAAGGGGTCGTTTCTCATTTATTCGGTAAATCGAATATTTTGGTGTGCGGTACCCCCTTATAGGAAATCTGAAATTGCACACTTTCTTCTTTTCGAACGATTTACCCATACACCAAATTTGAAGTCTCTATCTTACGGCAAAGCATGCTTTCCTATCATTTCACTTTTCGAATGTTTTGGTGTGGAGCACCCCTCTAGAGAACGTTTTCGAAAAATTCTATTCTATTCGGGAAGTGCCTAAAAAAGGCTTGACAGACAAACAGACAGACGGACACTTGGCAATTAGTATATATAGATAATTACACCTTTCATATGAAGAGATCACGTGACCATTATATGAAGGTATGTGATCCACTTCAAAATAAAATATGGCACCCATCTTGTGTCAAAATCGTGATTTTTAAAGTTCTTTTTAATTCATATTTAGTGTGTATTCGTCCTCAGACTGCTTTATTTTTGCTTAAATTCTATGCATCTACATACTGAAATAACGCAATTACAATATATTTGAGTTTAAATGATCATCCAATTTTGAATATTTCTACAACGAAGCCTAATTTTCACTTATGGAGAATTTAAATACCAGAAGATGTGGAATGAGTTGTTTAAGAATTGATGCATTTCTTTAACTCAAAATTATTTAGCTCATGGAGTCTGCAATATAGTTGATATGAATGAAATATTCATTGATTTTAAGAAGAGAAACAAACGATTTTTCGATGAAGCATAGCGTTAAATAACTTGCACCTACATGGTCTTAAGTTTTTAAATAAAATAAATTATTATAGTAGTGATGAATGAAATGAATGAAAATTTTTTTTATGAATGAAATGCTGCTTTTATAGAGAGAGTCAGGCGTGTTATATTTCGATGACGTTATTTGAATAAATTTCATTTGTTTTCGATGAAGTTTTCAAATATAATAAATTATTGTAGTATTATGATAATTTTAAAAGTATTACCGAGGAATGCATCGCATTTTAGAGATGTTTAAACCCGGCAATTTATATTTCAATGCCGTCATTTGAATGAAGTTCATTTTTTTCGATGAAGTTTTAAGTTTCCAAATATAATAAATTAATGTAGTATTGTGATAATTTTAAAAATATTACCGAGGAATATATCGCATTTTAGAGATGTTTAAATAAAATTGCATTGAAGTTGGAAAGTGTTTCATAATCAATGCTTTATGAATGATTGATCTTTCTTGTTTAGTTACTCATTTAGTCATTTCTAGCGATAACTGAAAAATAGTTCCTATAAATGCGAAGAAGTGTGCCAAGCCGGGCCCTTCGCTCGTGAGAGGGCCGTGGCAGTCAAATTAGTGACGTCACGAAAAACATTCCATGGTTGGCGAAACAATCCCGTTCGCTCAGTTTGCGAGTTTAAAGCTAGTTTTTAAAAATATTTTATTACTTTTTTTTCTTTCTCTCGGAGAGCGAAGGAGGAGAGGCCCCGTTTAAACTAGCAAACTGAGCGAACGGGATCGTTTTTCGTGACGTCACTAATTTGACTGCCACGGCCCTGTCTCGAGCGGAGGCCCCGTTCAAGCCCAAATCATGACATCAGCGGCATAGATCAATGGAAACTTTCCACTGGTTAAATTTTCATTAAACATTAGTTATATTTTTCTTTTTGAACAAATGTAAAAAAAAATAAGTGCATATATGTTGCATATTTAAAAAAAAATACGATTTATGTCACCAGAGGGTGTACTTGTATAGACAGGTTAAATTTGACTAATTTTATTCAAATAAACCTGGCAACCCTGATGGAAAGCGAACTATATTTTGTGGTTTCACGTCTCATTGCTTACTTCCGCCTCCGTTGATGAAAAGAGTACGTTGGTACGTCTAAACTAGTTTGTCTAATTTTACTGCCGCGTGAAACTATAACTTCATTGTTGTCTAAATGTAAGTACCTCTTATTTTTGATTGTATATGTCTATATTGGGGTGAAGTAAAAGTTACAGAAATACACCACTAACTCTTACTAATAGTGTCCCCCAGTTGACTCTGAAATCAAATAGTGAATCTAATAAAAGATAAAGTACATTGCGTAGATACTAACAAAACCAGTTTATTTGTGGCCACTAACACATTTATTAAACGCATAAATTATCAAACACACTAATAATAAACACTGTACACTTAAACGTACTAAGCTTTGCGTACGGGTTATTATAGTAATTGTTAAATTAATGTATCATTAAATTAAATTCTAAGTTGGCATAAAAAGGGGAATTTCCCAAAGCTCAAGCAGCTTATGTTGATACAATTATAGTTAGATTAATAGTTATACATACATTAACATCATAATTGAAACATAATCGCAATATCTCCAACGCAGATGGAATGGTTTGTTATCCAAATGTTCACATGATTAGAGACCCGGGATCGGAGAGGAACATGACACACTGGCAGGTTGTATTCGCATATCTTTATTGTTACATTGGGAGTTCGTTTGGGCTTGTCACCAAGATACACACTGTGCTCCACAGTTAAAACGGTTGCCTATTTGGGATTCATGGTTCGGAGGGTGGTCTCGACGGCCGAGACCGGATGGCTCAGCGCTGGATCGAGGTCCTGGGAACGGGAGTGAAAGCCGATGCCAGTCATGCAAGTGTCCCGGTAGAAAGTTATGATTGCATCGATCATTTGCAGTGCGAACCTTTATAATGATGGCGGTAAAATGACGGTTGATCCATTCAGATGAAGCGGTTATGTGCTGCTTAGGGGCCCGGGATTGGTGCCGGGCAAACACTCCGCAAATGCCGAGTTGTGAGATGACAATGGCCCTGAACTGTCAAATGCCGTCGACCTTGCAGGCCACACAGTTGTCACGGCTTAGATGTAGTTTAAAGGGTCCAAAGGGTAGCCCATACTACGCTGTTTATTTGCAGAGCTGCGTGGCGAAATCCTCGTTGCTCCGATGACCGCCCTGCCCGATGATTGGCAAATGTCCGTCTGGTTCCACACCAGCTTTGTTTTGGCTTAGAGTAGCCATAATATTTAATTTCCTGAATATCCGCGCCTGCATACGATCTACACTTGAGTAAATGTGCTCATATCAAGGACTAAATATGCCGGTTCCTTCCTTGGGGCATAGAACTACCACTAAGGGAATAACATTGGACACCGGTTTCCTAACGATGTATCCAAATGCATCTTGGATCGGGCTTCGATCAAGTATCTATACACTTGGAGACCTTCGCTGCAGAGATCAAAACTGAGTCTGAACTTTTTACCTCGTGTCCCTTTACATTTTATGAGGGAGGAACAAAATGGGATGAAAAGATTCTTTATCCGCTCATTCGTTATATCACTTATGCGTGAGGAATGGGTGGTGCGATTCCGGCCAAATTATTGGATTGCAAAGTGACTTATTTTATATGCATTCCAATAATTCGATGACCTACGGGATTCCAACAGCCGGGAGGTCTTGTCAGAGTCCCGGAGTGAGTTAACACTTGACAGAGGCCATAAATTTTAAAGAGATTTGTCGTTTCAATTCTAGAGATTTATTACATCTCTTATAGGACCGGCTACACAGTTAGTTACCGTAAGTCTTAGGGTTGGTCGTGTGGTCTGGGCCTTCCAATCTCTTATAGGAAATTTACCACTTCTGTCTTATACCACTCAAACCTTGGCGCCGAACTGTCCCATCGTGTCTGTGAGGAGGCATCGTGCTAGCAATTAACTTACCGTACACATTATCTACATTGAGTAATTACTACTCCACCCCCTTTCTTCCCTGGGTGAAGCCTGTTGAGCATGAACAGTATTTGCACTATGTGCAAATATGTTATGCTTCATAACATATATTTCTACTGTTGTGGGACTGAAATCTAGAGAAATGGGAAATTTTTGGTTGGTTTTCCAGAAAAGTTTCTGCCCTTTTCTTTTTAATTAATTTAAAAACAAAATATAGTATTTTTTGCTCTCCAAATTTATAAAAATATGGAATGTTTTGGCAATTTCTTTTGCTGAAGGAAAATCCTTTAATTGCACTAAATATATATGCTCAACTCTGTTTTTGACAAATTATTTCTTTTTCATGATTCTTCACTGATTCAAATACAAGCAGGTATTTTAAGCCATTTCTAGTAATTTATTTTTAGAAAATGTGTAATTATAAGTATTACCTTTCCCTACAATATAATGTATAGGGAAAGTATTGGAATCGTGTCGAATATCGAAACACCAGCTTTCGACGAATCTAAACTTTTTGGGATTTGCAGAACATGAAAAAACTATTTTTAGCGTGACATCTGTGTGAGTCTGTGCATTGTATGTAATGCGTCCACTCGAAATCTGATTTGTCAAATTTCCCGATGAAAATAAGACCTACCTCATAACTCTAGGACTAGCCGTTTCCGAGATATTTGAGTTTTTCGCATTTTTGCTACTTCGCCTTTGAAAATACTTCCAGTTACCAAATGGAAAAGGCGTTTGTATTAAAAGTGCAAATTTAGTGTAATTTCAAATAGATGTGCGTGCTATTTTGTGCCATTATGCTCTATTTAATAAATTAAGTAATGAAAAAATGAACGAGCCTTTAGAGAAAATCGTTTGCTGCCCACATCAGTTTTTTGATTCAATTTACTTTCCCTATAACGCATTCTACACAATGAGAAAAGTATTGGAATAGTGCCGAAAATCGCAACTCGAGTTTTCGACGGGACTGCACTTTTGAGACCACTAGAACGTAAAATAACACTTTTTAGCGTGACGTGTGTGTGTGTGCAATGTATGCTTCCACTCTAACTCAAACTAATGGACCAAATTTCAAAATTTTCTAGGATGTCACTTGTGGGTTGCTGGTGCTAATTAGATTCTAATACGATTCGGAATGAAAGAAATTGGCTTATTTTTCTGAAGTGGCCCGCAAAAATTGCATGTATTCACTCCAAATAATAAACTATTTCATCAAATTTCACGATTTGGTAGATAAGTCCCTTGTTATCCTGGTGCTGATTAAATTATGGAACAATTTTGGTAAAAACAACCTGCCTCTTTTACGTTCCCCACAATAATCATCAAAATCTGAAGAGACTACGTATGCAAATTCTTGTGTATATACTGAGAAACTAATTAACCCAATTTCACAAAATTTGGTAGATACGTTTGTGAGTTACAGTGCTGTTAGTTTGTTTTCGAATCATTCCAAAATCTATCTGCTTTTTTTTTGCGAAATAACTCAAAATTCGTCAAGAACTAAAATAAAACTCAACAAATATATCAAATGTATGTTTTATGCGTAATTTTTGACGTGGGAAAGAATAAGATGGACCCAATTATCCTAAGATGGTCCATTCTTGAAATATGTAAGTTTTCTTAGTTTGGAGAACTGAAGACTTCTTCATTGTACATTACTTGAGACGCTAATTAAATTTTGGCATGATTCGAAAAATATAATCTTTTTTTTTCAAGGCAATAACGTCAAACACAATTGTCACGGCTATTTTTCACAAATTGTTGAAACTAAAAAATCTCATGATCATTGATTGATAAATAACTCCTTTTATGTATGATTATGTCAGATTTTGCCCTATGCTGTCATGTTAAAGAAATACAAAATTTAGAACACATTTCAAAGTTATCGCTTAAATTAAAAAAGTTAGATCTAAATTTTTTGTTAACAAATCTGGATGTTACCGATTGACTTTGATTAGGTGAATACTTTAAATTTTTGTGACAAATTTCGTTCGAAACGCTCCGTTCGTGAGATATCGTCTGCTCAGACACCACCTCAAAAACTATAGATTCGAGCTCTGAGACCCCTGAAACGTGCTTTTTCGTTGAAAACTCTACTTTTCCTCCCCGCCACAATACTTTCCCTATACATTATACTCAACATATTGGGAAAGTAAAAATAGTGCAGGTAAATTCTGCTCCAAATTGTTTCAAATCGCAGCGCTTATTCCAAACTGCGTCGAAATAAGTTGTCAGAATTTGCTTCCAAACCTAATGTTTGGGATTCATGGTCATCACTGCAACAGAATTTAATTTTATAGTTAATAAATATATGTTGCAATTTTTCATAATCATGAATTTTAATTTTTGATAGTTGTATTAAGTAAAAGTAGAAATGGATTTTTTTTTCGTGAGTTTGGAAGCATTCATGTACCCTTATAAAATTTTGGAATGTTTTAGCAAGCCTAGATTAACTATATAGGCAAAATGGTAATTTTAAAAACTTAATTTTGTTATTTGTATAGCAATTACAGGGTGGCTACAGAATCTGGAAATCGGGGAAACATCAGGGAGTATCAACATTCTGGAAAAATCTGGGAATTTCTAAAATAAACTGTAAAATCAGGGACCCTGGAATTCTTTTGGTAATTACAGCTTGCTTCTGACTCACGACAATACACATCTATAGAATTATTCGCATTTCATGAGATAAGAGATTGTCTTTGGACACCTCAACAAATAGATGAGTTGTAAAATTTCGGCGTTTCTCAGAGATTCCTGTCATTTAAATTGTTTTAAAATTTGCAAAGATATTTCATATATGATAAACAGATTAAAAAGACTCAGTTTCGTCTTATATATAATATTATCGAAATAAGTGGTGTTTAACTATATAAATTCTTAACTGGATTTTACAGAACTGAGTTTATAGCTGAGATTACAGCTTATTGAGAATTAAATGCTTGAAGGATTAATGTTCTTGTAATAAAACTGTTCTTGTACACAACTCTTGCATAAATACCATACTTTAATTATGTTTGGCATTGAAAAGTATAATAAATTTTTATTTATTCTTTTCAATTTCATTGACAATTTTATGCTTGTTAAACTGATATTCAGTGAAAGTGGATAGTGATACATATCGGGTAGTTTTGAATATATTTGGAAATCGGGTCGTTTGGAAACCTGAATTAGGTAAAATGTTAATTTAAAAAGCTAATTTTTGTTGGTTTAATTTATAGCAATTATATGGATGAAACATCGGTGAATTATTGAAGGATAATGCAGTTTAAAATTTTGCAGTGATCTGCATCCAAATTTTATGATCAAAATACATTTATTTAACATTAAATAAAATTATAAGTAGTTTTTCGTACATTTTGATGTATTAATGTACCTGCATATTAATTATAGGGAAAGTCTCTGTCTAGATTTACATAGGGAAAAATATTATTTGTTTCATTTAAACTGTGTTTATATATTTTTGTTTTATAATTTGTTAAATATAATTGATTATGCAGTTTGTTGGAAAATAATTGATCATAAGGTAAAATTTAAGTTTATAAAACAGTATCTAAGGCGGAAAAGAAAAACCTTCCTCGCCAGAATGGACAAGAAGCTCAACTTGCACTAAAACAACTGTTGCTTGTAAAACAAGAACTTTTACAACTTCCTTGTAGAAAGCAGTCGTGTGTCAGTTAAACTAAAATGGTTTCAAGGGAATTGTAATCCCATTCAAGTTGAAACAAAACAGAACAGTATGCGCTTTTAACAAAAACTGAGAGCGAATTACACTAAAAGCTCATACTGTTCTAAGTGATCTGTATTGTTCTAAATATTCTGCTTTGGCCTGAAGAAGGGGGCTTGCAACGTTTTAGAAACAATTGTAGTAGCCCAATTGACATATCCCTTTCTTTTACTAGGAAGTTGTATAAATTTTTGTACGCGTTTCTTGCTAATTCTGATGAGGAAGACTGGTTCCCCCCTTCTAAACTTGACGCAATTATTTTCGTGTTATGCCGTTTTATATAAGTTTTATAACCTTTTTTAACTTAAACTATCTTGTACTTTCAAAGAATTGTTAAAGTATTTCATATCATTTGTTCCTTTTATGGACTTACTCCTAAATAAAAAAGCTCAACTTAAAACATCATGGTTCACAAGATTTTTAAATGTTCCCTTAAATAGTCTTTTGAACCGTATGATTTAATGAAAACATGTTAAATCAAAATCTGAAAATTTTAGTAGAAAACGCTGTGAAAATTTGATGCATTCCATATATATTTATTTTTTTGTTGTATATTATGTAAACAGGATTTGTATGTGTAAATACATTTTGCATCTTTGCCCATTGTTTACTTTTTAAAGAATTTCTTTTCTTATCTTAAATTTTAATATATATCAGTTTAATCGAAGATGGATTCGGTAACCGCTTTTGAGATAAATGAAGATGGTAAGAGCAGTGATGAAATTTCTCAGAAAAAAAGTAAGTTTATAACTTAACAAAGTTTCCATGAACTTGAAAAACACATAGAATGGAGGCATAGGACATTGCACCTTGTATTGGAAAAATCAGTTATGGTTAATTCTTTTCCAAATTGCTTCATATCACTATGCCTACTCCAAACTGCTTCAAAATAGGGTGCTTTGTAAAGTTGTTTCAAATTGTTTAGGATGTACCACATGATGTACTACAGTGAGTAAACATAGCTATAGGTGCAACTTGATTGTAATAGCAACATCGCAATACATTTCTGTTAAAGTCTAAGATCCATCAATGTATAATCCAATGCAAGAAATATCGCATTCTGTCATAAAATTGTCATTTAAGTATGTATTTAGTTTGCAGTTCTACAAAGAGAAAGTTTACAAAATATTCTAATTTTTGAGCTAAGTTGAATGTATACCAGTAAATGAGCAACCTTTGTTAGATTTCAACTTTCCTCAAATTAGTGAAAATTATCGAATCTAGGTGCACAAATTATCTTTTTATTACCAGACACCTTGCGTTACACCAGTTGAGAACCGCTGCGCTAGAGCATGATCTTGCTCAGAGTATAGGTCGAATATTTTGTTAGTTTTGAAATTTTTTCAAGTCTGAATTACCTTTGAAGATGACCTTCCTTTGGATTGAGATATTTCGAATTAGCTCTTAATATTGTTAATAAGACTAGAAGTTTAACCTGTTGCTCAGACTGTATACTTTGTCTATAATGATCTATAACAAGATGACAAAAACTGGAAATTTTATATACTTTTGAGACTTTTCCCAGTCCTGTAAAACGTTTTTTGAATGATGCTAGACGCTAAATCAATGAGTGAGCTAAAACAGTCATTTTCAGATGTTAATTTCATTTGAGCCAGCTATAGCCGCCCTGGCCTGGCCTGTAACCAAAATTCTAAATCCGTAGCTTTAGTAAGTGAATTTTGTAGTCCAAGACTACATATTACATTTTGATGGGTCATTTTATCTTCAAAGAAAGGTGGCTAAATTAGTCACTTTAATTTTAACTTAGCATTAATTTCATGTAATGAAATGCGCATCTATCTTTAGACTTCATACATTTTATATTACAGAGAACTTGGGGCATAACTTGACCGAAACAACTATAGAAAATACTTAAACTGAAGCAAAAGGTAAATTGAATTGCTTCTTTTGTTATTTGTTAACTATTACATGCTAACACGAGTAAACTGTGTAGAAGCTAAACGTGGTATTCTACTCAGTTTTACCTATTACTCACTCTTTTGGTTCGATAAATTTGTGAGCAGTTTAAATATTAATGCATTTTTGTTATTTATATTTCAGCGTATACTTGGCTATCGTATGGTAACTGATAAATTGTGTCCTAGTTTGGCAGTTAAAGGAAATGATTAAAATAAACGCATTTTTCATAAAATGCATTCGCTATTTTAAGCCTACATCTTACGCCTACTCATTGACGTATTCTCATTTCTTCATTAAAAAATCTGATGTGGGCAGCACATGACTTTCCCTGCAGACTTATATCTACGTTCTCTTTATTTTAATTACATTTATTTCACTTTTAATTAAATTTTCGTTCTCATTCGGTAACCGGGCTTATTTTCAAAGGTGGCGTAGAGAAAGTACGAAAAACTAATATATCTCGAGAACGGCTAGTCCTAGTGTAATGGGGTTGGTCTTATTCTTTTCGTCGTTAAAAATTACGTATTAAATCAGCATTTAATGGATTTATTTGAGTATACTCAGTTCTTTAGTTTAGATTTGGACGATTTTTGCGGGTCATTTTGCAAAAAAAGGCAGGTCATTTTTTTCCAAATCGTACCAAAATCTAATCGGCACCAGGGTAACCTACAAGTGACTCATCTACCGAATTTTGTGAAATTCGGTCCATTAGTTTTTCAGTTAGAGTGGATACAAGATTTTGCGGGCCATTTCGCAAAAAAAAGGCGGGTACTTTTATCCCTAATCGTACCCAAAACTAATCAGCACAAGACTCGCTCACAAGTAACTTACCTACCAAATTTTGTGAAATTCGGTCCATTGGTTTTTTAGGTAGAGTGGATACAAAATCTGCACAGACACACACACACACACAGACGTCACGCTAAAAATGGTTTTTTCGTATTCTAGAGGTCTCGAAACGTGTAGATCCGTCGAAAACTCGAGTTGCGATTTTCGGCATGATTCCAATACTTTCCCTATACATTACCATGTATTGCAGGGAAAGTAAAAAAGAGGCGAATTGGTACTACAGGACAGGCCAGTGTAAATGATTTGTTCGGCCTCTTTATGCTCCATCAGCGATTTCCAAGATTAAAATAAAGCCCATTACGCAGACAAATTTTCCATGAGTATCGTCATAAACATACTAACAACTTATTGACTCACATGAACCAGAAAAAAAATACTAATTATAATAAATTGCAAAATGGTTATAGGAAAATATAAATGATATTTTGTGACTGAATGGCAAATTAAAACTCTTTGTAATCCTAGAAATGTACTTTCTTGGAATATTTCTATAGAAATTATAGTCTATGCGCTGGCCCACAAAGAGAAGGGTAACACGCTATAATTATAATTTGGACCCTTGATACAGATTTTTAAAAAATTTTCTTGTAAAATTTGAAAAAAAAAACTACTAAAAGTTGATTCTAGTATGAGAGACAGTTGAGTCAGACTCTAACTTTCCGTTGTTTTACTTTTTAACAGTTTCCTGTGTCCAATACGAAATTTTCTGCTGTCTAATATCAATTGATGTTGAACATTATGGACATCAAAAATGTTTTCAGATGATGGAATTTATAGTTTAGGCGTTGGAAACTTGGAAAAACACTTGGGTGTTTACTTCAATAAAAATTACTAAAATATGCAATTTTACGCATGTGTATTGATTGATTGAATTTGTATTACAATATGAACGGTTTTAATTCGTGATAATTACTTTCCTTTCATAAACTTGAAAAATAAACTCTTTTTACTTTCCCTGCAATACATGGTACTGTATAGGGAAAGTATTGGAATCATACCGAAAATCACAATTGGAGTTTTCGACGGATCTACACGTTTCGAGACCTCTAGAATACGAAAAAACCATTTTTAGCGTGACGTCTGTCTGTCTGTCTGTGTGTCTGTGTGTCTGTCTGTCTGTCTGTCTGTGCAGATTTTGTATCCACTCTAATTAAAAAACTAATGGTCCGAATTTCACAAAATTTTGTAGGTAAGTCACTTGTGGGCGGGGCTAATGCTGATTAGTTTTGGGTAAGATTCGGAATAAAAGAACCCGCCTTTTTTGTGAAATGGCACGCAAAAGCTTGTATCCACTCTAACTGAAAAACTAATGGACCGAATTTCACAAAATTTGGTGGATAAGTCGCTTGTAGGCCAACCTGGTGCTGATTAGATTTTGGTACGATTCGGAAAAAAATAACCTGCCTTTTTTTGCAAAATGGCCCGCAAAAATCGTCGAAATCTAAACTAAAGAACTAGGTATACTCAAATATATCCATTAAATGCTCGTTTAATACGTAATTTTTAACGACGAAAATAATACGACCAACCCCATTACACTAGGACTAGCCGTTCTCGAGATATTTTAGTTTTTCGTATTTTCTCTACACCACCTTTGAAAACAAGTCCGGTTACCGAATGAGAACGGAAATTGAATTAAAAGTGAAATGAATTTAATTAAAATAAAGAGAACGTGGATACAAGTCTGCAGGGAAAGTCATGTGCTGCCCACATCAGATTTTTACTTTCCCTGCAATACATGGTAATGTATAGGGAAAGTATTGGAATCATGCCGAAAATCGCAACTCGAGTTTTCGACGGATCTACACGTTTCGAGACCTCTAGAATACGAAAAAACCATTTTTAGCGTGACGTCTGTGTGTCTGTCTGTCTGTGCAGATTATGTATATCCACTCTAACTAAAAAACTAATTGACCGAATTTCATAAAATTTGGTAGGCAAGTCACTTATACACGAATCTCGTGCTGATTAGTTTTGAGTATGACTCGGGTTAAAAGAACCCGCCTTTTTTGCGAAATGGCCCACAAAAGCTTGTATCCACTCTGACTGAAAAACTAATGGACTGAATTTCACAAAATTTGGTAGATAAGTCGCTTGTTGGCCATCCTGGTGCTGATTAGATTTTGGTATAATTCGGAAAAAAATAACCTGCCTTTTTTTGCAAAATGGCCCGCAAAAATCATCAAAATCTAAACTTAAGAACTACGTATGTTCAAATATAGCCATTAAATGCTTGTTTAATACATAATTTTTAGCGAAGAAAAGAATTAGACCAACCCCATTACACTAGGACTAGCCGTTCTCGAGATATTTTAGTTTTTCGTATTTTTCCTGCACCATTTTTGAAAATAAGTCCAGTTTTCAAATGAGAACGAAAATTGAATTAAAAGTGAATTAAATTTAATTTAAATAAATAGAACGTGAATATAAGTCTGCAGGGAAAGTCATGTGCTGCCCACATCAGATTTTTTTAAATGCTTTCACGTGCATGGAACCAACGCCGCACGCTTTATTTCTTCAGTGCATATATTCAAATTTTAGGTAGTGGTGCAAGTAGGGAAGAGCTCAAAATTATTGTCTAAATAATTACATTAAGTCTCCATAAAGTCCACAATGGGAAAAAAAATGCAGCACCGTGAACTCCCATTTGATTCTGGTCCTCCCCTTTTCAAGATACCATTTTTTTATTGGTGCATATTTTGTTAATATTTTAGTGCATGTTGTCTGAGCCCTAGTAATCATATTCTGTCTTTCTCTAATATCCCCCTCTCCCTTAGTTATTTTATGATTCGCTATAGTCATGCAATTTAATAAGTTGGACATTCACATTTTAGAGGATTTGGTAATTTCCTTTTTTTGACATGACCACAAAATGTTATCAGATAGTGATATAAAACACATTTCTCTATTATAAATTATGCACATAGCGCAGTAACCTATTTCGGTAGGCTGGTATTTCTTTAGATATCTACCAATCTTCAACACCTGCCAAACAACAGTATTAAAAAACCGCCACTAGCAGCAAGGAAGTATAAAATAATCCGCAATTGAAAGTTTTGTTGGCACAGTTTTTTGAATACAAAGTTGGAACTTCATGAAATTTTAAGATTGGATTAATGATTACAAAACCCACAGCTAAGAGGTGGTTTAGGAATTTATTCGCTCTTTTATATAGTTGATACTAGTTTATTCTTTTTAACCACAATTCGAAATATTGTAGCTTATATCAAGTTTTTTAACTGCCAATAGAGTTATTAGCTATGAGTTTCTAATTAACTCAACAAGCATTGGTTTTATCGATGTTTGTTGATGCAATGGACATAGAAAAGTATTCGGGATGCTATGCAAGATATTTCAAATCATTGACTCTCTAAAACGTCTCTTATCAACGATATTTGTGTCCAAGAATTATCTGATTGGATCGTTGTAAAAGTTCCATAAATTAATATTTCTTTCGTGATATTTAAAATATTCAAAACTTAATATCTGTATTTACTTTTATACAAACCGCATTTCATGTAAAAGGCTACTAATTAGCTATGGAATTGTACATGGTCATCGGTCTCAGTTGACTGCGAAGGCAATATTCTTATACTTCATTCTTAAGTCTGAAACCTACTCTGGCTCAACCGACGACTGGTATACGACTTCCTAACGTTAGAAACATTTCAAAATCCAGTAATTTTTACTTTCTCGTGGTACAGAATATAGTATAGAGTAAATATTGTGTTGGTGAAAATTTTCGATTTCGATATATTGATACCAATGTTTTAAGACTTTGAACACGTTTTGACTATTTATAAAATGATGTCCCTACGTTTTGACTATTTATAAAATGATGTCCCTACGTTTTGACTATTTATAAAATGATGTCCCTTTTGTCGTTTTTTTGTGGTCTATTTTTTGTGTACATGATAGTTTCCACAAATATACCTGGATTTTCGCAAAATTTTATATCCTGCATTGTTCTAGTAGAATCTAGAACTAGATAGATTTTTTTAAATTCGAGCGAAATCATCGAAATTTTATATTCTTAATACGGCAGCATAGGACAAAATTTGACATAATTTTGCATAAAAGGGATGATTTATGGCTCAATAATCCCGAAACCAGTGTACGAAAGTGTAGCAAGAAATAGTTGCGATACAACTTTTGTGTTCGTTATGGCATTTGTCCTGGGATGGAGAGGGGGGGGGGCTTTCAAGTTACTCCCCTAAGAGTACATAATCAAACTTTGTATCAATTGAAAGATTTTTTTCAAGGTCTTTAAAATGAAGGATAACATGTTATAATTGTGATTATTGAACCAATAATACAGATTTAAAAAAAAAAAAATTCTTGCAATATTTACAAAGAGAAATTGCATGCTACTTAAAATAGATTCTGGTATGATAGTTGAGTTGAACTTATGTTCAAGTTTCCTCGCATAATTTTTTTTTACATTCACTTTCAAGGTAGAAAAATGCATTGTAAAACCGTTCATTATTCGAGAGTAAATATTTAGGTACCACCCTAATGAAAATGTCTGACCTAGCCGAAATGTTATACTTTTGCCCAGCCCGCCCCATCAATAATACAACCCGAATCCGGTCTGATCACAAAGACATCTTGCAAACGAAAGACGAATGAGTTCCAAAATCCATGAGTCTTGGCAAGGCCTGACTGAAATCTATCTTTTTAAAGTATATCTAATATCCGAATTTGAGCTTTCTACTTACAGAGAATAGAAAAATTTAGAGCCGCATTTATATTGCAGATGACTGCATAAATTGACAGATGTTCCTTAGGACTTGTGAGCAAGCAGTTCTGTGAGGATGAATGAAAAAATCTGATGTGGGCAGCATATGACTTTCCCTGCAGAAGTTCTCTTTAAATCTTCAATAATTAATTAAATTGAGTTTAATTCCATGAAATAACAGCTATAATTATTTTAAACGACACTGATTTTGCACTTCCAGTTCAATTTTTTTTTACATTTGGTAACTGGACTTATTTCCAAAGATGGCGTTGCGAAAAAACTGGAATATCTCGAACGGATAGTCCTAGAATAATGGGGTTAAGCTTTCTATTTTCATCGTCAAAACTTAAGTATAAAATAAGAATTAATTGATGCATTGAACATATGTAGTTTTTTTTAATTTAACGATCTTTGAAGGCCCTTTCGTTATAAAAAGGCAGGTTCTTTTTTCTAATCGTATCAATATCTAATCGGTCACAGGTTAACCTACATGCGATTTATCTACCAAATTTTTAAAATTTCTTTTAGATTTTTAGCTTTAGCGGAAACGGGCAATTCTGGCTAGTCATTAAACAACAACAAAAAGAATCTTGTCCTTTTAGCCCGAATTTAACACCCAAATCCAATTAGCACCAGGGTCACGGGATCTACCTACCACATTTTATGAAATTCGGTCAATTAGTATTTGTTAGAGTGGATACAAAATCTGCACAGACAGACGGACGTCCAGCTGAGAATAGTTTTTCGTGTTTTAGAAGTCCCCAAACGTGTAGATTGAGTGAACTACAGAAACGTGAACTCGAGTTGCGATTTTCGGCGATTCGAATACATTCCCTATGCATTACCATGTATTGCACAGAAAGTAGAAATGTATTAAACTTTTTCTCCTTATTGTTGATATGCGAAAAATTATTTTTTTTTCATATTTTAAATTGTTATTGGTTTGTAGATTTTTAAAACATGGATATAGTGTTGTCCAACTCAGTCTAATCTAAGCGAAGATGTGAAGCAACTGCTTGGATAGACCACAATTTAGACCATGTGATATATCTCAAAATAAGAGTGAAAATTAGTAGTCAAATAGTCATTAAAGCCATGACTGCTCCTATATTGATTACAGAAAGGGCACAGTAATGTCAGATGCTTAGAATCATATTTAAATTTCTGAAAATTTTCTTGTGTTTTTAAAGATAGTATAAATAACCAAAATTAAAATGCTTCTGATATATTATATTTTGTTTCCCCAAGAATGGGTGCACAACAAATGTTTGTAACTGGTGAAATTAAAATGCTTGTGCGTTTTACAGCAGAATTGTTTTCTGAAATTAGTATTTGTACTTTCCTGATCTTGAAAAGCATTGTTTATAAATTTGCTAGTTAACACATTTTACCGTTTGTTTGTGGATAAATCATACTTGCATGTTGAACTTAAATTATCCAATCATTTTCTTTATAGAATAAAATATTTTTGTTAACTGTAAATTACATACTGTGTTTTTTAGCTTAAAAGACGTGGCGACACTAGTCCTATGGATGTTCCCTGCGGTTACAGTATTTTTCCAAATTCCGTGCAACTTGTGTCAAGTGAATTGCCACTTCATGACGCAACCAACCTTGTCGAACTATCCACGGGTTTTCTTTTCAGACAAATATTTTCACCTAAGAGCAAAACCTTCCAGTGTTTATTGTGCCAGAACAAGTATATTTTGAGTTCTCTTAGTCATCTTGAAGATCATTATCGCGTCTTTCATGAATTTACTGTCACAACAAGTATAGCACAATTTAATGAAGACATTGTTTTTATTCCTGTTCCATCAAATATAAATGAAGAAACTACAGTGAAATTTAAGTGTTGCTGCTGTGGCACTGCTCTAAAAACTTTGTTTGAAATCCGTGCACATTATCTTAATGCTCATAATAAGTATATCAAAGTACTACCTGAATCTGTTGTCGCAGAAGTTGGTAAATTTTTCTATTGTAGTTTATGTGGACACCCATCTATAGATTTCAGTTCTCATCATCAACATATGAGAGATAAGCATAGGATGCAGACATACGTTTGCTTCGATTGTACTTTCTGCAGATCTAAACCAAGTTGTATAATGACTGATTTGAAAGAGAAACATTTACACGACCATCCCTTGCAATGTTCTGTTTGTTCCGTGTATGTGCATGGTAAAGACGAATTAATATATCATATTTTGTCCCATGGTGTACAAACAGGTATGTGTAATATCTAAATTTTGAAGTATTTATTGAAATGACGTTTGGAAGGTATGCTACACTGAAATAAAAATGTGTAACCCAGATTAAATTTTAATGTATTCCTAACTTAATCTTGATGAAAATAGTTAAATTTGACATAGTATAATGGTTTATTACTTCCTTATATACAATAATGTGTAAGGAAAGTATTGTGACGGAGTCGAAAATTCGAATTAGTTTTCGACGGGAGAACACGTTTCAAGCATCCCTGATCACGAATCTAACATTTTTAAAGTGATGTGTGTGTCGGCGAGTTTGTTGAGACGATAATTGACGGACGAATGGATCGAATGTTCAGAACCCCCCCCCCCCCCCTAAATTGAGTGAAATTTTGAAAAAATAGTCAAAACATCAAAACCTCTACAGTTACGCAAGTAGACATTTCTTGTGCAATTTTTTATTAGAAAACAATTTGCATAAATTTTAGAACGCTAACATGAACCGTTCTTGAGATATTGCACATTTTTCAAGAAAATTATAAAGTCATAAAAAAAAATTTTCCATTGAGAAACATGTTCACTTCTCATATGTAATACCATGCAATAAATTTGGTGACGTCATTCTAGTGGATTTAGCTCGTTCCATTCATGAAAAAAGATTCTTTGAGTAATACTTTTGTATTTGAACGCCAATAGTCATTTATCTGCTGTAAGAATAACTTATTTCTGCGTCCATAACGCTTGGCGAGATTTTGGCGACGAATTTGATGGAATGTCGCCAACTTGGCGACTTTTTAAATGCTGCTAAATTAACGAAAAACTCGACAAATGGATGAAAATGACGCTAAATCAATGAAAATGACGACTCATTGACGAAAAATTAATATTTTGGAAAGAATATAAATATCTACTATAAAAATACTCTATTTTTACTGTAAAAATAGTAAGTTCATTGCATTATATAAAGTCATGTGCTGCCCACATCAGATTTTTTTTAAATAAAAGACAATGTCTGTCAGTGTGTGTCGCAGGAGAATAATCAACTTAAAAGAAATTCAGTACAGAAATATTTCAGATGTCTGTATGCCTCAGATTTTCAAGAATGTGAATTCATTTTATAGTTATTTAATGTTGAAGTGGAATTTTGGGCAATTCTCGTATGAATTGGTTCCTTAGCAATAAAAAATCTTAATGTACAATATTTTTTATTGCTGAGGAATTATAAAGCTTCAATCTTAATACCATTAATATCAAAGAGCGCTCTTTTCAGCAATGAAATTTTCTAAATGTCTGCAGATTTTGAATTTTTTTAACTTGCCAACGAAACGTATTTTAAAATTCCCACATTGGACAAAGTTATCACGATCTGATCACCGTAGCTTACCAGCATTGAAATGCATCATTTCATCCTTTTAGAAAACAAATGTTTATTTACTTTGATTTCATTACGTTTTGCAATTGAATACAATTTGATTTTTTTTTTTTTTTAACAGTTTGGAATTTCTGTTCTAAAGTGCTATCTATGTATGCTTGCGAATGAAAGCCTTTCGTTTTGGCGAATTCAGTCTATGGCTTGGCTCGCGTGATGTAATTCCAGATTGTTTTGAAAATTTAATACACCACGAAGAATTTTGAGAAGAGGATTTTAATATAGAGATAGTTACTTAATAATGCATTAAATATTTATTTCCCAGGCCGGCCAACTTACCTAAAAGGTATAGACAGGTTAAAAGGGACGACTGGATTCCTTTAGATATGGATTTTTAAATATTTTAGAGGTTCTTTAAATTTAGATTGTATCGTTATAGGCAGTAATGAGCTACGCAACACTGCGAAAAAAACGTATTTTTGAGCAAATAAACTCCCAAATCTTTTTTTCAAGCAAAATGACGCGTAAAAAATCTGAGGGTAGCACATGACTTCCCTGCAGACTTATATTCACGTTCTCATTATTTTAATTAAATTTAATTCCCTTTTAATTCAATTTCCGTTCTCATTTGATAATTGGACTTATTTTCAAAGGTGGAGTAGAGAAAATACGAAAAAACTAAAATATCTCTAGAACGGCTAGTTCTATCTAGTGTAATGGGGTTGGTCTTATTCTTTTCTTCATTAAAAATTACGTATTAAACAAGTATTTAATGGATGTATTTGAGCATCCGTAGTTTTTCATTTTGGATTTTTGCAATTTTTGCAGGCCATTTTGCAAAAAAGCAGGTTATATTTTTCCGAATAGTACTAAAATCTAATAAACACCAGGGTGTCCCACAAGTTACCTATCTACCGAATTTTGTAAAATTCGGTAGATAAGTCAGCTAGAGCGGATACAAGCTTTTGCGGGGAATTTCGCAATAAAAGTTCTTTTATCTCAAATCGTACCCAAAACTAATTAACACCAGATTCGCCCACAAGTGTCTTACCTACCAAATTTTATGAAATTAGGTCAATAAATTTTTAGAGTGGAGACAAAATCTGCACACACATACAGATACACACAGATAGACGTCACGCTAAAAATAATTTTTTCGTATTCTAGAGGTCTCGAAACGTGTAGATCCATCGAAAACTCGAGTTGTGATTTTCGGTATGATTACAATACTTTCCTTATACATTACCATGTATTGTATGGAAAGTAAAAATTGGTCGACTTTTCCGATGGTTGTTACCAATGACAAACCAAGGAGTTTGACAAGTAGTTAATTTTTTATGATATCAAGAGCAAGATTCACTATAGCACACTAGCAATTAAATGTGTACATTAGCAATTAAATGTGTACTTGGCGATCGACAAGGTTTTGCTATTTGTATCTACTTTACGCCATATCAACAAATATGAGACAATGATCGAGAAATCTAAGCGCTTGTATTTTGCATATTTAATAATTTCTAACATAGTTGCAAAATGTTTGTGATTTTGGTCATTCTGTCTGTCCGTTCGTTCGCACGATCAATGCTGTAAAAATGACTATCAAAACGAAATTTTTGTATCTAGTTGAGACGGTCTGTGGGACATATGTGAATGTAAAATAATTATATTACCCAAATAGTTTTGGATTGAACAGGGTTGAAAAAGTGAAATACATTGAACCCTATGGGACCATATTTTAAGCGAAATTAAAATTACATATTTAATTGAAATTAATTGAAATTTCATATTTTAAACAAAATTAAAATTTACAAATTGCTTCGAAAACATTAAAAATATTCAAATTATCTCATAAAATAATAAAAATGTCAACAATATGTTCAGGTAGTTGTTTAAATCTATATAAATAAAATTGAAAATCTGTCTGTATATTTGTTTCATCATCACGGGAGAATACCTGAACCGAATTTGATGAAATTTTACGGGTAGCTTTGAAATAGCCACATTCAAATTTAATTGGCGTTTCTAAGACTAAGGGTTGTCGAGATATGAAAAACTAAACTTTTTCCCACCAGTTCTACTCTCCGTCTCCTTGGTTCCTCCAAACGAAAAAGGTTGGAAATCGTTAGTTTAAAATGTGAAAGTGATTAAAACTCCATTTCTGAGTTTTGTGGGAGTTTATTGCACTTAGTCACTTTTGGAAATCGCGGGTTTGAAACATGAATTTAAATGGAAACTCTACCACCATGGTTTATTTTTCACAGGCTTACTCAACAATAAAACGTATTAAGAAATCAAAATGTATATTAAATTATCAGTATTTTATGAGGAAGATCCTTTCTTATATCATGATATATAATTTTTATTTTTCCGATTTGTATAACAAATAATAAATGGGTATAAAAATATTATTTTAATAAATGAACAATTTGAGTTTTCTTTTAATTATGTTAATTGCGGATTGCGTACATTACTTTCATTTATTTTGGCAAACGGGTTTCAAACTTATATTTTGTTTAGTCAATAAATTCTTTTAGCCGATTGTTGAAACAGAATAAGAGTAGAACGGGGATATCTTCTAATACAATTTTAGTGTTTTCATTTAGTATATACAAACAGGATCAGGATGTTTTATTTTTCAGACTTATGAATTTGGCAGGATATCGGGAACTTGGCAACTTCTCTTAAACGTTGCCACATTGACTGAAATGTCGCCAAATTTATAAAAACTACTCTACATCAATGATATTATAATTTTGTTTTGTTAGAAGAAAGTATTGAAATGATATTTCGGTAGCATTTGTCTGTCGGTTCTACTTCGTAACACATTTAACGAATTTTTAAAATGTCTCAAAATTGATAAATATTTGTAAATCCATAAATTTCTTGAAATTGATAAAATTGTGCTAAATAAGTAAAATTGAGTTTCGTTAGGGGATAGTATTGTGATGTTTCGTCAATTTGTCGCCAAGTGGAACTGTCGGTTCTACAGTCCCATTTGGCGATAAATTTGGCGATTTTTAAAATGTCGCTAAATTAAACGAAACTGTCTCCAAATTGATTAAATGGTTCTAAATTTATCAAATATCAAATCTATGAAAATTCAATTGTTTGCATAATTAAGTACGATTTTCTAGTTAATCTCTGTCGTTTTGTGATAATTAAAGTGTTTTTACTAAATTTGTTTACAATCTTGACCAGAATGCTTTATTCTTCACATCTGCCTGTGAAGATAATTTTGTATATCGAGCATAGATTATTTTTTTTAAAAGAATTAAATTAAATATTTTAACAGAATATTTTGAATAACAGTCATTTATATAGAATACTATAGGAATTTACACATAATTGTGAATAAGTTTCTTTATTATATTTTCCGTACAAAGAAAGAATATACTGCTAATAATCTATATAAATAAAATTGAAAATCTATTTATTTGTGGACATATTTGTGCGTTTGTCTCATCACCAAGGGAGAACGATTGTACCGAATTGGATGAAATCTTCGGGGTAGACATGAAATAGCCCCACTTAAAATTTAGTCCATGTTTAGAGTTTTTCAGACCAGGGGTTATCGATATATTAATAAAAAATACACTTAAACCTTGCATTGAGATATCATTATGCAAACTATATTTGTTCCTCAATCATTTGAAAAAAAAATATAATGTTGCTAAGCGACAGAATTAAACCCAGTGAGTTTATATTTGAAAAATTTATATATCATATTGCTAAAAAACTGAATTAAACCCAATGAGTTATTATAACAGTAAATATTTTTGGATTTAAATAATAAATATATATATAAATTTTCTTTTTGGAATTCCATTTTTGATTGGATCATTATCATTACGGTCTTTGGGTTTAACGAGTTTAGATTACTGATAGCTTCAAATCCTTATACAATGTTTTATTTTGGGGAAAATTTTTAAAACCCATATATTGTAGTAAGGGCATATCTTTTAAAACATGTGTATAATCTTCTAATCTACGAAAATATAAGAGATTACGTCATTTTGTCCCTGTAACGCTTGGCGAGAGATTTGGTGGGATTTTATTAATTTTGTGAAACTGATGAAAATGTTGTCGAATAGCTTAAAATGCTGCCCAATTGATAAAAATATCCAAAAATTGATAAATATGATGCTAAAATAATGAAATTAATTTTTTTTGGAAGGGGATAGTATTGTAATGATTAGATAGTTTTGACTGTCGGTCTATCCCACTTGGCAACTAATTTGGCGATCTTATAAAATGTGGCCAAATTGCTCAAATATTGCCAAATTAACGAAAATATCGCCAAATCTATAAAACTGTCAACTTGAAAAGTCGTCAAATCAATGAAATTGAGTTTTGAAAGAGGATGGTATTGTAAATGATGTTTTGGTAGCTTTTGTCTCCTAGTCCAACTGTCACACTTCCTGATAAATTTGGCGACTTTTTAAAATGCCAGTCAAATGAATGAAAACGCGGCCAAATTGATAAAATGATACTAAATTAATGAAAATGACTTCTAATATATGAAATTTCTATATTTTGCAAAATTAAGTTAGATTTCATTGATGATTCCCTTCGCTTTGTGGGAATTAAATAACAGCTTTTGTAAATGTGCTTACAATCTGGATCAAGATGTTTTTTCGCTTCAGATCTGCCTGTGAACATAATTTTGTATAGAGAACAGATTCTTGTATTTAATTCTCCTAAAGTTATGTTAATAAATGTATATGTTAATAAAATGTTTAAAATAACAATGTTATTTAAAGTATAGGAATATGCACTTAATTAAAGTTTTAATTTCTGTATATTATATACTAGCAGCATAGCCGTTCTTCGTACTCAGTATATAATATAAGGAAACTTATAATTCGCAATCATGTGCAAATTCTGTTAAAATATTAAATTTCTCTTTAAGAGCAATAAATTTAAGAATATTTGTTCTCACTGTTCAAAATTATCTTCACGGACAGATCTGAAGAATAAAACATCCTGGCCCCTTTTTTAAGCAAATTTACAAAAAAAAGGAATTTAATAAATATATGCAGCCCAGTACTACTTTTATTGTCGCAGATTAGAAAATATGCCAGCCTGTTAGAAGTTAGTTATGTCAGTGTGTTAATTAGTAGTTATGCCAGTGTGTTAGTAGTTATTACAATACGAGTCTCAAAAATCTTTGCCAAAATAAAAGATGACGTAATAAATTGAAAATATCAATAATCCCCGTGCTATTTATACCAGAAGGTCGTAATTGATTCCAATATATGCCAAAATATATTAAAACATATGCCAATATATCTGTACTCCTTATATTCTCGTAGATTAGAAGATATAACCGTGTATTTGTAGATTACTCGTACAATATGAGTTTGAACAATTTTTGTCATAATAAAAAAAATTGCATAACTTGAAAATATCAATAATCCCCGAAATCATCAATAATAACGTTTAAACCTGAAGACCGTAATTGATGTTATCCAGTCAAAAATACTATAAGAAAAATCAAATCGTTCTTTTCTAAAATATATTTTTATATCCATTTATTATTTAAATCGAAAAAATAATTAAAATTAACAGACTAATTTAATTTAATTGAGTTTCTGATCAACACGATATATTTCCTCATAAACTGCGAAATTAAATAACCATTTTGATTTCTTTATACTTTCATTGTTCAGTAAAAGCTTGTGAAAATTAACCATGGAGATAGATTTCCCATTTAAATCATGTTTTAAATAATTCATGATTTCAGAAAGTGACTAATTAGCGCAAAAAATCTCCCATCAAACGCTGAGATACAGTTTTAATTCACTTTCAAACGATGTTCAAGCTTTTCGTTTGGATAAAGTCTTAGATACTCGAAACTTGGACTAAATTTATGGGGGGGGGGGGGGGGGGGCTATTCAAAGGCTATCCACAAAATTTCATCAAATTCGGTTCAGCCGTTCTCCCGTGATGAGACAAACGAAAATGTCATTTTTTACTAATATCTCGAGAACCACTGATTGTATAAACTCTAAATATGAACTAAATTTTAAGTACGACTATTTCCAGGCTACCCACAAAATTTCATAAAATTCGGATCAGCAGTTCTCTCGTGATGACGTGACAGACATATTTTCAATTTTATTTATATAGATTCCGTGCGAAGACCGGGCATACTGTTAGTAAAAAATAAAATAATTGCACCTGACATATGAAGGGATCACGTGACTCATTAAAACCGACATTTTTTTTCTGATATGTCAAAATTGTGATTTTTTAAGATCTTTTAAATTTATATTTAGTGTTGCATCCGTTCTACAACCGCTTTATTTTTGTATATTTTCTGTGCATTAAACTTCCATTATTTCTACAACGAATCCTAATTTTAATGGATGCAGAATGTAAACAAGTGATTGCAAAGCTAAGATGTATAAGAATTGCCGATTTTTTCATGCAAAATTATTTAACTCTGGAGTCTGGAATAAGTGTATGAATGAAATATTCACTGCTTTTATATAGAGAACTGGACAATTTATATTTTGAAGTCATTTGAATTAAGTTCATTTTTTTATGGAGTTTTAAGTTGTCAATTATAATAAATTATTGTAGTTTTGTGATAATTAAAAAAAATATCGTCTCTGAATGTATCAAATTTTGTATTTCAGTTGGATAGCGTTTCATAATCAATTCTTTACGCGATTTTGATCTTTATTGTTTTCTGATGAGTAAAGATCGTGATTTTTAAGGATATTATAAATTTGTACTTAGTGTTGCGTCCGTTCTAAAATTGTTGCGTATTTCCTGCGCATCTGTTTTCTGTGCAACTCAAATTACAAAACTTTTGTGTTTAAATGACAACCTTTGATCATTTCTACAACGAAGCCTAATTTCAATGAGTGCAGAGTGTACAAAAAATCAATGATTGTAAGATGAGTTTTAAAAGAATTGCTGATTTTTTTAATGCCAAATTATTTAGCTCTGGAGTCTGTAATATATGCGATAGGAATGAAATATTCATTGATTTTACGTAGAGGCAGACTATTTTATAGCATTGAATTTTGAAGTTTCAAAGTTAAATTAATTTTATATAATAAAATATTACAATTTCATATGAAATGTTTAATCTTTCTTTTGACTTGATGTATTGTATATTGCAGAAAACATAAGCCGGGACAAGACCAATTAAGTGGAGAAAATCATACTTTAAGAAAACGGGTAAATTTAGTTGCTTCTTTTGTTATTCGTTAACTACTTTTAGCATTACTAACACGAGTACACTGTGCGAAAAGTGTTATTTTACTGTTTTATTCATTCATACAAATTTAGAAACTTGCTATGCACGACTAGTTAAAATTAATCATTTTGATGCAATCAAACTTTATAATATTATTAATGTAGCATTTTACTTGTCCATTTTTGTTAGTTATTCAACATTCCACTATTAATGTTGATTATACTACGTTATAATATACAAATAAATTGATAACTTGTATCCTAGTTTGGAAATTAATGGAAATGATTAATATGTAAAGAAATTTCCATGAACGTATTTTACTCGATTTGTCAATACTATCTTGGTCCTATCTTAGTCCTATCTATGTCCTACGATCTTAGTCATTAATACATTTTATCTCTTCAGCAATTTAGATAGACAGACTTCACCTCGGAAAACGTTCGATTTGAGAACAAGGATGTTTGAAACGTGGGCTTCAGTCAAACTCGGAATTGAATTTTCCTTAGCTTTTGTCCGTAGTCTATTGTTTATCTACAGAGGACGCACACCACACAAATTGCTTTCTTGTACGACATGTATATTGGATATTTGAGAACTGAATAAGACTTTGTAAAAAAATATCCATTTTGACATTTTGTTTGAGATTTAGAATTTTGTGAAAAATGAACCCAGATTTTTTCTTTCTTTTTTCCAGGACTTGGGGGTTATGTTATAGGCGAATGAGAATCAACATGAAGAGCCGCTGTCATACCTTAGTCAAACGGGGGAAGGCTACGAAAGACGTCAAGAGCGACCTCAAACCAAAGAATATACATATAAAGAAGGGAAGCTTCCATTGGGCTAACGTAAACACGAAATCCGGCGCATGCGCTATGAAAAATTGACGGAGGTATGCAGAGAAAACAACATTCCGGGGCCGCAACGCGTTGCACACCAGCTTTTCCTCCTATTTTTTTTTTTTAATGCCTACGAAATCTTTTTGTACAAGACTTTGTAACATAAAATATTTTGTTTTTCTTTTTTGCGGTATTGTAATAGTAATAATACTGATGTGATTTCAGTATAGACTATTTTTTCAAAGATTATGCAAAACTGATTACGTTACATATTCCTTTCTCATAAATATTGTATAACATGATTTGTTAAATTTACAAAACAAACATATATAGTTTTTCCTTAAATTTAGTAAAAATCTAAAATATTGCCGTACTGTATGAATAAACTACTTCGCTTTAAATGATCGAGAGGTCAAAATTGTTCGTATAACATGGAAAAATATTTTGTTATGAAGAAATTAAAAAAAGAGTATGGAATGCATTTGTTTTTCAATTTGTTTTCAAAATTATATTTTCTGAATTTGTTTTAAAATATTCACATTAATTTCATATTGATAAAAAAATTAGTTTTTTCACAGATTGTAAAATATATTGAAAACAGATGTTATTTACTTATTGATAAAAAAATTAGAATAAAATTTACATATTAGTGAAATATGTGAATTTTTCCTTAACGGAAAGGAAAACCTAATTAATCCTTTGCCTTCACTTATGAAATGGTATAAACATTATTTTTAACAGATTATTGTTTTATATATATTCCTTAATTTTAATAAAGAAAATGTTAAGAATGTAAAGAAAAAAAATTAAGGGTATAAACATATTTCAAGAAATAATTTTAATTCATAATCAAATTAGTTTTGAAAAGGATAACTCAAATTTGTATATTTTGAGTGACACCATTAACATATAGCTTTAAAATATATGAAAGTTTCAAACTACTATTCTGTGATTGAAAAATGAAGAAAATAAGATTTCTTTACACCGGCCCCTTTATAATCAAAAATCCAATTAGCAAATTAGATAAAAATAAAATTTCAGCTTTTTGAATTCAAAATTTATAAACTATTTTTAATTTTACTTAAAATTTAACACAACTAAAAAATACTAAATTGTATGAATTGAATATTTTGCTTTAAATGATTGAGGGGCCAAAATTTTTAAGCAACGGCAATGTTTCGGAAAATAAACAGTCATTCCACTCTTTATTTTATCAAATAATCCAAATAAGAAAAAGTCTTGTTAATTAATGTCTTTGGAGACTCATTAAAATCAGTAGAAATTAAAAACACAGCATAGTCATTACACAGTATAAATAATCTAATAGTATTTTATTTCTAATGCTATCTGCTTCAACACATCCAGCAAATCAACCTGAACAGACAGAAAATTAAAAATAATTCTATCTCAAACAAGCTAATCAACTGGCTTATGTCAAGCTATTCTAATCAACTGGCAGTAGATTAGTAGAATCAAAATTCTAAGTATACAATGAATAAATATAATCATGATAAGAATCCTAAATGACAAGATCCCTTATTTCTAAAGGTGTTTATTGCGACTACATATGCATACTAAATAAAACAATAGATTAAATACTTTTAGGATAGAAATAATTTACGTACCTTTTGTGTTTGCAAGAAACTCAGCAAATTGGTCATTTTAAAACAATTACAATCGGAAAATGAAATGTACACAGCCCAGAATTGTAATACACGATTAAATACATGTCGACCATGTAAAAGAAGTGATAAAAATATTAAATTAACAGCTTAAAATTGTAATAAATTCGGACCACGTGGAAATATACCACACACACACATTGACTTGCGATGAAGAAAAGAAATAACCCATTTCCCCCCTGCTTGGTACACAACTATTTCCCCCGAGCTAATGCGCATGCGTCACGGGAGTTGGAGTGAGATTGTGCGGGAGCAAATTCGCCTGCAAGTTTGCTTCACCTTTACACACCAAACATTGAATGTTTGAGCAAACGGGGGAAGGCTACGAAAGACGTCAAGAGCGACCTCAAACATTCAATGTTTGGTGTGTAAAGGTGAAGCAAACTTACAGGCGAATTTGCTCCCGCACAATCTCACTCCAACTCCCGTGACGCATGCGCATTAGCTCGGGGGAAATAGTTGTGTACCAAGCAGGGGGGAAATGGGTTATTTCTTTTCTTCATCGCAAGTCAATGTGTGTGTGTGGTATATTTCCACGTGGTCCGAATTTATTACAATTTTAAGCTGTTAATTTAATATTTTTATCACTTCTTTTACATGGTCGACATGTATTTAATCGTGTATTACAATTCTGGGCTGTGTACATTTCATTTTCCGATTGTAATTGTTTTAAAATGACCAATTTGCTGAGTTTCTTGCAAACACAAAAGGTACGTAAATTATTTCTATCCTAAAAGTATTTAATCTATTGTTTTATTTAGTATGCATATGTAGTCGCAATAAACACCTTTAGAAATAAGGGATCTTGTCATTTAGGATTCTTATCATGATTATATTTATTCATTGTATACTTAGAATTTTGATTCTACTAATCTACTGCCAGTTGATTAGAATAGCTTGACATAAGCCAGTTGATTAGCTTGTTTGAGATAGAATTATTTTTAATTTTCTGTCTGTTCAGGTTGATTTGCTGGATGTGTTGAAGCAGATAGCATTAGAAATAAAATACTATTAGATTATTTATACTGTGTAATGACTATGCTGTGTTTTTAATTTCTACTGATTTTAATGAGTCTCCAAAGACATTAATTAACAAGACTTTTTCTTATTTGGATTATTTGATAAAATAAAGAGTGGAATGACTGTTTATTTTCCGAAACATTGCCGTTGCTTAAAAATTTTGGCCCCTCAATCATTTAAAGCAAAATATTCAATTCATACAATTTAGTATTTTTTAGTTGTGTTAAATTTTAAGTAAAATTAAAAATAGTTTATAAATTTTGAATTCAAAAAGCTGAAATTTTATTTTTATCTAATTTGCTAATTGGATTTTTGATTATAAAGGGGCCGGTGTAAAGAAATCTTATTTTCTTCATTTTTCAATCACAGAATAGTAGTTTGAAACTTTCATATATTTTAAAGCTATATGTTAATGGTGTCACTCAAAATATACAAATTTGAGTTATCCTTTTCAAAACTAATTTGATTATGAATTAAAATTATTTCTTGAAATATGTTTATACCCTTAATTTTTTTTCTTTACATTCTTAACATTTTCTTTATTAAAATTAAGGAATATATATAAAACAATAATCTGTTAAAAATAATGTTTATACCATTTCATAAGTGAAGGCAAAGGATTAATTAGGTTTTCTTTTCCGTTAAGGAAAAATTCACATATTTCACTAATATGTAAATTTTATTCTAATTTTTTTATCAATAAGTAAATAACATCTGTTTTCAATATATTTTACAATCTGTGAAAAAACTAATTTTTTTATCAATATGAAATTAATGTGAATATTTTAAAACAAATTCAGAAAATATAATTTTGAAAACAAATTGAAAAACAAATGCATTCCATACTCTTTTTTTAATTTCTTCATAACATAAAATATTTTTCCATGTTATACGAACAATTTTGACCTCTCGATCATTTAAAGCGAAGTAGTTTATTCATACAGTACGGCAATATTTTAGATTTTTACTGAATTTAAGGAAAAACTATATATGTTTGTTTTGTAAATTTAACAAATCATGTTATACAATATTTATGAGAAAGGAATATGTAACGTAATCAGTTTTGCATAATCTTTGAAAAAATAGTCTATACTGAAATCACATCAGTATTATTACTATTACAATACCGCAAAAAAGAAAAACAAAATATTTTATGTTACAAAGTCTTGTACAAAAAGATTTCGTAGGCATTAAAAAAAAGAAATAGGAGGAAAAGCTGGGGTGCAACGCGTTGCGGCCCCGGAATGTTGTTTTCTCTGCATACCTCCGTCAATTTTTCATAGCGCATGCGCCGGATTTCGTGTTTACGTTAGCCCAATGGAAGCTTCCCTTCTTTATATGTATATTCTTTGGTGTAGCGTTGGTGTGTTACAGAAAATCTGAGCACGTGGTAAGTTTTAATGATCATTATTTCCTTTAATCGATCGTTGTCTGAGGATTCGTATATCTTTTATTTGCATTTGATTCGTATATTTAGCACGTGCATAACTATTCATGTCTATTTTCGTTTGATTCGGATATTTAGCACGTGTATATCTTTTATTTGCATTTGATTCGTATATTTAGCATGTGCATAACTATGTCTTCCTATATTTAGCACGTGCATAACTTTTATTTGCATTTGATTCGTATATTTAGCATGTGCATAACTATTTCTTCCTATATTTAGCACGTGGTAAGTTTTAATGAGCATTATTTCCTTTAATTTGAAGTTCTTGATGATTATTATATATATGATTCGATCGATCGTTATCTGAGGATTCGTATATTTTTCGCACGTGCAAAACTAATCCTTTCTATTTGCATTTGATTAAAGATGTTCTGGTGAAATTTCTGGTTTTAATTTTACCTGACCATTAGATTTGTGTTTGCGTGAATATATAACTAGTAAATTTGATTCATGACTAGTAAAATTTAATAAATTGAATTCAGCCTAGTGTTTCTATTCTTACTGATATTTAAACGTTCTTTTGTAATGTAAATTTGACCTGACCATTACATTTCTATGATTACGTTTAAATTAACACAAAAATTTCTGATTTTAATTTTACACGACCATTACATTTGTGTATGCGTGGATATATAATGATCTGTAGCTGAATATGAACGTGTGGTGTTCATCTTGTTACAAGCGTTATATTTACCACTGCACAACTATTCGTAAACTAGTAAATTTGATAGGTACACATACAGGTGTATCTTGTGATTCGGGTATGTAATTCTTACAATATAACGCTATGAGAAATAGCTTCTAATAAATTTATAGTGCAACAGATTATTCTAGAAGCTAAAGAATGCTATTTAAACTACCTCTTACTTGAATGCTGATTGCTATACTGGAAGTATTATAATTTTTTCCTTAATTAATCAGCTTGACTGACAGTTTTTAGAAAATGTCTACTTCAGTTATCCACAGCGGATGAGCTCAAATGAGAGCGAAACCGGTCCTGTATCTCTGTTAACAGCATTAGTGACATGACTGGAGTTACACTTTTCTATAATTTCAGATACTTTACTAATGTTGTTAACAATTGTCTACAGGAGCTCTTTTTTTAGGAGTAAAACCGGTCCTGTGGTACCGTATAGTGTATATAGATGTATGCTTGTACAGATGTATCACATATTACATACAGGTGTGTCTTGTGAATCAGGTATGTAATTTTTACAATAATATAACAATATAAAAAACAGCTTCTAATAAATTTAATTATTATATTGCAAAGGCCTTCGAAACAAATTTATATCATCAAAGTAATTTAGATGATGTGGGAACCCCTTTCAAATGAAAGTCACTTTATTTCAAAGAGCTTCCCTCTGAAAGTCCTCCACCAAAATACTTTTCCCTTGGATATATAGCTGACTACACATGCCCCATGCCTAATAAAAGATTATCCCGATTTTCTTTTGATAAAACCGATAAGAATTACCCTCCAATTCCAAGCTGATGAATAATTTTAGACTCGGTTATAGTGTAATGACAAAACAAATACAAATTGATAAGCATCAATAATTAAAAATATTTAAAAAGTAATATACATTGTAAATTTTATATACTTGTAAAATTCAAAGTCAATATTTTATATAAATTTAATAAAACTGTTGATTCTTTTATTAAATATATAATGTTGAAATAATTATTTACAATATTATTAACTGCATATCAAATATCTTGGCCTATATTCCAGTGGAAAAGTATCATTTTTTAAGTTTAATCAATATTTTCAAAAATCCTAAAAATATCAAATAAAAGATTATATTAAAAAATAGGCCTAAATTTATCATGACATAATCACTAAGTAAATCTTAAGTGTTTATCTTTTTATGTTAGGAAGCCATTCTCATCCAAATAATAAAAAAGAAAAATACTGTCAAATCGCTCCAAAAGTATCCTGCCCAATATCTTTGAAAAAAAAAAATAAATAAAAGATCTAATTCCAGTCTTTCTACAAAAGACATTCTATATTTTACGTTTAAGAGCCGTTTTATTAGAAAGTTTGAAGAAATCGCAAGCATCGCCCTCTACTGAAATATATATAAAATATGAAAAAGTCGTTCTGTCCAAATTGTGAAAAAAAAGCTAAGTCCAACTGGAGCCGTTCTGTCCGAAAGTTTGAAAATGTTACAAGTCCCGTCCTCTACTGAAATATATACGGGAGCCGTTCTGTCCCAATTGTGAAAAAAAAGCTAAGTCCAATCGTACTGCCGAAAAGCCGTTTTGTCTAGAAAATTCCCTATATCTCCCCTACAGATTTTCAAAAATTCCCTGTCTTCTGTGGTCAAAAAATTTTCTAAGTTTTAACATTAGGAGCCTTCCTGTCCCTAGCCGCTTGTGGAGATTTCTGTATATTGAATTTAAGAATGATGTGAATATAGTTCGCTAAATTAAGAGTTATAGTTATAGTTCGATGATTCTGGCACATCAACTATTTCCCCCTACATCAAAAACACATGGAAGTTACACTTTTAAGCATTCATTCTATCTGTGCCAATATTAAAAGATAATTTGAACGTTGAATTTATAATTTGAACGTTGAATTTATAATTTGAACGTTGAATTTATAATTTGAACGTTGAATCGCTATAACCACAGACGATGCTAGTTGTTATATGGATATAAAGATTAGAAAGTAAATATTTTCTTCATAGACAGGTAAGCTAAATTTGTTCTTTTATTATATTAATACCATGATTCATAAAGTTTAGTAAGATTCATAGTTACCGACGCAATCTGGTTTTCGTGGAAAGAGGTAGGTCTCCTGGGTTTTTAAAGCACTTGTGTGAAGAATGCATCCGTGCAATGAAGTTAGGCGGCACTTGTACGGCAGTACATGCAAGCTTCACAGAACCGTCGCCTTTTACCTGACAAGGGGTACCATACTCTAGGGTAGCGCATATTTCCCAGAAACAGCCATTCATTTTGTTGCAGCCATGGCAGTACTTAGTCACAGCTATTAGAACGGTGTCGACTGATTAGCCTAATCTTTCACTACGAAGGTACGTGGACGGAGTCTTGCAGGGGCAGCAATCCCTGGCTCCTATGCAGCAGACGAACGTCAACTGGGTGTCATCGAATGGATTCAGTGAGGTCCGTGGCAGATAATTTCTACTGAAACGTAATTGCTCTTGACTTATGGTAGCGCCTGTATGCAAGTTCTGAGGAACCGCTGGGCGTAAGCCCACGTTAAGAGGAGGAGAATTGAAGTGGACAGTGTGCCCATCTCCGGAATAATCCTTGTCTGAACTATCGTCACCTGTTAACCTCAACCGAGCTGCTCAGACTGACAGTGACATTTATGAAACGTTCCAATACTGAACTAGCCATTCAAATAATCTTGCCACCCATTTCCAATGTGCAGAGGGATCGCTACCAGCACCTTTGAGTGTCATTTCTTCTGTAATGAAGGTACAGTGAATTATATTTGATTTTAAATGTTTTATAAGTAATGTGTAACACTATTTTTAATGTGATCTCCAGTGTTTAGGGGTAACTTTAAGCTTCATGGGATATTTGCCCAATGTATTTTGTTTTCTTTAAAAGCAATTAAATGCAAAATTTGGATAATTTCAAAAATACAAATTATTGTAAAATTAACCGTACACCCAAGGTTAAGCTGGGTAATTGGGAAGTCATTGCATTTGTGTATATTTGTCATTAGTGTTAATTAAAATTTCACGTGTTCTTTTAATAAATTGTTAAGTGGCCACAAAAAGGAAATGACTCTTTAATTAGGGAACGCAATGTACTTAGGTCCAATCGGACCCCACTATACGAAACGCGGTTGAGCTGGGTGAAACTGTGGGTGAGTAATATTTAGTGTATTTATGTGTTCTATTTTTGTATTTATGTGTAAAAATTCACCTCACCACAATACCAGCTATAGAAAATAACTTTACATATGACAAATGAAAATATTTAAGAATCTTTAGTAATCTGGTGAGCTTTAAAAAAATTAAATACGAATATATAATATCAATTTGAAATAAAAAAAACTTAAATGAGTTTTATTAAAAACATTATAAAAAATTACTTTTTTAACTAAAACAATAATTTTAGAAATGGTGTTAAGAAAGATGCAAATATCAGTTAAATTTGATAAATATTTTGCACACAGTTTATTTTAATTTCGAATAACTACTCTATTTAGAGACCGCTAATAAGCAAAGCACACTCGTTTTACTTTAAAGGGTGCAAATTAAAAGAGTGGGTTGCCGTGCAGAAGGCCGAGACCTGCAATTATGCAAAACACTATTTTACAAGAATAAATCCCTTTTATAAATTTATTCTATTAGAGCTTTTCTTTTTCAGATTCAACACAAAGCGAACTTCATCCTGGGTACTTGACTGAAAAATTTCAATGGGGGAAAGAAATACTGGGCTTGTGAAAAAGGTTGGTACTATGCGCAGCACACTAGCTGATGTAGACCTGGAATGGAAGATCGAGAACTTCTCGAAAAGAAAATATAATAAAGCTAGCAGCTTCTTTTTGCTCTCGGATGCCCTTTTGCGGCTGCAGATGCTGCATAATCATGAAGATGGCTGGTTAACTTTGGGTCTACAGAGGAAAGACTCCATAGCAAGAAAGTATAGAATTAGCGTCTCCATAGGAATTAAAAAAAGCGATGGTTCAGTGTACAAAGGAGAAAATTTTGAGCATGATTTTGCAAATGATGATGACGATAACATTATATGGGGATGGTCTAAATTTATAGAGTACTCAAAACTAATTGAAATGAAGGATATTCTGTTACAGAAAGATACTCTCAAAATCTTCTGCGTTCTCCGTCTTCTGGAGCGTAATGCCATAGAAACAGCTTCTCAGACAGTGTCACCAGAGGGTAAGTGTTTTCTTTTGCTTATTTTTTAAAATACGTACAAGCATTTCAATGTACGATAAAGATAAGGGGACTCACTTAATGGTGAGGGTCAGTAAATCTTCTGCCCTATCTGCGCTTTCTTAACTTCCGCGGAACACCTTTTTCGTCGAAATTCCTCTCAAACAGTTGCGAAATATATTCTAAAAGATAAAATGCAATTCTTGGATTATATTAAAACTACATTTAATACCCAATAAAACATAGAATATACATTTTTTATTAGAATCCAAAACATTTTTGTCGTAATTTAATTCATACCGAATATTTTTTATTTTTTAATGAACATTTTGAAATATCTATTCCTTCTAATACAGTATTAAAGAGAAACAACAGATCATATATAATAATACTACAATCACGGAAAGGTAATTTCTCATTCTATGTATTTGATAAGGGGATCTGAATTTACATCACTGAGGACTGCAGCTTTGTCTTCAAGTTATTTTGTCTTCAATTTCGTTTCCGTGATTGTGGCATTATTATATATGATCTATTGTTGTACTTAATAGCGTATTAGAAGGAATAGACATCTAAAAATATTCATTAAAGAATAAAAATAGTCTGTATGAATTAAATTACGACAACAGATGGCAGCACCAAAAATATTTTGGATTATAATAAAAAATATATTCTACGTTTTATTGGGTATGAAATTTAGTTTTAATATAATCTAAGCATTGCATTTTATCTTGTAGAAAATATTTCGCAACTGTTTGATCAGAATTTCGGCGAAAAACGTGTTCCGCGAAAGTTAACAAAGAGCGGATAGGGCAGAAGATTTACAGACGCTCACCCGCTCACCAAATATTCCGCTTCTTCTCTTATATTCTAAGTAAGTGTCCTGAATCTGTTATAAAAATATGAAAGGCTCCTCTGTCCGTATGTAATAGTATTACTCCTAAACGTTGCATTCGACTTCGACCAAATTTAGTACGACAGACTGAGCAGACTATTAGTCTGTGGCTATTAACATAAACTTTTCAATGCGATGGTTGATTGATTTTTTCATATACTTTTCCCTATCTTTTTACAAATTCAATCCTGTGTTCATTTGAATCCAATTGACAATATAACGGTTTCATTTCCTATTTATTCTAATTATTACTTTCCATATATACATAATGTATAAGGAAAGTATTGTGACAGGGTCGAAAATTCGAATCCAAGTTTTCGACGGGAGAACACATTTCAAGCATCCCTGATCACGAGTCAAACATTTTTGAAGTGATGTCTGTGAGTGTGCGTGTGTGTGTGTCAGTGAGTCTGTGGAGACGATAACTGACGAACGAATGGACCGATTCGAACCAAATTTGGTACAAAAATCTTAATCCGTAAACACTGGAAGCCTATTGTTTTTATACGTAATCGAATGTTCAAAACCCCCTAAATTTTCGAATGAAATTTTGAAAAAATCGTCGAAGAATCAAAACCACTAATAAAGTTACGCAAATATTTCTTATGCAATTTTTCATTAGGAAACGATTGACATAAATTTTAGAATGCTAACATGAACCGTTCTCGAGATGTTGCACATTTTTCAAAAAAATTATCAAAAAGTCATATAAAATAATAAAAAAAATATTTCCTATTGAGAACCATGTTCACTTTTCATGTGTATTACCATGCGATAAATTGGGTGACATCATTCTCGTGGATCTAGCTCGTCCATTCATGAAAAAAGGATACTTTGAGTAATACTTTTGTATTTGAACGCCAATAGTCATTTAGCTACTGTAAGAATAACTTATTTCTTCGTCCATAACGCTTGGCGAGATTTTGGCGACTAATTTGGTGGAATGTCGCCAACATGGAGACTTTTTGAAATGCTGCCAAATTAACGAAAATCTTGCCAAATGGATAAAAATGAAGACTAATTATCGAAAATTCAATATCTTGGAAAGAATATTAATATCTACTATAAGGAAAACCTATTTTTTTACTGTAAAAGTTGTAAATTCATTACATTATATAAGGAAAGTCATGTGTTGCCCACATCAGATTTTTCCAATTACGACCATGGTATCTGTTGTCGAAATTCAATAATTTTTTACTTTCCTTATATACATAATGTATAAGGAAAGTATTGTGACGGGGTCGAAAATTCGAATTCAAGTTTTCGGCGGGAGAGCACGTTTCCAGCATCCCTGATAACGAATCAAACATTTTTGAAGTGATGTCTGTGTGTGTGTCAGAGACTTTGGAGACGATAATTGACAAACGAATGAACCAATTCGAACCAAATTTGGTACAAAAATCACAATCCGTAAACACTGTAAGCCTGTTGTTTTTATACGCAATTGAATGTTTAGTGAATGTGCCCTAAATTTTCGAATGAAATTTTGAAAAAATCGTCAAAAAATCAAAACCACTAATAAAGTTACGCAAATAGACATTTCTTATGTAATTTTTCATTAGAAAACGATGGACATACATTTTAGAACGTTAACATGAAGCGTTCTCGAGATATTGCACATTTTTCAAAAAAATTATCAAAAAGTCATATAAAATAAAAAAAATATTTCCTATTGAAACATTTTCACTTTTCATATGTAATATCATGCGATAAATTGGGTGACATCATTCTCGTGGATTTAGCTCGTTCCATTTATGAAAAAGATACTTTGAGAAATACTTTTGTATTTGAACGCCAATAGTCATTTATCTGCTGTAAGAATAACTTATTTCTCCGTCCATAACGCTTGGCAAGATTTTGGCGGAATGTCGCCAACTTGGCGACTTTTTGAAATGCTGCCAAATTAACGAAAATCTCGCCAAATGGATAAAAATGACGCTAAATCAATGAAAATGACGACTAATTGTCGAAAATTCAATATTTTGGAAAGAGTATTAGAATCTACTATAAGAAAACCTATTTTTTTTTACTGTGAATGTATTAAATTCATTACATTATATAAGGAAAGTCATGTGTTGTTCACATCAGATTTTTTAAATAGACATGAAAGCATTTGTGTTGCTCATTAAGGGCTCCTCAATCAAAAGTGTACAATCCATATACACGGAATATGTACTAATCCATATACATAAATTACACGTTTCAAGCATAACTGATAACGAATCAAACATTTTTGAAGTGTTGTCTGTGTGTGTGTGAGATTATGTATGTGTGTGTGTGTGAAATTATGTAAGTGTGTGTGTGTCAGTGAGCCTGTGGAGACGATAACTGACGAACGAATGGACCGATTCGAACCAAATTTGGTACAAAAATTACAATCCGTAAACACTGGAAGTCTATTGTTTTTATACGCAATCGAATGTTCAGAACCTCCCTAAAGTTTCGAATGAAATTTTGAAAAAATCGTCAAAAAATCAAAACCACTAATAAAGTTACACAAATAGACATTTCTATTGTAACTTTTCATTAGAAAACGATTGACATAAATTTTAGAACGCTAACATGAACCGTTCTCGAGATATTGCACATTTTTCAAAAAAATTATCAAAAAGTCATATGAAATAAAAAAAAAATATTTCCTATTGAGAAACATGTTCACTTTTCATATGTTAAATTGGGTGACATCATTTTCGTGGATTTAGCTCGTTTCGTTCATGAAAAAGATACTTTGAGAAATACTTTTGTATTTGAACGCCAATACTCATTTATCTGCCGTAAGAATAACTTGTTTCTTCGTCCATAACACTTGGCTTGATTTTAGCGACGAATTTGGTGGAATGTCGCCAACTTGGCGACTTTTTTTATATGTTGCCAAATTCACGGAAATATAGCCAAATGGGTAAAAATGACGCTAAATCAATGAAAATGACGATTAATTGAAGAAAATTCAATATCTTTGAAAGAATATAAGTATCTACTATAAGAAAAACCTATTTTTTTACTGTAAAAGTAGTATATTCATTGCATTATATAAGGAAAGTCATGTGTTGCCCACATCAGATTTTTACTTTCCTTATATACATAATGTATAAGGAAAGTATTGTGACCAGGTCAAAAATTCGAATTCGAGTTTTCGACGGGAGAGCACGTTTCAAGCATCCCTGATCACGAATCAAACATTTTTGAAGTTATGTCTGCGTGTGTGTGTGGATGAAAGTATGTGTGTGTGTGAGACTGTGGAGACTATAACTGACGAACGAATGGACTGATTTGAACGAAATTCGGTACAAAAATCACAATCCGTAAACACTGGAAGTCTATTGTTTTTATACGCAATCGAAAGTTCAGAACCCCCTAAATTTTCGAGTGAAATATTGAAAAAATCGTTAAAATATCAAAACCTCTAATAAAGTTACGCAAATAGACATTTCGTATGTAATTTTTCATTACAAAACGATTGACATATATTTTAGAACGCTAACATCAACCGTTCTCGAGATTTTGCACATTTTTCAAAAAAATTATCGAAAAGTCATAAAAAAAAGAATTCTATTGAGAAACATGTTCACTTTTTATATGTAATACCATGTGATAAATTGAGTGACATCATTCTCGTGGAACTAGCTCATTCCATTCAGGAAAAAGGATACTTTGTGTAATACTTTTGTATTTGAATGCCAATAGTAATTTTCTGCTGTAAGAATAACTTATTTCTCCGTCCATAACGCTTGGCGAGATTTTGGCGGAATGTCGCCAACTTGGCGATATTTTAAATTGTTGCCAAATTAACAAAAATCTCGCCAAATTGATGAAAATGACGCTAAATCAATGAAAATGACGACTAATTGAAGAAAATTCAATATCTTGGAAAGAATATAAATATCTACTATAAGAATAACATTTTTTTTAACTGTAAAAGTAGTAAATTCATTGCATTATATAAGGAAAGTTATGTGTTGCCCTCATCAGCTTTTTTTTAGTAGTACACTTATCAGCGTATATAGAGCCGCTGTAGCTTAAACAGCATCGCTTACGCTCTGAAGAAAGCAATTTAGAAACTATTCGAGTACCCGATTTTAGTGATGTACAAAAACATCATTAAAATTGAAAATTAAAAAAAAAAGATAGTTTTGAACATTTTAAAAAGCAGTCTCGAAAGATTAAAGGAATGTTACCCCTAGGCCCCCAATTGTCTTGGTTCTTGTGAACGGATTCTTTCAAACTGAAAAAGGCTTTAAATCACCATTTGTGCAATTATCTCTCCCTCACATCCCAGGTCCATTTTTTCTACCTGGATCTAACATTGTATCGGCTTTGGAAAGTATTAACCATAATTAAACATCTTTAAACTTTTATGTCATTCTTCCTTAATGAGTCCTAAAAATATGTAATATGCTATTACTAATACATACATTTTACCCACACAAAAGTTAATTTATTGACTGAAAAAAAGCGTATATTTTAACATCTTAACACATTTAGAGATTTTAACATTTTAAGAAGTTTAAGATTTTTAAGACATTATATCTCACTGATGAAATATTTTGTGATTTTGTGTGAAATTAATATAAGCATTTTTTTTGTCTAGGTTTCGAGACTTTGATCGAGAATTTTACGGATTTATACAGAAAGAAAAACTTTCGTGATGTTACTATCCGATTGAAAGATCAGGAGTTCCAAGTCCACGAATCAATTCTATCTGCCCGTTCTCCAGTTTTTGCGGCTATGTTCAAACATGATATGGTAGAGAAGAAAACCAGAGTCGTGGACATTGTTGACTGCGATTCAAATTCATTTGAAGACGTTCTTCTGCATTTGTACACCGGAAAGACGGGCAAATTGTCACTGGACAATGTGTTTGACCTCTATAGGACAGCAGACAAGTACGACTTGAAGGAACTGCTCAAAGAATGCACCCAGTACTTGTCGTGTGATTTGCCCGTGGATTCGTTCTGCGACGTCTTTCTCAAAGTTTTGATGCACGACGAGTCAGAACTGTTGGAGAGTGTGACGGAATTTTTCATCAAAAATATTCAAGAAATTCTTCTTACAACAAAATGGTTGTCATTTTTGGAAAACCATCCCATATTCGCTAACGAACTCGTCATAAAAGCGTTATGTAAGAGCTAAAGTGTTATTGACTGAAGAACTGTTATCTTTTAATATGTAAAGATAAAAATATATTGAGCTTACTTCATTTTGTAATTTTTTTTTTTTTTACTCTATCCTTAGTATTAGATTTGTAGAAAACTAATTTTAAGATGACATTGAAAATTGCCTTATATATGCATTATAATTAGTAATTGCATTATATATATGTATAGTACAATATTCCTTATATACATAGTATAATGTTTGGAAGGTATTGTGGCAAGGTCGAAAATTCATATTTGAGTTTCGACAAGAGAGCACGTTTCAAGCATCCCTGAACGCAAATCGGACGTTTTTGAGGTGATGTATGTATGCATGTGTGGGAAGTGAGTCAGTGAAGACGGTATCTCACGAACGAATGAAGAGATTTAAACAAAATTTGTACAAAATCCCAATCTCTTTGCAATATTGCACATTTTTCAAACAAGTTTCTCAAAAAATCACAAAATTAAAAAAAAGTATTAACTATTGTGAAATCTGTTTATTTTCATACGTAACATGTGATAAATTTATTATGTGAATATTGGAAGCCTGTTGCTTTTACAAGCAATCGAATGTTCAGAACCCTCCTAAATTTTCAAATGAAATTTTAAAAAATTCATCAAAAAATTAAAACGTTCAATATAATTACGTAAATAATCATTTCTTATGAAATATTTCATTAGAAAACGTTTGACAAACTTTAGAACGCTAGCATGAACCGTTCTCGAGATATTGCAATATCCATTTTTCAAACAAGTTTCTCAAAAAATCACAAAATTAAAAAAAAGTATCAACTATTGTGAAATCTGTTAATTTTCATATGTAACATGCGATAAATTTATTATCATCATTCTCCTGGATCTAGCTCGTTCCTCTTACGAGAGAAGACTCTTTGGATAATAGCTTTTTAATTTGACGCCATTCGTCGTTTATCTACTATAAGAAAAAACCTACTTCTCCATCCACAATGCTTGGCAAAATTTTGGCGACGATATCGGCAACTTAGCGAGTTTTATAATTGTTGCCAAATTGATAAAAATATCGCTAAATTGATAAAAATTTCATCAAATTGATAAAAATGACGCTAAATCAATGAAAATGAAGACTGATGAAAATTCAATATTTTGGAATAAATATAAGAATCTACTAAATAAGGGAATATACTTTGGGTAATAGTTTTGTATTTGGACATCATTAGTTGTTTATCTACTATAAGAATAACCTATTTCTCCTACCATAATGCTTGACAAAATTTTGACGGAATATCGAAACTTGGCGAATTTTTTAAATGTCGCCAAATTGATAAGAATGACACTAAATTAAAGAAAATGACAACTGATTGATGAAAATTTAGTCTTTTGGAAAAAAATATGACTATTATAAAAATAACCTTTCTCTCCGTCTGTAACGCTTGGCGACATATCGCAAATTTAGCGACTTCTTAAGTGTTGCCAAATTCACGAAACTGTTGCCAAATTGATAAAAATGTCATCAAATTAATACAAATTTTGCAAATTGATAAAAATAAAGCCGAATGGGATGCAATATTTTGTAAATTTTGAATTTTATTATATATGAAATGCTCTTCTAAATATCGCCAACTCGGGGATATGTAGAAGAACATTTCCCACATTGACGAAAATATCGTTAAAATTGCAAAAATAACGTCAAATTAATGAAAATGAAGCCTAATTGATGAATTTATTATTAAAATATGGACTATATTATTTATTCAGTTTGATATCAATATTAATATTTATTAATTTTTGAGTTGCGCTAAATATAAGTTAATTGAGTGTGAAATAGTTTCACACTCAATTAATTCCGGCTGAAGTGAACTTCAATGTGAAGGTTGACTCTTTTGAAGCGCCATAGCGTGAGAAAACTGACCAGTGGATAGTCGATAAAAAAGAGAGAAACAGATAGATAACGAGGAAATATTTGGGAGCGCGACCGCGCCCCCTATTTGCCGCCCCTGGAGGGAAAATATCCTAAGTTCAAAGGAAGATACAGTTGTGTAAAATTAAAAAAATAAAGCTTGCATAAATGAAATATTGCTATTTCTTTTTATTAATTTTAAAATAATAAATGTTCTCTAAAGCCTTGCTATATAAACTCTTATAATCCCATAGTTCTGGTCTCATATATATACTATAACATAACTTCTTTCACAGTAGGGGGAAGTAAGTCTATTCAGGTTTAGATCATCTCTTGCAACTGACCACTTGCCGATTTTACCTAGTACCGGTGCCGTACAGGGCAGAACACCAGGTGTGGAGCGCAATTAATCTCCGATATCAGTTTATGCCACATATCCTCAGATTATGACATTAATTCATTGACCAATGGATGGAGTTTCTAGGTTTGGAATTCACTCATTGGCATTTTTATATAAGGTTCCTAGTGTGTCATGTTGATGCACATTTGAGTTTTAGTCAGCTTAGGGGGTTGGCTCAGATCTGGATGATTTTTAAGCTACTTGACAATTTAAGGAAGTAGTTTAGAATATATGGTTATCCTGGTAAGTGTTTTTGTTTAAAGTTTGGATTATTGAAAAGGTGTATTACCTGATTTTCAGTTATTCTAAGTTTAGAACAGCAAGGGGGCCCTTCCAAGATTCGGCCTATTGATGATAAAAGATTTTACCTATCCCTGCAATTGACCCATTTTATAAATTTCAACTCACCAACGCCCTGAAGGACCTCTACCACATAAAGAGATCAGACCCCTCTCTCCATAAAGAAGATCGGAAAGAAAAAGAACAATGTCTCTTTCTTCCTGTATTAGACATACGATTGGATGATTTTTAACTAGAGCAGGGTGTCAGCTTATCACAAACGGAGATAGCTGACCACAAAGCTGCAGAATACATTCTTAGGGTCTATGTAGATTTACATTGATTACCTACTGTATAAATCCCTTTGGTAACAAAGGCCGTCAGATTGGCAGAACTGGAAATATTGCCTGTGAAAGGATGGCAAGATTACAATGACATTTCTGGTTCACCCACAGACTTAAGTATTCTGCGAAGGCACCTGTCGGATAAGGAAGTAGACCAGGTTGTAGCTAGTCAACTATTTTTGTCTACATTAGTCGCACATGAAAGCTGACCCTCTAGGCATTCAGTATATGCCAATATTAACGGATAATTGAACCTTGAATCTTTTTATCATTATACCATAAAAGATTGTATTGGCTATATAAAGATTGGAAAATAAGAAAGCTTTCTTCATACAAAGGTAATTTATAATTTTAGTGGCAAAATTGCAGACATACTATTGTTTTTACCAAAAGTTTTACTTGAAACATCTATTTCTCAGGATCTACTAAAGATAGAGATTAGATGATGACTGATATAGATTCAGTATTATATTCCGGAGGAGGTTGGAGGTTCACTGTGACTTTACAATTTTGGATTTTTTTCATTTTCGGTTCAAAATCGTTTTCTTTGAAACCTCTATTTCTCTGGATTGGCTATAGATACAGCTTAGCTGACGACTGATATGCGTTTAGCATCGAGTTTCAAAGGATGTAAGGGTTACTAGGGCTTTCCACATCCGGTTTAGGAGGATTGATCTAGAACGTTCGACTTGTCCAAGGACTTGAGTAGCTGTTTGGACGACCGGCCGGTTTAGGAGGTTGTTGTTGTTGAGACCCAGACCGTCCGAGCTACCAGAAAGGTGTAAGGTAACCGTTTGGGCGGCCGGGAAGTGCCACCCAATTTAAACTGGAACCCAGTGGGGGACCGGTTTAGGAGATGTCACTTCCAGTCTTATCGGAAATTTGTATGACTTGTACGAAATAAGTATGTATAATGAAATAAAAATGCTTGATAGTTCCGCCAAAAATGATGCGTGCACACCTTTTGCCATCATAAATTTATTATTTTCAATATTTATATTACCCTATGACAGACTAAAGACTGTGTGAGCGGTTCTTGTGAAGGATTGGCACGAATCGAACCTCCCGCCCCCCTTCAGGGCAATTGATGAATTTTCATGGGCATTTGTCGGGATGTATTTATGTATTCTATTAATTTTGTCACAGACTTTTATTAAATGTCTAGCAATTTTTTGTTCAAATTTTATTTCACATTTTGGTAAAAGATATGATGTGTACAATGGTAAAATGATATTATTTATAAATTTACTTAAAAAAAAAATTGTGGTTCTTTCGGGGGTTGGGTTAAAGCATTTGACCGGCAATTCTAGAGATAAGTAGAAGATCGAATAGACCTCAACTAATTACTTTACGATAGCTCTTCAATCTATGAAAAATTAACAGACAGCATTGTTAATCAGAGAATTTAAATTTCTGAAGACACCATTATGATCGATATTAGAGGTCTAACTCGGCCAGAGTCAGAATATTCTTCTTGTTGGTACTATGACCTGAAAATTCTCTAACATTTTTGTAGCATATAATGAGTGGGCAAAATATTCCCTAAAATGCAACTCTTTTTGTTTTTACATTGAAATATTTTATGCATTTAAAATCCATTTATAAAAAAAAGTGTAAATGTTCTAAAGAGCGTGATCTTTTACTTTCCCTGCTGTATATGGAAATGTATAGGTAAAGTATTTGAATTATATCGGAAATTGCAACTCGAGTTTTCGACGGAGCTAGAGGCTTTGGGACCTCTAGAACAAGAAAATTCTATTTTAGGGTGACGTCTGTGTGAGTGTGTGTCTGCCTGTGCTATGTATGTATCCACTCTAACTCAAAAACTAATGGATCAACTTTCATAAAATTTCATAAGTCACATATGAGTTACTCTGGTGCTGATTAAATTTTAATACGATTCAGGATAAAAAAAACTGACTTTTTTTGCGAAAAGTCCCTCAAAAATCGCATTTATCCAGTCTAGCTAAATAACTAATCGTTCAAATTTCACAAAATTTGGTAGTTAAGTTACTTGTAAACTACTGTAAAAAAATGCTGATTGGATTTTGGTAGGATTCGGGGAAAAATAACCTGCTTGTTTTTGCGAAATATCCCGCAAGCATTGTCAAAATCTAAATTAAGAGACCACGTATATTTAAATGTATTAATTAAATGCTTGTTTTATACGTAAATGTTAACGAAGAAAATAGAAAGATCAGTCCCATACTCTAGGACTAGCCGTTCTTGAGATATGTTAGTTTTTCTGCATTTTTAATATGGCGCCTTTAAAAATACATCCAGGTACCCAATGAAAACTAAAAGTGCAAATTCAGTGTAATTTCAAACAATTTTGTGTGTTATTTTGTGCAATTAAACACAATTTCATGAATTTTGAAAACAATAAAAAGACAATGAATTTGAGTCTGTATGGAAAGTCATGTGCTGCTCACATCAGATAATTTTCTTTGCCGGATGGGATTAGGAAACTAAAATTACTAAAGAAAGTAATTTTAAGGAAATTTGGTCGAACAATTTTTTTGGTCGAACATACTTTTATGAGAAAAGCATGTTCTGGTAATGTGGTCTAAAATATGCCATTGACACTTATTAAGACGCAAAATAGAGAATAATTTAACATGTACTTTTCGATAGTGCAAAAATATAATATAACCATCTAACATATTTTGAAGTTTTATATAATTAGGTGTATCTTTCTAATACATTACGTGCAAAACTAAATTACCCGCATCTTTTCCCAGTTAACTAATATTTCACACAATCTAAATTGACAATTATCATTATTGATAAAGTCCGCAATAAGCAACCTAGTCCATATATTAAAATATTTTAATAATTAATTCACCAATCTGGCGTCATTTTTACTAACTTAGAGTCATTTTTGGAATTTTAAAGATATTTTCGTAAATTTGGGGCAAAATATTGCCACGTTGGCAATATTTGGCTAAATCAGTTATCAAGCTTGCTAAATTTATCACCACGCGATACAGACTGATGGAGAGAAGAGAATTTTTTTTTATATAAATGGCTGTTGCCGAATTGTTATGCGTCAAAATAAGCAAATTATTTCACAAAGTAACTTCTCTCGTGAGTGGAACGGACTAGATCTACTAGAATGATGTTAACATATTTATCGCATAATATTACGCATGAAAAGTGAATATATTTCACAATATTTAATACTTTATAAAATTTTATCTGATTTTTTTTTTTTTGATAAATTTATTTGAAAAAGTGTTATGTCTAGATTACGGTTCGTGCTAGGGTTTTTATGTAAATATTTTTCTAATGAAAAATTACAAATGATTATTTACCTAACATTATTAAGGTTTTTCAAATGATCAGACTTCAGACTTTCAGTATTCACTGATATGATTTTTGTACCAAATTTAGTTTGTAACGCCCCATTCGTTCGTGAGATATCGTCTCCACCTTCGGCCGCACCCCCTCCTATTAACCTTGTGGTCCTCACCTGTTGGTACAGGAGAAAACTGTGTGCGTCCCCTAACAGCATCTTCTCTTTAGAGCTCTCCTCACCTATTGGAGGAGATGTGTGCCGCTTGCTGACGTTCAATTTGGAATGGCTTTACCTGATCATAAAAATATATAATTTGCGTATATATTTATTTATTTCTCGGATACTCTTATAGCATATAATATTCATTCGCGGGGAATGTGTTTTATCCCTTTAGGAAGTTGTATGTTCGTGTATAACTATTTTATATATAACTCGCAGTATACCTGTACTTCGTGCGGAATATACGTTATAAAGGAATTTAAAATTCATAATCATCTGCAAATTCTTATGGTTTTCAAAATGACAATGTCATTCGAAAAATTCTATTACAATATTTAAATTAAGGGTTCTAAATGGAAGTTTAAGAATATCTGTTCTCTCTGTACAAACTTACCATCACAAGCACATCTCGAGAATAAAATATCCTAATAAATAGATTAGATAAATACAGCATTTAAAAATCTTTATAATAATAATAAAATATGTAAATCTGTATTGTAAACAATATATTTTTTATGCCTAGTACAAAAGAATTGAAGTACTTTAAAATATAATATTGAGGAAATCCTCTAAATTGGATCGTCTAAACATAGGGCCAATGTTTACATCAAATAATTGGCGCCAATTATCGTCTTGGCAATGAAAATATCAGTGCCATTTCAAAGTAAATTCGAGTCATTAAGACATAATTTCAGGGCGCGGTAGCCCTGTGGTTAACGCGCGGAAGTTGCACTTGGTAGGCCCGGGTTCGATTCCCGCCGCTGCCCAAACTGCCGCCGTGTTCACGCGGAGTACGATCACGTTAAACATGTGGGTTCGTAAGTCCTTCCGAGAGGTTGGTGGTAGGGGAAGGAGGGTACGGTCCCTGTGGATGCCTCCCCCACTGGGTTCCGGTCTAAATTGGGTGACACTTCCCGGCCGTCCAAACAGATACCTTACACCTTTCTGGTAGGTCGGACGGTCTGGGTCGAAGAAGAAGACATAATTTCAATCAGTTTTTAGTAAAAAAATCCCATTTGATCATTCATTATCTTTTATGAAAAATGCATTTCGATTTACTTACAATTTTAGCTTACGTTTACATAATTATTGAAATACTAGCCGCCTTCGGCGAGCAGCCTGTTCGCTACCTTGAAAATTCTGACCTTGACAAACTCGCTGGCGCCATAACCCCGTTGTTATTGTTGAGACCCAGACCGTCCGACCTATCAGAAAGGTGTAAGGCAGGGGTGCACAACCTTTTAGCACCTGCGGGCCAATTTCACATAGACTAATCAACGGCGGGCCGCAAGGGGGGGGGGGGGGGCTACCACCCAGCATTATATTTTTAGTAAATACCGAAACAAAAAATCCAAAGTGAAAATTAAAAACAAATACAGAAATTAACAAAACAACTCACTTGCTTCAAACACGTACAGACATCGCCAAAATCCTTTTATTTTTTTGTAGAGCTAGTGGGAAATTTGACATTGTTTGATTATCATTATTCTTTCAATGTCTGGTTCAATGTTGGATACAGCGATCCGTAGGTTTCCTTCCAAGTGTTCATCAGTTAGACGAGAACAACCTTTTGACTTCACTTGTTTCATTAATGAAAATGATTGTTCACATAAATAGGTGCTCCCGAATAATGTTATCGTATTTTGAGCGTAAATTTTCAATTTTTCCATTTCACAAGGCAAGTAATTTCTGTAAAATTGTAGCAAAGAAACTTTGTTACTCTGAATTTCGATAAGCTCCATCTGAAAATTGACGGGCACTGGTTCAATATTTGTCGCGAATGGTATTGCAAACACTTCCAAAGATTTCTCAAGTTTGTTGGTTTGTAAACTTATGTTGCAAATCTTTAATTTTATCCTTTCTCATTTGTCGCAACAACTCCTTGTATTTGTCAGAAACATGTCTTGTCATTGTATTTGTCAACAACTGCATATGTCAGACGTATGTCAGAAAATTCTCGCCAACAGCAAGCCAACGAAAGACTACCATGGCAGTGCAATAATTCAAACATTCCACTTCTCATTGCAAAAATTTGACCTTTTTTTAATTTAAAGCTGCTTGATTTGCTCTTTTTATTTGTTTTGTAGTCGAAATCTTAAAGAAAATTTGATATAAAAAATAATTTTTTATAAATTTTATGATACAGTTTTTCTTTTCTTTCTTTCTTTTTTTTTTTTTTTTTTTTGCGAAAGTCTTGGAATTTTTTTTATGTGTTCACCCAGCTGAGGGTGGCAGCGGGCCGCACACGATTAGACCAAGGGCCGCATGCGGCCCGCGGGTTGTGCACGACTGGTGTAAGGTATCTGCTTGGACGGCCGGGAAATGCCACCCAATTTAGACCAGAACCCAGTGGGGGAGGCATTCACAGGGACCGTACCCTCCTTCCCCTACCACCAGCCTCTCGGAAGGACTTACGGACCCACATATATTTAACGTGATCGTACTCCGCGTGAACACGGCGGGAATCTAACCTGGGCCTATCGAGTGCAATTCCCACGCGCTAACCACTGGGCTACCGCGCCCTCCGCGACAATCTCCATAATTTCTTTTTATTCACCCAATTTAGACAGGAACCCAGTGGGGGAGGCATCCACAGGGACCGTAACCTCCTTCCCTACCACCAACATCTAGGAAGGACTTACGGACCCACATGTTAAACGTGATCGTACACCGCGTGAACACGGCGGTAGTTTAGGCAGTGGGGGGAATCGAACCTGGGCCTACCGAGTGCAATTCCCGCGCACTAACCACTGGGCTACCGCGCCCTCCGCGACAATCTCCATAAATTTCTTTTTATTCACCCAATTCAGAACGGAACCCAGTGAGGGAGGCATCCACAGGGATCGTACCCTCCTTCCCCTACCACCAACCTTTCGGAAGGGCTTACGGACCCACATATTTAACGTGATCGTACTCCGCCTGAACACGGGAGCAGTTTTAGCAGTGGCGGGAATCGAACCCGAGCCTACCGAGCGCAATTCCCGCGCGCGACCAGGGTGGCAGTTTTGGCAGTGGCGGGAATCGAACTCGGGCTTACCGAGTGCAATTCCCGCGCGCTAACCACTGGACTACCCCGCCAATATCCATAACTTTCTTTTTCTTCACCCAATTTAGACTGGAACCCAGTGGGGGAGGCATCCGCAGGGACCGTACCCTCCTTCCCCTACCACCAACCTCTCGGAAGGACTTACGGACCCACAAGTTTAATGTGATCGTACTCCGCGTGAACACCGCGGTAGTTTTGCAGTGGCGGGAATCGAATCCGGGCCCACCGAGGGCAATTCCCGCGCGCTAACCACTGGGCTACCGCGCATTCCGCGACAATCTCCATAACTTTCTTTTTATTCACTCAATTTAGACCGGAACCCAGTTGGAAGGCATCCACAGGGAGGGTAACCTCCTTCCCCTACCACCAACTTCTAGGAAGGACTTACGGAGCCACATGTTTAACGTGATCGTACTCCTCGTGAACACGGCGGCAGTTTTGGCAGTGGCGGGAATCGAACCCGGCCCTACCACCAACCTCTCGGAAGGACTTACCGCCCCACATGTTTAATGTGATCGTACTCCGCGTGAACACAGCGGCAGTTTTGGCAGTGACGGGAATCGAACCCGGGCCTACCGAGTGCAATTCCCGCGCTATACTATATATATACTGAAATATTCGATACTTTTTCGGATGCGAGGATTTAAAAACGAAAGTTTGTTTATTTGAGCCGAAAGTGACTTTTGTTTTTAAAACTTAAAAAAAATATTAGGAATTGAAATTGATATATTTTTACTCGCAATTGTCTGCTTTTTCCGGTCGTGTGATTTGTTTTTTTCTACGACGTCTGGATGATGGAGAAAAAAGGGGGAAAAACGGTCGAAATCGCATAAAACATTAAATAACAAAAAAATAATAATTCAAATTTAAAAAATCGGTTTTCACGTGTCCCCCCCCCCCCCCCCGGGTCTCCGATTGCCAAATTTCGTAGCTTTCCGACGCGCGGTCACTGAACCTATAGTGTATAAGACAGACACACACTCAGAGATTGCCTTTTATTTTATAGATGGTAAGATTTTCATTTGGCGACAGTTTGTTAAGAGTAAGATTCAACAATTTTATGATTCATTATACTCTAAAAATGCAAGAAAGTGTATAAAACTTGAAAGATATTGGTGTAACATGAATAAATCTTTAATATATATATAATGTGAAGCAATTATACTTTTAAGTTTGGAAGAGAGAATAACACATTCAGGACTACAAACCACGTTTACTAAGATAAGACTATAACAAATAAAAGTCAATAATAATACATACTACAGTTACCGAAATTATAAAATGAGCGTTTAAAATAAATACTTTATATAAAAATAGAAGTTTCAATTACAATATTGAAAATTTAGCTTTTACAAGTATGCTCATGTGCCGGGCTTCCAATGGTTCTGCAGACTATTTATAAACCATTTTTTTTATTCCCTCCTCAGTTCTGGGAAAGCGAAATTACCTAAACCTTTTTCTAGTGTGTTTAGAACAGTTTGGTACAGAACACCCATCAAAAATTATTTCAATAGTACTTCCTAAAGTGAAATACAAATAGAGCTAAAGCTAATGGCTTACGTTTTCGGCCTGGGTGGGCTTCAATATGCTTGATGAGTCAGCTCGTATATAGAGGAGACTTAGGCTCCTCTATATACGAGCTGACTTGTCAAGCACACTAAATTTTTTTTGTGCGGTATAACATGCTGGAAAGCAGCCTGGCCGGAATGGGTCATTAATAGAAGTGCAACCGAAAACACACCAATGTTAACAACAGAAATCGTTACGCTAGCACATGGCATCTGCGGAGACGGGTTTAATATTTTCAGTGGAAATGATCTTGTCGAAATGATTCAGGATGAAACCGTAAGGAATGATGACATTATAAATTACGTAACAGATGTTACTGATAGGCAAGAAGAACCCGATTATATGACAGCAGATAAAATCTAAGCAGGAGTTCAACTTTGCCATAAATTAGAATGTCATTTTCTTGCAATCGATGCAAATTCTGAAAGAACTTTAAAATTCCAAAAGGAGCTTCAATCTTGTATATTTGGCTACCGACACATATACAAGCGTCTAGTGAAACAACAGTCGTCGCAAAAACTGATCACCGACTACATGGTAACTGAAAAAAAGTAAACTCTAAACGAGTGCGAGGTAGTATCTTCAAGTGACGAAAGCGATTTTGAACCAGTTTACCACAAGAAAGTTCGCGTATTGTCAGACTATGAAGGATAATGGTTATACGTTTTGAAAAGTTTTGTATGTGTAAAATAAGTACATATGTAAATAAAATATTTAAAAATGTTCGCATGTGTATTTTCTAAATCAAATTCCAAAAGGTTTGGCGAGATTCCAAGTAGCTGCCAAGCCTCGTGTTTTGATTTCGTTTAAAAAAGCAATTCCTAGTTATTTCGTAAGGTTTTGAGTTATTTTCTACGTGAGACTTTTTTTATGCGTTCCCTATTCACCGCATAAGAAATACTTTTTAATTGTGTTGCGAAAACTATTTTTTATAGCTACTCGTGAAGTTTTGTGCGATTTTTTTTTATGCGTTTTCTTTTATGCGGTCTCTATCCACCGCACAAAAATAGGTTTGAGGCTATATTTAAATCTCCTTCGTACTATTGGATAGCATAGAATGTTAAACTCTAAGTTATAATTGATGGCTAGATCAGATATGTGATATAGATATAATCTAGCCATTTTGAGAGCAATTGATGGTATTAAAATATGCTCAACATTTTTATGTGTTTTAATTTACAATGGCATTTTGAATTTGCTTTGGCAATGTAAATTTTAATATCATAATGTAGAGTTAACTAAAAGTAGTGATTGGAAATAAATTAAGCTTTATCTGAAAAGTCCAGGAAGTTTGAAACTAGAATGAGACATAATATTATGGTTAAAAATAAACTATTAAATTTCAAATATATTTTAGAAAAGTTTAATAGAATATAGTATCCTGGCAGGGTTAGAAAATAGGAATAGAAAGTGAGGTGTCAATTGCATCTAACCATTTTTCCCTATTTGAAAAAATGTTCTATTTGGATGCAATGTTAAAATTATTTGCTTTGATTATATTATGCATCTCACAAAATCAATCTCCTTTTATTAGTGATGCATTAGTTAAATTGTTAAAAGCAAGAATACATGTTTTCTATCATTTGCTAATAATATTCTAATATATTTCTGCTTCATACATAGGCAACTGCAACACTTTTTCCGGGTGTGTGTGTGTGTGTGTGGGGGGGGGGGGATTAACTCAAGAACTTGATGTACAACATCGAATGGCTCGATGTTTACCTTTGTAATATTAATGTCCATGGGGGGGGGGGTTACTCCCTTGACCTCCGCTATAGGAGATCATGACATCATATTTAATTAAATAATTGTAGAGTTAATCTAATTTAGAAATAAGAAAACATTTAAAATGTTATATCTTGTATGTATTCATCTTATAAAGGTAACATTTTAAAATCTCGTGCATTTCATCCATTCTTTGCATTTTTATGTAAAACTAATTCATTTTATTCTCCAATAAATAAAATTTATTGCAATAGAAGTTATGAAAATGCGTATTTCAATATAAATTTCACTTGTAATATCAAATTTTTTGCCAAACACTCAGCCCCCCCCCCCTGTCAAAAATCTCACGCTACCCTACTGGTGGCAGATAAGAATTTAGGTTGCCCCTTTATTCATGGTATAAAGCTCTCGGTTCACTTTTCTTGAATTTGAATTTAGGGAATGTTAATAAAACATATATATATAGTTTTATTTAAAAAATTGGAAAAAATTTAACATTTAAATTTATAATGTTTTAGTTATTGTTAGATGTTATAATTAATTATAAAAAACTTTAAATCTTTATATTTAAAAATATATTTTGAAATTCAGAATTCTTTTAAATTATTATAAATAGTTTAAAGAAATTGAACATAAAATTTATAAATAATATAATTTTTAAATTTAATATTTTCCTTAATTATAAATAACTCAGACATTTTAAATTATTAGTCTTAAATGTATTAATACATACTTGAATAATTTTGAAAATTATGAACATGTTTATTTCTTCCATATCATGAACCGTTTGCAAATGATTACAAAAATGATCTGACTTCAGTGCTGTAAAATTACAATTATTTTCTTCGCAAACGTAATTGGTTTTTCATTAGCAACTGGTGAACATTTTTTTTTTGTATATATCTGTAAAAAGTGGATTTACTCGAAAATGTCTTTTGGCTCTTTCACATTTAAAAAATCTTCCATTTTTTTTTGTGAAGCTTTTGGTCCATCGATTAGCTGTCTATCAATATTCATATTTTTTAAATGTAGGTAAAAAAAAATTGGCAAAACTTAAACTTGCCGCTAACGCTAAATAAAACTCCGTTATCGGAAACAACGTGTAAACTAGAGCTCCTCTAGTCCTGGGTCGTTTTTTGCGTCCAGAGTTGTCGTAGCTTCTTGGGAGCCACAGAATACTATATTCAGAAGGTTCACTCCCATAGGAACCTATGGCAACATCGTTAACATAGGATTTCGCATACACACTAGCGTTCGAGGAGCCAACCATTTCAGCTATGACGTATAAAGAGCTCGACTGCTAGATTTGGCGACTATCGCTCAATTGGCGATTTTATGTTAATGCGGCCAAAAAAAAAAAATTACGGAACTGTACTTTTATAATTCTTTAAACTATAAACATGATTAGCATTTAAAAATACTTTTATCTGTAATATGTGTAAATTTACATAAATAAACATAGATATATATTTAATTCATGCAATCATAAACTAAATAAAAAATGATGCATTGCATCACTGTAAATCATTATACACTAAAATTACAAGCTAACATACCCAAAAGACTAAAATATTATATAATATTTTCAGCCCAAAAAGTATACTAGCATGTTGATAGTTAAATTGCTTAGTTCTTAATTTATTCTGGGATGCTGTTATTATATATATATATATTTAAATACACTAATATTCTTATACTAAATAACAAATTTACATAAATGCATTATCAAAGGCGTCGAACTCAATCGTTAATTAGAAAGGGGGGGGGGATTATTTTCCACATTACGCCAGTTAGTAAAAAGCATTTAAATATATACACATTCAACTTACTCTATAAAAAGCTATCCAAATATCAATTTTTATACATTTTATATAAATGTGGAAAAGGTTTTTTAACTAATAATGCCATTGCTTCTTAGAATTTAATCTAGGCGGCAGTGATAATACTACACCAATTTCTTATGATGAACACGTGCATAGGATGAAATATGGGATAGATAACAAATATTTTTTTTATTTAAATAAAAATAACTTACATACCTTGTAAACATAATTCCTTTTCTTTTAGTAATCCATAAAAAAAACAATAATTGATTATAAAATCCAAAATAGCAGCGAAAATATGTTAACCACATGTAAACATGCGACAAAGTTCTTCCAAGTTTCAAGTGGTTCGTTCAGTGCCAAATAGGGTTATATTAGCAGAACGTCTTGGCGAAAACCGTCATAGACCATCGCCAAGCGTGCCAACCTTGATATTTTGGTTGGCGGTTGGGGGCGCTGAAAGTCGAGTGAAATATCTGTATTTATTAATCTGTGGTCTGTGTTGGGAGCATTTCGCTCATTCCCTCCCGGTAAATATCAATGTGGTGCTGAGAAAAGGGTTGTTTGGAGTGCGATAATTGTGCCACGTGGATTTTGTCAGTTTGGATTTCTTATTCCTTCGCCATTGTAAGTTTCTTATTCTTACTTTTGAGTGCTAAATATATGCCTTGTTATACTGATTCATCATTAACATGCGTTGAACGTGTTTTACATGTATTTATATAATAAATTAATGTAATATTGTGGTAATTTTAAAAATATTACCCAGGAAGGTATCGCATTTTAGAGATGTCTAAATAAAATTGCATTTCAGTTGGAAAGTGTTTCATAATCAATGCTATATGTATGATTGATATTTCTTGTTACAAAATATATTATAGGTACATCAATCATTTAACCAAGTAAAATTCTTTTAAATTTATCTTGTTGTTAGTGTGCCACCATATTTTTAAATTATTAAAAATGTACTGTGACGAAAAAAAGGTTGAGAATCACTACTCTAGGAGATAGTTTTTATGAAATCCGCGACATATTGTTTTTAGATTCCTTTTAGCTGCTTGTTCTTTGAAATCATGTAAGCGATAGAAACCAAAATTCATCAAATACTGATTTTAGATATGTAATATTGTTTTTTGCTTTAAATTCAATCGTTTATTTGTATCAATACAGGTCGTTTGTGGAATAAATTTCCTTCAATTCCGGGGATTCATTCATGGTGTTGCAATTTTTATAAACACGAGTATATGCTTATAGATCGTAAACAGCAAAATTATGCAAATTTCAAAAAATTTGTTATACCTTAAGCTCTTATACTTGTTATACTATAAGCTTTTAGAACGTGGCGTTCAAATTTAATTTTAAACGTGTGAAATTAATAAGATATTATGCATATACATTTCTGATGCGTAAACGATATTTTTGGACCTTAAAATAAAAGAAAGGTCTAAAAGGGTCCTAAAGTCTACTTTGAAAAATATTTTTGACAATATTATCTTGTAACTTTATTCAATCAGCACACTTTTTTCAACACTCTACAACAAAGTTGAAAAGTGTTTATGACTTTGTTCATTCTGTCTGTCTGTCTGTCCGATAGCACGATAACTGCCGTAAAAATGACTTAATCAAAATGAAATTTTAATATGTTGTTCAGACGGCCTGTGAATGAATACCATCACTCAATTAGTTTTGGATTGAACCCGGGTTGAAAAAATGAAATAACCCTATGGGACCTAATTTTTCAAACATATTTTAAGCGGATTTAAAATTCACGAATTGCTTCGAGAATTTCAGGTAATATTCAAATTCTCCTATAAAATATATAAAAAAAAATTCAGTAAAATATATTCAGTAGTTTTTTAAATAAAAATTAAAATAATAATTACATCTCTTATATGAAGAGATCACGTGACCCACTTCAAAATGAAAATTCATATTGAGTATTGTATCCGTCCTAAAACCGCTTTATTTTTGCTTAAATTCTGTGCATCTATATACTGAAACAACGCAATTACAATATATTTGAGTTTAAATGATCATCCACATTTGATTATTTCTACAACGAAGCCTATTTTTCACTTATGTAAAATGTAAACAGCAAAATATATAGAGTGAGTTGTACAAGAATTGCTGCATTTCTTTAACGCAAAATTATTTAGCTCATGGAGTTTGCATAGCTGATATGAATGAAATATTCATTGATTTTACAGAGAGAAGGATGATTTATTCGATGAAGTTTTAAGCATAGAGTTTAATTACTTGTATCTCCATGTTCTTAAGTTTTTAAATAAAATAAATTATTATAGTAATGTGATGAATGGGAAAATGTTTATAAATGAAATGAATGGAAAAATGTTTATGAATGAAATGAATAGAAAAATGTTTATGAATGAAATGAATGGAAAAATATTTATGAATGAAATGCTGATTTTATAGAGAGAGCCAGGCGTCATTTGAATAAATTTCAGTTGTTTTTGATGAAGTTTTCAAATATAATAAATTATTGTAGTATTATGATAATGTTAAAAACATTACCGAGGAGCCAGGCGGTTTATATTTAATTGACGTCATTTGAATAAAGTTCATTTTTTTCGATGAACTTTTAAGTTTTCAAATATAATAAATTAATGTAGTATTGTGATAATTTTTAAAATATTACCGAGGAATTTATCGCATTTTAGAGATATTTAAATAAAATTGCATTGAAGTTGGAAAGTGTTTCATAATCAATGCTTCATGCATGATTGATCTTTCTTCTTTTTATTGTTTTAGATTCAACAGAAAACTAAATTCTTTCTGGATACTTGGCTGTGACACACCATTGTGGACACAGAAAGAATATTTGGGAATGGATGGTACCTTATGCGATACAAGAGGTTATGCGAAAGTGGAATGGGAAGTAAAGAATTTTTCGGAGCTTGAAAATGCGATGTTTTTATATAGTCCACCCTTTCTGCTCTCAGATGTCTCTTTTCGAATCGAATTGCTTCAAAGATCTGTTGACTTCGATTTCCAATTTGCCAAGAATGAAATCCAACTTCGCAAAACAGAGACGTATTATGTCAGATTCACTTTCGGAATAAAAATACGTGATGGATCAGTGTACCAGTCTATGGAAGATGAATATGAATTTAGTAACGAAATATCGAAACTGGTATATAACAGGCCTAATTTTATTAAGCGTTCGCAACTACGTGAAATGAGAGACATCCTGTTGCCGGAAGACACGCTCAGAATATTCTGTGTGGCTCGTCTTGTGGAAGACAATACCTTCGAAACAGCAACTCAGACTGTACCAGCAGACGGTAAGTGCTTTTTTCGCATACTTCTTAATTGCATGAGCACATTTCAATGGGTAAAAACATGAGTGGGTAACTTTCTGTGATTATGCTTGTCCGTAGCATTTCCTACATATTGAACACGCCTTGCATTGTCTATGCATAGTCACAAGGAAAATCCTTTCTCAGACCAATGTATCACGAACTATGGCAGATAGTTATATACTTCATGCGTCCTTGTATAAGAAACCCGCTGTGCCCCACACAAGAAGATCAGAGGGTTTCGTCCAGAAAAGAGCACCAGGCGCGAAGCGCCTTTAATCTCCAATCTCTAGGTGTGGTTCTTATCTTCATACTGTGACATTATTTCATTTGCCCATAGTTGGAGGTTCGAGGTTTTTGATTTACTGTTTTTATTATTTGACTTAGCTCCTAGTGTGGCAGTTTGTTGCACATTTAGAGTTTGAGTAATTTTGGGGAGTTGATGCAGTTCTAAGGATTTCCTATCAATTTGGCAGTTTAAGGTTTAAGAACATTTTTTAGAAAACATTGATCGAGTTTTAATTTAATATCAACTATTTAAGTTGGGACTTACCTAATTCCGATTGTCAATATTAAGTACCGCGCGTGGTCTCTTACGTGATTTGGCTTTGCGATGATCATAGTCATGCAGATTGAATAGTAGTTCATTTGGAACAGATGGCAGATTTTTATAGAATTTAAGCGCTAGCTTTTTAATTTGGGCTCTAACAGTTTTTATTTTGAAGTCTTTCCTAATTACCGAGTTTCTTAAGTATCTAGGAGCTTTCCTTATAATCCTTAGGGTTTTGTTTTGTTTTGTCTCTAGTAAGTCTATAGTAGTTTTACAGGCATATCCCCATACGGGTGCTGCATACAGCATTCCCGGGCGGATGACCGATTTATAAATTAGGAGTTTATTTTGATAACTTAGATTTCCGTTTCCTATCATTGGGTATAAGGCTCCTGTGGCAAGATCAGAGGGACCCGTGGCCCTCTTTTTATGAGGGAGGGGGGAGGGGTTACAATCTCTGTGTATTTTATGGGAGGGTTACAATCGTGGGTGTACAATCTCTTTTGATACATCTTAAATAAGCTCTTTTGATATATACCAAATGAGCTCTATTGATGCACCTTAAAAACTTTTTTGAAATGCCCCGAATAAACTATATTGATACATCCTAAATAAGCTCTTGATATAGTTTAAATACGTTATTTTGATACGCCCTAAATAAGCTCTTTTGATATGCCATATACAAGCTCATTTTATTCTCTCTAAATACGTCTTTCACCCTCTGCGCGGGCATACAATCGCTTTTGATACGCCGTAAATAAGATCGTTTAATATGCACCAAATGATCTCTATTGATACGCCCTAAAATATCTTTTGATACGCCCTAAATAAGCTCTTTTGATATGTCCTAAATGAGCTCTTTTGATGCATCCTAAATAAGTTCGATACGCTTTAAATAAGCCCTTTTGATATGCCATAAATAAATTAATTTGATTCGCCCCAAATACGTCTTTCGCTCTCTGTGTGGGCGTAATATGCTTTAAATATGTTCTTTTGATAAATCTTATAGAATATAAATTTTGGACATCTGTTTAACAAGTTTAAACATTTATTGCCTATTGGTGATTTATTTGTTTCAAAGACATTCAAATACAATAAGCCTATTGGTAGGTCTATATTTAATTATAATGAAGTTTCACAATCGCTCTCTATTGATCATTCTTCTCAGTCAATTGTAGATAGTGAATGTATTTGTAAATTAAATAAATTTGCTAAATTTCTAAATCCAGACTTGGGGCACATAGTTACAGGAGATTTAGATATTGTTAGTGACAATGTGTTAAGAACCATTATGTCATTTGGCACTAAATTTAGGATACCTTTTTGTAATAATTCTTTTAAAGTCTTAAAATCTATTAATCTAGATCTTGATAAATATATATATAAATTAGCTTGTAAATACGCTCTGCCATTAGAGGCATTTAATATGTGGAAATTTACTATATTAGAATCTATTAAAAATGCTATTAGAGATATTAAATTGTCTAGATCTTTATATAATATTGATAATATTAAACATTCCATTAATGATTTACAAAGATCCTTTGTTATCACCTATGTTGATAAAGCCTCTAATAATTATGCTATTATCTGTAAAAAAATTTTTATATTCAATTTCTGTTAGATTATTTAAAAAAATAATAGTCTTTTTAAACCTGATTTACATACCATCAATAGTATTAAATTGAAAATTATCAATATGTATAATGATTTAAACATTAAATATAAATATCTTAAATTTCCTTATATAGTGCTTATTCCAAAATTTCATAAAATCCTATTAAATTTAGAACAGTTACTAGTGGCCATAATACTTACTCTACTACTGCGAGTAAATTATTACTAAATTCTTTAAATCTAATAAATAATAGTTTAAGCCAGACTAGCAATAACTACCATATTCTAAATAATAGTAAAGAATTAAAGAATAAATTAACATCTCTTAGAAAAATAATAGGATTTCAAACTTTTGATTTTAAAGATCTTTTTAATAATATTAAGATATCTGATCTATATGATGTAATTTTAGCTCTATATAATGCTTATATTACAACTCTTTCAAATCAAATTAAATTTATAAATTTTCCTAAACTTCTTCACTTTGTTATTTTCAATAATTATATTTTTCAAGGAAATAAATTATACTTACAAGTCTCAGGAGTTCCACAGGGTGGCTGTAGTAGCAGTATGCTAGCTAATTTATACCTTTATCATTATGAAAAGTCATTTACATCAATAGATTATACTTTTTACAGATATGTTGATGATCTGATTTGCTTAGTACATACAGAAAATTATCTCATAGATATAGATTACTATCCAGACAATTTGGAATTAATACCTAATGAAGCTACTATTAGTAAAAATGTTAATTTTTTGGATTTAAATCTTTTTATTGATCCTTCTAATAGAATTGTTACAAATTTATATGATAAAAAAGACTTTTATAATTTTAATATTAATAAAATCTTACCTTTTAATTCCTGTAACTCGATTCAATTGTTTAGAAATATTATACTCAATCAGCTTTTTAGAATTTATAGATTATCTGATATAAAATTTCATGCTATGCATATCAATAATCTCAAAATTACTAGTAATTTATATAAATATCCCTCTTATTTAGTAAATAGTATTGTTAAAAAATTTAAAATAGCTGGATTTTTATAATTCTTTTCATAGTATCATATAATTCTATTCATAGTATCTTATATTAGCCAGACATCTCCATTCTATTTTTTTTTTACATTCACTTCCCACTTCAGCATTACTATTATTTGCCCCTCTTTTTAGTAGCTCTTTTTGTATATTAATACTTTTTCTTAACATTTCGCTTCACAGTTTTTCAATTCTTATGAATGGCAACAGTAAATGGTTTTTTATTTTTTCTTTACGAATGGCAACACTGGTCTCTTCTATCAGTGTTCCCTCGATCCCTGTATTGAATCGAATGTACATACGCTGTGCTTTTTCCAGGTATTCATTTTTTCTTTTTTATTCCTTCTTTATGTATGTCGTCCAAGTAGAAATAGTTTATAGATTTAATCTATCTATTTCTTCAGAAACATACATTTTTGTGTTTGCTTCTACAAAAAACTTGGACATGATTAGATTTTTGTAGAGGTTAACAATTCATGATTTAGGCTTAGAGCCTCGTCCACGTGTAAGGCGTTTGTTCTTGATTTCGTTTGTTATACTTATTTCGATTCCATACCTTTGTATTATATATTTTTCATTGACTTGTTGATTCGATATTTATTTTATTTATTTTTTCCATATGCTTGAGGATTAGATGATTTTTACTTTTGTTTTGTAAGCCAGTTAGATAGTTGAATTTAGTTTAAGTTTTTCTTTTTTTGTTTCCATACCTTTTAATTTGGTTGATTTTCTGTAACTTGATAGCTTGTGTTTTGTATTTTTAATCCATATGATTGATGATTTGCTGTATTATATTTTATTCTGTGGGTGTTTTTAAAAAGTTAGGTTTATCGTGTTACATCTTCTTACTTTTCGTTCATTGGATTTTCAAACTTCTATTATTATTAGATATTATATATATATATATATATATATATATATATATATATATATATAAATTATATATATATATATATATATATATATAATATATATATATTATATATATCTCTCTCTCTGTATATATATAATATTCAACATGGTGGTACTTTTTTTAAACAGCAGGTTGGTATCCCACAAGGGGGGTGTGCCTCATCATTGTTAGCTAATCTGTATTTATTCTTCTATGAAAAAACATTAATCCAAGCTTGCATAATATGCACATGTTTAGATATTTAGATGACATTTTATGTTTATCCCCAAATAATATCCTTATAGTATTAAACTTTTATCCAAAAAATTTACAATTAAATGCAAGTAATAATGACTCAAATGTTGCAAACTTTTTAGATTTAAATTTAAATTTACAAAATTGTTATATGGTTATAAACTTGTATGATAAAAGACAGGATTTTAAATTTAATGCATCAAAAATTCAACATTTTGACTCTTGTTTACATATATCTGTATTTAGAAATATTATAATAAACCAGGCTCTTAGAATCAATAAAATTTGTGATGAATATTATAAATTAGCGCATTTTATGGAATTATTGAGTACAGCGACTAATAATGCATATCCCCCAAGTTTGTTATTAAAATTATCAACTCAGTGTATCAACTTTCACTCGATAACATCCTAGAAAACATTCCCAATTATAGTGACTAACATACAGTACAAAAAAAAAAATTATATATAATTATTTATTAATTATATAAATAAATAAAAATGAAAAATTGTCATTCCTATTTACTCAATTTTTACCTTTGCATATTTGCAAAGTATCTTTAAATTTTTAAAGTTTGCTACGGTATTTATATATATATATTAATAGCAGTTTGAAAATCCAATGATAGAAAAGTAAGAAGCTGCAACACGATAAACCTAACTTTCTAAAACACCCATAGAATAAAATATAAAACAGCAAATCATCAATCAAATGAAAAAAAATACAAAACACGAGTTATCAAGTTACAGAAAATAAACAAAATTCAAAGGTATGGAAACTAATAAAGAAAAACTTAAAAAATCAAGTTATATCGCTATACACGGGGAAAAAGGACAAAGCCTAAAAAAATGGAAATGTTCACTTGTTAAAATTCGTTCTCAAGTTCAAGTATTTTGACGAAGCAGACACAAAATATGCATGTTTCTGAAGAAATAGGTAGATTATATCTATAAACTATTTCTACTTGGACGACATACATAAAGAAGGAATAAATAAGGAAAAATGAATACCTGGAAAATGCACTGCATATGTACAAACGAGTCGAAACTGGGAACTCTGATTGAAGAGACCAGTGTTGCCATTCGCAAAGAAAAAATATACTGTTGCTATTCATAAGAATTGAAAAACAATAAAGCGAAATGGTAAGAAAAAGTAATAAAATACAAAAAGAGCTACTAAAAGGAGGGACTAATAATAGTAATGTTGACGTGAAAGAGGATGTAAAAATAAAAGTATTAAAAATACAAGAGATTGGAGATGTCTGTCTAATATAAGATACTATGAAAAGAATTATAAAAATCCAGCTATTCTGAATTTTTTAACAATACCATTTACTAAATAAGAGGGATATTTATATAAATTGCTGGTAATTTTGAGATTATTTATATGCATAGCATGAAATTTTTTATGAGATAATCTATAAATTCTAAAAACCTGATTATTGAATCGAGTTACAGGTATAAATGGTAAGATTTTATTAATAATAAAATTATAATAGTCTTTTTTATCATATAAATATGTAACAATTCTATTAGAAGGATCAATAAAAAGATTTAAATCCAAAAAATTAACATTTTTACTAATAGTAGCTTCATTAGGAATTAATTCCAAATTGTCTAGATAGTAATCTATATCTATGAGATAATTTTCTGTACGTACTAAGCAAATCAGATCATCAACATATCTGTAAAAAGTATAATCTATTGAAGTAAATGACTTTTCATAATGATAAAGGTATAAATTAGCTAGCATACTGCTACTGCAGCCACCCTGTGGAACTCCTGAGACTTGTAAGTATAATTTATTTCCTTGAAAAATATAATTATTGAAAATAACAAAGTGAAGAAGTTTAGGAAAATTTATAAATTTAATTTGATATGAAAGATGTGTAATATAAGCATTATATAGAGCTAAAATTACATCATATAGATCAGATATCTTAATATTATTAAAAAGATCTTTAAAATCAAAAGTTTGAAATCCTATTATTTTTCTAAGAGATGTTAATTTATTCTTTAATTCTTTACTATTATTAAGAATATGGTAATTATTGCTAGTCTTGCTTAAACTATTATTTATTAGATTTAAAGAATTTAGTAATAATTTACTCGCAGTAGTAGAGTTAGTATTATGGCCACTAGTAACTGTTCTAAATTTAATAGGATTTTTATGAAATTTTGGAATAAGCACTATATAAGGAAATTTAAGATATTTATATTTAATATTTAAATCACAATACATATTGATAATTTTCAATTTAATACTATTGGTGGAATGTAAATCTTGTTTTAAAAGACTATTATTTTTTAAATAATCTAACAGAAATTGAATATAAATTTTTTTATAGATAATAGGCATAATTATTAGAGGCTTTATCAACATAGGTGATAACAAAGTATCTATGTAAATCACTAATGGAATGTTTAATACGAGTATTATCAATATTATATAAAGATCTAGACAATTTAATATCTCTAATAGCATTTTTAATAGATTCTAATATATATATATTATATATATATAGTATACAGGGTGTCCAGAAAGTTCCGGAACGGCGCAATATCTCAAATACACTTTGGATCAAAAAATAAAAAAACACATATTCTATATTTTTAGAAAAGCTATTCAATGATACCAAAATTGACCCACCTTACCCTCCTGGGGGGGCGGGTCGGGCAACTTTGAAATTTTCAATAGGAACCCCATTTTTTTTTGCAGATTTGGATTCTCCAGAAAAAATTACATTCATTTAACCTACGATTTTTGATTTTTGCTCCCACAAACAGCGCTATAATCGAGAAAAACGGAAGTGGACACTAACGTTTAAAAGTTACAGTAGAAAGGACCCTGATCATGAGGGGCAAGGGGACTCATGTTAATCAAGCACCCCGAAGGGAACAGAAATCTGCTACGTCCACATCGTTGTTCCTGGGTAGTGCTAAAAGTCGTTTTGAACCGTTTTCTAAACTGAAGTCAACAATTGCCGCTGAGGTGAACGGCTAGCTGGGAGAGGGGGGTCAATGTTAGCATCATTGCATAGTTCTTTTTAAAACATTGAGCACGTAATTTTTTATTTTTCTATCCGAAGTGTATTTCCCAAGACATTCCCATTTTTAAACGTTAGTGCCCCACTTCCATTTTTCTCGATTATAGCGCAGTTCCGGAACATTCTGGACACCCTGTATATAAATATATATATATATATATATATATATATATATATATATATATATATATATATATATATATATATATATATATATATATATATATATATGTGTGTGTGTGTATGTCATTTGGCACTAAATTTAGGATACCTTCTTGTAATAATTCTTTTAAAGTTTTAAAATCAATTAATCTAGATCTTGATAAATATATATATAAATTAGCTTGTAAATACGCTCTGCCATTAGAGGCATTTAATATGTGGAAATTTACTATATTAGAATCAATTAAACATTCTATTAGAGATATTAAATTGTCTAGATCTTTATATAATATTGATAATATTAAACATTCCATTAATGATTTACAAAGACCTTTGTTATCACCTATGTTGATAAAGCCTCTAATAATTATGCTATTATCTGTAAAAAATTTTATATACAATTTCTGTTAGATTATTTAAAAAATAATAGTCTTTTTAAACCTGATTTACATTCCATCAATAGTATTAAATTGAAAATTATCAATATGTATAGTGATTTAAATATTATATATAAATATCTTAAATTTCCTTATATAGTGCTTATTCCAAAATTTCATAAAAATCCTATTAAATTCAGAACAGTTACTAGTGGCCATAATACTTACTCTACTACTGCGAGTAAATTATTACTAAATTCTTTAAATCTAATAAATAGTAGTTTAAGCCAGACTAGCAATAATTACCATATTCTAAATAATAGTAAAGAATTAAGGAATAAATTAACATCTCTTAGAAAAATAATAGGATTTCAAACTTTTGATTTTAAAGATCTTTTTAATAATATAAAGATATCTGATCTATATGATGTAATTTTAGCTCTATATAATGCTTATATTACACATCTTTCAAATCAAATTAAATTTATAAATTTTCCTAAACTTCTTCACTTTGTTATTTTCAATAATTATATTTTTCAAGAAAATAAATTATACTTACAAGTCTCAAGAGTTCCACAGGGTGGCTGCAGTAGCAGTATGCTAGCTAATTTACACCTTTATCATTATGAAAAGCCATTTACTTCAATAGATTATACTTTTTACAGATATGTTGATGATCTGATTTGCTTAGTGCATACAGAAAATTATCTCATAGATATAGATTACTATCCAGACAATTTGGAATTAATTCCTAATGAAGCTTCTATTAGTAAAAATGTTAATTTTTTGGATTTAAATCTTTTTATTGATCCTTCTAATAGAATTGTTACAAATTTATATGATAAAAAATACTTTATAATTTTAATATTAATAAAATCTTACCATTTAATTCCTGTAACTCGATTCAATTGTTTAGAAATATTATACTCAATCAGCTTTTTAGAATTTATAGATTATCTGATAAAAAATTTCATCCTATGCATATGAATAATCTCAAAATTACTAGCAATTTTTATAAATATCCCTCTTATTTAGTAAATAGTATTGTTAAAAAATTTAAAATAGCTGGATTTTTATAATTCTTTTCATAATATCATATAATTCTATTCATAGTATCTTATATTAGCCAGACATCTCCATTCTCTTGTATATATATATATATATATATATTTTTTACATTCTCTTCCACTTCAGCATTACTATTATTTGCCCCTCCTTTTAGTAGCTCTTTTTGTATATTAATACTTTTACTTAACATTTCGCTTCACTGTTTTTCAATTCTTATGAATGGCAACAGTAAATGTTTTTTTATTTTTTCTTTACGAATGGCAACACTGGTCTCTTCTATAAGTGTTCCCTGTATCGACTCGAATGTACATACGCTGTGCTTTTTCCAGGTATTCATTTTTTCTTTTTTATTCCTTCTTTATGTATGTCGTCCAAGTAGAAATAGTTTATAGATATAATCTATCTATTTCTTCAGAAACATACATTTTTGTATTTGTTTCTACAAAAAACTTGGACATGATTAGATTTTTGTAGAGGTTAACAATTCATGATTTAGGCTTAGAGCCTCGTCCACGTGTATGGAGTTTGTGCTTGATTTCGTTTGTTATACTTATTTCGATTCCATACCTTTGTATTATGATATTTTTCATTAACTTGTTGATTCGATATTTATTTTATTTATTTTTTTCCATTTGCTTGAGGATTAGTTGATTTTTACTTTTGTTTTGTAAGCCAGTTAAATAGTTGAATTTAGTTTAAGTTTTTCTTTTTTTGTTTCCATACCTTTTAATTTTGTTGATTTTCTGTAACTTGATAGCTTGTGTTTTGTATTTTTTATCCATTTGATTGTTGATTTGCTGTATTATATTTTATTCTGTGGCTGTTTTAAAAAAGTTAGGTTTATCGTGTTACATCTTCTTACTTTTCGTTCATTGGATTTTCAAACTTGTATTATATATATATATATATATATATATATATATATATAAACGATATAAGACAATTACAGTACTAAACCTATGAAAGTATATAACGAAGTATTCACTAAATATATACCAGGATTTTACTAAAGATTAGGCGCAATGCAGCTCTATATTCCGAAGTAGAAAACATCAAATTAAACAAAAATAGATGAGGAGGGGAAAATGCCAGATATATTGCATAAAAATGGCAGAGAAGGATGGTGACCTCTCAATCCCGTTTAAAGTTGCTTTTTTGCCTAGGCAACGCTCACGGAACCAATGCAAAACAATGACAAGTTCCCCGTATATGTGCCAAGTTGAAGGCTGTCGAATGAAGACAGACAATAAAGCAGATATGAATCACATATATGAAGAGATATCGAAACGTCGAAGAGATGCCCATCTGAACCAGAATAACTCAAGATAACCACTTAATGTACTTCTCATTAACGCATGCGTAAATCAAGATTCGCTGTTATATGATGTCATATTACCCATGTTACGGTTAAAGGAGCTGTCTTCTTCGCTTTTGTTAAATAAAGAATTATAATAGTGTTTAAGGAAATTAATCGGGTATTTCTTTTTACATGCTTCATAAATGATTCTTCTGTTACTATTAATACAATCTTTTTTTAATGTATTGTTGTTGAGATTTCTCTTAAAATGTCCCATGATGATGTTTCTGAAAATACTTTTTGTTAAATTTGACTTTCAATCAATGATTTGGTTAATCTTCATATTGTAACTTTCCCGTTTAGCGTACAATATAGTATAAATTCCTTTTATTCTGTTGTATTTGATGGTGATATCTGGAAAATTTACTTCGTCCTTCTTTGTATTGGTGTTTTTGATTAGTTATAATTTTTGGGGATAGAAGCTGAAATCAAACTCAGAAGAATGCATATAATGTCCCAAAAGCACATCGTCCACATATCTAAAGTATGGCAACTCATGTAATATGTGATTGCCCCTTTCAAAGAATGACAGATATATGTCTGCTAATATAGAGGAGCATCCCCCTCCCATAGGGATGTCCTTAATTTGTTGGTAAAATTTATTGCCATTATAAAGTACATTCTCATATAATACTAATCGTATAAGATCTATATATCTACGATAAGTAATGACATTCTTTAGATTATGTTCTTCATGTACCACAAGAAGTATTTCATATAACTTGGAAAGTTATATATTGTTGAAAAGGTCTCGGAAGTCGTAGCTAGTAAATCGCATTTCTTTATTACAGAATTTAAGACGTTTTATGATGTCATAACTGTTTCTAATCATAATGGAATTTTGTTGTAAATATTTAATTCTCCTCAATTTGACATCATTTTTATTAATTTAGTGTCATTTTATCAATTTGGGGATATTTCTGATCATATGGCAATATTTTGATCCATTTGACGACATTTAAAATAGTCGCCAACTTTGTCGCCAAGTGGGAGGGTTTGACTGAACGACAAAAATTACTGAAATATCATTAAAGTACTATTTCCTAACAAAGCACATTTAAAATTATTAACATTATTTTTATCGATTTGGCGATATTTTCCTTAATTTAGCAACATTAAAAATATTCATCAAGTTGGTGATATCCCGCGAAATTCGCTGTCAACATTTTTGCCAAGCGTTACAGAGACGTACTGAGAAATGGTATTTTAACCTTTATTGTATTTATTTATTTATTTTATTTTTTATTTATTTTTTTTTCTTGCAAATTTTGCGAAATTTTTTTTAAAAGATCTGTTTTGTGTGTTGGTCCAAATTACTTCAATTATAGAAAGTTATCCTTCACTTTAAAAGACTTGAAAAAATCGTTCAATTGATACCATATTTGGCAATGCACCCCCTGGAGATTAACTTCCCGCTCCCCTCACCCCCAAGGGTGACTAATTATGTCACAAGCACAGTATCGCCGCTATTATAACAATGATTGAAACTGTTAAGTCTGGAGATCAATGGATCATAAATAGACTCTTTTATGCATGATTATATCAAATTTTGTCCTATGCCATATTAAAAAAAGATACAATTTCAAATAAATAAATATACGATTTCGAATATATTGGCATCAAATTCTCGAATTCGAAAATTCTCTTGAAAACAATACTTTATACAAAATAAGGTGGTTCTCAGAAGTTTATGCACTTTAGTATAAGCAATAGACATCAGAAGAAGAAGAAAATAAGAAATGCAATTTCATCGCTATATATTTAATAACGACTAATAAACAACAGACGACCAGGAACATACCTGTTGGATTTGCAGGTTTCAATAAAAGAAGTAAACTAAAAAAAAAGCATCAAAAACATGTTTCAAAAGTTTAAGCACAAGTAACAAGAAACGTGGAAAATCAATATAAAGTATGCAAATAAGGTAGTAATTTGCATAAAACAATTCTGCAGGCGTTTGCCCACTATATATAAGATTGCTGCGTTTCACCTCTCAGCATTCAGTACAATGCCGCGTATGAAACAGAGTATGTGAAATTTGGAGATTAAAAGCTTATGGAAAGGTCTGTTCTTGATATCGCGAAAATTTTAAATCGGTCAAAAAGAGGCATTTATGCTGTGCTAGAAGAGCTCGATTATAAATTAAAAGATAGATCAGACAGTCCAAAACGTACCAGTTCTCGAGATGACAGAAAACTTTTTCATCTAGCATCGACCCAAGAACTGTCGTTATCTGAAATACAAAGTGAATCAGGTTTAAAAGTATCTCGATCTACTTACTATTCCCAGACGTTTACAAAGTAATTGCAATATAATGCTCGTTAGTATGAAGCAAATACCGAGTTTAACTGAAAATCATAAATTACGTCGTATGGAATGGTCTCGGGAACACATGAACTGGGACGACCAATGGATAATTGCTATATTTAGTGATGAAAAGAAATGCAATATTGATAGCCCAGATGTATGGGCATCATACTTGACCTGTGCAAAGAACCGAGAGTTTTTCAGTAGAAAACAAAGTCGTTCCCTGATGGTGTGACTGTGAGGGGCGTTTTGCTTTAATGGTACGTTATCCTTAGTCTTTCTTAACGGTAAGTAAACTGCGCTAAATTATCAACAAAAGTTAAAGGACTACATATTACCAGAAGCTGCGAATCTAGCAGAACCAAACTTCTGTTTTCAGCACGATCATGCTCCCATTCATGCGGCTAAGTCAATGAAACTTTGGTTGCAGTGTAATAACATTATGGTTATGGATTGGCCGGCCAAAAGTCCCGATTTGAATCCTATGCAGAAGAATTCAAGTGAATAGGCGACAGTTTTCGCCTTTGGCCGAATTAAAGTGTGAAATTGAAAACTGCTGGTATAATTTAGACCCCGAAATTCTTCATTCTCTTATTCTGTCAATGTCGTGTTTTTCAAGTTATAAAACGAAATGGACACATAACTTTATTTTTTGTTACTTGTGCATAATCTTTTGAAACAAGTTTTTTGATGCTTTTTATGTGTTTACTTCGTTTACTGAAACCTGCAAATCAAACAGTTATATTCATGATCTTATATTGTTTATTAGTCGTTATTAAATATATAGCGATGAAATTGCATTTCTTATTTTCTTCTTCTTCTGATATCTATTGCTTATACTAAAATGCATAAACTTTTGAGAAGCACATTATATTACATAGCATGAGAAAGTAACTATGGAAATGAAACCAAGGAAGATCAATCAAGCATAAAGCATTGGCTATGAACACTTTCTAACTGAAATGCAATTTTATTTAAATATCTCTCAAATATGATGCACTCAGCGCTGATATATTTTAAATTATCACAATACTACAGTAATTTATTATTCTTGAAAACTTAAAACTTCATCGAAAAAGACAATGCTAGTTACACAAAATGGACTTTATTCAAATGACGTCATCAAAATATTAATCGTCTGTTTCTCTATGTAAAGTCAATGAATATTTCATTCATATCATTTATATTCCAGACTTCCGAGTTAAATAATTTTCAGTGAAAAAAAATCAGTGTTATGTGGGTTTTAACCACACGTCCTGTAAGAACGCATAAATCAGTGGTATTGTTTATTAAAGCAATCTCCGACATTGGCCGTGTCGCATAAAAATACATAAAAATCAAATTATTGGAAAATGAGGACAACGGACATGATATAAAACATTAACAAAAATATTATTTATTGACAAAAGGAAATTAAAATAATAATAAAAGAGCATATTTAATTAATTCAATTAGCACTCTTACTAAAGCATACTTATTATTCACTGACATACGTGTTTGACATTTTCTAAATCATAAACATTTAAAATATACATATTTAAATCCCCTTCATTTAAGTTCCCTAGTAAATTCCTTCTAATTATTTTATTCAAGTGGAAAGTAAAATAGAATGTCGAGAGAGTGTGATAATTAACTAACAAATCGTCATCAGACTAGTAGTATAAGAGACATGCATCCAGTACCTTCAAATACATCATAGGACCGTCACTGGATGTGGGACACTTCGGCCGTGGAGGAAACGCCGGTCATCGCTACGTCTTTTTGGGAGAACTTTTCTCCCCGGAGTACAAAACCAATTCTCTCCGTTCTCTCTGAAGTCCCAAAACTAATTCTCTGTTCTCTCTGAAAAATCTAACACTCTCTCGAATAGGGTTGCACCGAATATTCGGTTGGTATTCGGTATACTGCCTATTCGGCAGTCAAACCGAATATTCGGTTCGGCCGAATACTTTAATATTCGGCCAAACCGAATAGTAAGAAAAATTTTAAACATTCGATAATTGGTAAAGCACATTTTTTTATACAATGAATGAAAGTTATAGTATCACAGTGCAAAATTAGTTCAAATTGTTACTTACCAATATTATCGTATTTAAAATAATTTTAATGTAAAAGTAAACAATCTGATATTAAATTCTGTTGTTTTTTCAATTTTTCTTAAATCTTATCTCTTCACACCTTAACCTTACTCGTTTAAATATGAAGCAGTAACCAGAAAATAAAACTCATAATATTACGTGTTCAAAAATATAACGGTTAATTTTTTATAAAATATGCAGCTAAAAAAAATCAATTTTCATTTCACCAATATTAAAAAAAGGTAAAGGTGATTAATATATAAAAAAAAACCAATTTGATGAATATTCAATTTTGCAGTATTTTAATTTCGATAGAGATAGAGAAGATACTGAGGATGCCATAGGTGTTCCTTTGTATCCATTAAAATGTGTCATGTAAGATAACCAAAGAATTTCTCTCTATGTGTGTAGTTAACCCTTCTAATTTCTTTCATGATTTCTAAAGAGAAGATTACTTTGTTGAGTCTTTTGTCACAGGGTGTAACTGTTTAGTTATCTATCAATATCTACTCTGTTGTAGTTTGTTGTAACAACAACTTAAAAAAGAATGGCTAGACATTCTGGCAATGTATCCTTTGCACTTTAAAAAGAAAAATGATTTGACTATGTTTGAATTTGTCTGCTCAGTTTCAATTTTGATAAAATTATTTATTAGTTACATTACAGAAGAGACTAAGATAGCAAAAATTCACTTGAATAAATTGTAATTCTAATTTGTAATGATATTTTAAGCAACTTGGGTTTGTATTTGCATGTAAGGTAAATGCAAGATTCTCTATAGCATAACATAACATGAAGCCATGATTATCACATATCAGAATCTAACTATCAATTATCAATTTATGCAGAAAAAAACAAAACAAATTAAGTACTATATTAATTTGCTTTTGAAATGATTTATTTCATTTTTTATTTATTTTAAATTAATAATTATACTTAATGTAAATGCAAACAAATTTAGGATGTTAAATGTAAATGCATTTAAAAAAGGCACAAAATAGAAACATTTTCTATTTTAAATTGGCATAAAATAGAAAAATTACCTTTAAAAAAATTTAACCGAATATTCGGTTAGAATTTTAACCGAATATTCGGTATTCGGCAAAATATGGTATTCGGTGCAACCCTACTCTCGAACATCCGAAAAATGTCTCCTCCTACACAATTAAGCCCCAGGTTTGTTACTGGTCCCCCCAATTGAAGCCCCTGGTATTTTCATTGGGTATTTCCAAAAATGTCCAGCTATTGGGTGCTGTGCTGACAGGAGGATGGCTATCATCCCAGAATTAATATCTGGCAGGTGGACCGAGGGTTCTCACGACCTTGCGTGCACGTGCAGCCGAACCGGACAAGGGTCAGCTCTCCCCAAGAGCGCCCTGCTGTGCGCCCCTCTGTAACAGAGCCAACGCTGTCCATACTTCCCAGAAAACATGGCTTGCTCATCCTTTTGCAGGTGTTCTCTTAGGGAACTGTATATGAATTGAAGGAGAAGTACAGGGGCCATCTTTGTAGGTTACACTCCTTTATAAATTGCAATGTTCCAAGTTTGCCTTGGGACAATCAGCAATTCTTATACAACTCATCTTACAATCGCTTGATTTGTTTACATTTTGTTTGCTATAGTCTACAGTGCCTAGAATTCTCTTCTAGGCACTTTAGTATAGTGCTAAAATTAGGCTTAGTTTTAGGAATAATCAAAGTTTAGTGATAATTTAAAATCAAAATATTTTAATTGCATTGGCACAAAATTTATATACAGAGGTAATACGCAAAAATAAAGCTGTTTTATGACAGACACAACACTAAATATAAATTTAATCGATTTTTAAACATCTACGGTAACAGAGGTAAATGGAAGCACATTTATTTTTGCAGTGAGTCACGTGATCTCTTCATGTATCAGGGATGCAATTATTATTTCAATTTTATTTCATTAAAAACTACCCAATATGTGCTGAAATGTTGCTGAAAGTTTTTTTTACACATTTTATGTGATAATTTGAATATCTCCTAAAATTTTCGAAGCAATTTGTGCACTTGAACTTTGCTTAAACTTGAACTTTGTGAGCTTTAACTTTACCATTGGGTTTAATGTATTTCATTTTTTCTACTCGTATTATTATATTGTATATATATTGTATATTATACTGTATATAATATAGAGAACATTAAATACTATAGAGAACACGGTTTTATCCATTAAATAACCAAAATTGGTTTTTCATCTCCTATAATACTCACACATGTATGAAGTTATTTGTTTAAAAATAATTTATTGAATAATAATTTTATTAAAAAAAAATCTGATGTGGTCAGCACATGACTTTCCTTATATAATGCAATGAATTTACTACTTTTACAGTAAAAAAAATAGATTATTTTTATAGTAGTTACTTATATTCTTTCCAAGATATTGAATTTTCGTTAATGAGTCGTCATTTTCCATGTCGTCTTCATCAATGAGTCGTCATTGATTTAGCGTCATTTTTATCCATTTGGTGAGTTTTTCGTTAATTTAGCAACATTTAAATAAGTCGCCAAGTTGGCAACATTTCACCAAATTCGTCGCCAAAATCTCGCCAAGCGTTATGGACGAAGAAATAAGTTATTCTTACAGCAGATAAATGACTAAGAATGATGTCACCCAATTTATCGCATGGTATTACATATGAAAAGTGAACTGTTTCTCAATAGGGAATATTTTTATTTTTATTTTATATGACTTTTAGATATTTTTTTTTGAAAAATGTGCAATATCTCGAGAACGGTTCATGTTAGCGTTCTAAAATTTATGTCAATCGTTTTCTAATGAAAAATTACATAAGAAATGTCTATTTGCATAACTTTATTAGCGGTTTTGATTTTTTGATGATTTTTTCAAAATTTCACTCGAAAATTTAGGGAGGTTTTGAACATTCGATTACGTATAAAACAATAGGCTTCCAGTGTTTACGGATTGTGATTTTTGTACCAAATTTCGTTCGAATCGGTTCATTCGTTCGTCAGTTATCGTCTCCATAGACTCACTGACACACACACACACACACACACATACTTTCACACACACACACACACTCACAGACATCACTTCAAAAATGTTTGATTCGTGATCAGGCATGCTTGAAACGTGCTCTCCCGTTTAAAACTCGAATTCGAATTTTCGACCCCATCACAATACTTTCCTTATACATTATGTATATAAGGAAAGTAATAAAAAAAAACGTTTTTCCAAGGAATTTCAAACCAAGATGGTTTTCGTCTCGATTTAACAGTTTCAAAAGCATCAATCAATTTTGAGACATACATTTTTCAGTTGTCTTACCTTCTGTATTAAGTCGCTCCAATGCCGATAGATGGTCTTGTTGCAAGGTGTTTTTCAGAAAATTCTTCATAATATTAATTTAATAAAGAACGTTCATCTGTTGATACCTTAGAGGAAGATACTTCTTATTCCTGGTCTAAGGTTGATACCCTCACATGAATAGTTATAAATATTATTACTAAAGAAAACATCAGAAAAACCAGCACTCATTTCACACAATTTTATAATTCAGCAAACCAGAAAATGGTTTCAAGTTTTGCAATTTCACTTTTTAGAAATGTAACTCTAAACAATAATTGCAATGTGATGACTCAGAAAGGTCGTTTGAAAATTGTACTTTCTTGCGTGTGCTACAATTGTATTTTCGTTCATTTCAGTCAATTTGCTTGGAGTAAGAAATATAAACAAAAAAAAAATCTGATGTGGGCAGCACATGACTTTCCTTACAATGAATTTACTACTTTTACAGTTAAAAAAAAATATATATTATTATAGTACGTATTTATATTCTTTCCAAGATATTGAATTTTCGTCAATGAGTGGTCATTTTCATTGGTTTAGCGTCATTTTTATCCATTTGGCGAGTTTTTCGTTAATTTAGCAATATTGAAGAAAGTCCCCAAATTTGGGACATTCCACCAAATTCGCCGCCAAAATCTCGCCAAGCGTTATGGACGGAGAAGTAAGTTGTTCTTATAGCAGATAAATGATTATTGGCGTTCAAATACAAAAGTATAACTTTGTATTTGAAGTATCTTTTTTCATGAATGGAACGAGCTAGATCCACGAGAATGATATCACAAATTTATCGCATGGTATTACATATGATAATAGTGAACATGTTTCTCAATAGGAAATATTATTTTTTATTTTATATGAATTTTTGATAATTTTTTTGAAAAATGTGCAATATCTCGAGAACGGTTCATTCTAAAATTTATATCAATCGTTTTCTAATGAAAAATTACATAAGAAATGTCTATTTGCGTAAATTTATTAGAGGTTTTGATTTTTTGACGATGTTTACAAAATTTCACTCGAAAATTTAGGGGGGGGGGGGGGTTCTGAACATTCGATTGCGTATAAAAAACAATAGGCTTCCTGTGTTTACGGATTGTAATTTTTGTACCAAATTTCATTCGAATCGGTCCATTCGTTCGTCAGTTATCGTCTCCACAGACTCACTGACACACACACACAGACGTCACTTCAAAAATGTTCGATTCGTGATCAGGGATGCTTGAAACGTGCTCTCCCGTCGAAAACTCGAATTCGAATTTTCGACTCCGTCGCAATACTTTCCTTATACATTATTGTATATAAGGAAAGTAACAAAGGTATTTAGTACTTGAAATATTTTGTCTAATTGCATGGGAACTATGTCATAAAAGAGATTGACTCTACACCTTGATTTTATAAGTATGATTTGAGACATTTAAGGAGGAGATGCTTGCGGTTCTCGTAATTATTTATTGTTTCAATATATATTCAATTCTTTATTCAATTAAATTAGAAAAACAAAACAAAAAAAACATGAAAACGAAATGTCTAGGGACAAACTGAACATAAAAATAAATAAATAGGGATAAGTTCCTCACTATCTTGTTTTATCTTCTTCTCAGTTCGGGGGTGAAATTCAAAGCCAGACGGGGTGTCATTGAGTGATAAATTAGAGTTAGTAAGGTAGTGTAAAAGTCATTTATTACGAATACTGAGGATGAGACCTTTTACTTTTGCCCTCGTCATGTTTTCAATTATACCGCAAATGCCGAACTTTCTTGTTTGAGTGATGTCGCGTTTCTTGCATGACCTGAAGAAGCACGCTTTCTTTTGTTTTCGATATTGGTTAACAGCTTTATATTTTACGGTATGCTGTAATTATACGAATGCTTTCTATAAAGTTTTAACAGCAGTTTTTTAATAAAAAAATATTGGAATGAGAAGATATTTGTGTAATATTCGTCTAATAAATTAGAAATGTGCAAATCTTCAATTCGTGGATGAAAAAATGCAAACATAAATTTGTTTAATGCGTTTTGTGATGTACTTTTAACTTAAAAACTAACTTTTTGTCACGGATTCTGTTCAAAGTTCTTTGGAAAGTGCGTTCTCCGAGCTTTCCAAAGGTGTTAAGATGGAAATTCTGTGATAATATATGCGATCGCTAATGAACCGATTTCTATGAAAATTCCCTGAAATTGCGCTTGAGAAAACTAATTCGAATGTTAAAAAATAATCTCTCCGAGGTATCTTGGTACCTTATATGAAGATTGGTACCCGTAATTTGCTTAGATTTTCTCATGCGCCGTTAAGAAACCAGACATCTTGAATTATTGTAGATTATTGAATGTTCTGATCTTCTATGGATTTTCAAAAATTCATTCGAGAATGTGGAGGCATTTTGAACTCTCGGTTGCTTTTATAGTCAATCGATTTCCAACATACACTGATTGCAATAATCGTAAAGGTAAAGAAGGTTCACTGTAAATCCGATGCTCAAATTGTGTGGAAGCGTGTAAACTCGAATTCAAATATTTAACTCCGTCTCAATAGTTTCTCTATAAAACACAATTGTAGACTAATGGTAAACACAGGTGTAGACTAATTTCAACTTTTAAGAGATCAATATCGCTTCACTTTTAAAGCATTTTATATTAAATTAATATTCGTAATTTTCTTGTATTGTATTTATTTTCCAGGTTCATTAATCGAGAATTTAACGGAGTTGTACCGAAAAGGAAATTATGATGTCAAGATCATTGTGAAAGGTAGAGAGTTCCAAGCCCACAGATCAATCCTATCTGTCTGTTCTCCTGTTTTTGCCGCCACACTGTTCGAAAAAGATATGATAGAGAAAAAAATCGGAGACGTGGTCATTGCTGATTGCGATTCGAATTCATTTGAATATTTTCTTCTATATTTGTACACCGGACAAATGGGCAGAGTGTCATCCGACAATGTGTTTGACATTTATAGGACTGCAGAGAAGTTTGACGTGAAGGAACTGTGTACTAAATGCGCACAGTGCATGGCGTGCGATTTGTCCGTCGATTCGTTCTGCGACGCCTTTCTCATAGCTATGAGATACAACGAGTCGGAACTGCTGGAAAGTGTGACGGAATTTTTCATCAAAAATATTCAAAAAATTCTTCTTACAACAAAATGGTTGTCATTTTTGGAAAACCATCCCATATTCGCTAACGAACTCGTCATAAAAGCGTTATGTAAGAGCTAAAGTGTTATTGACTGAAGAACTGTTATCTTTTAATATGTAAAGATAAAAATATATAGAGCTTACTTCATTTTGTAATTTTTTTGTTTTACTCTATCCTTAGTATTAGATTTGTAGAAAACTAATTTTAAGATGATATTGAAAATTGCCTTATATATGCATTATAATTAGTAATTGCATTATATATATGTATAGTACAGTATAATGAACAGCTAATGAACTCGGCATGAAAGTGATAAAGAAGAACTAAAATTGTATCCCATGAAGAAACACTTTTACTTTTAAAGCTGATAATAAAAAATATACTCTTTACTTTGTAATTTTAATTTTATACTTTTCTATAGCATTTGCTTAACTCTCTATATATAGAAGAATAACAAAGAAGGGCGTAAGTGTAAAGGAACGGTCTAATTAAATAACCCCTTTTTTCTACCTCATACAGTGCTCGAAAAAGGTATAAGGACAACATATAATTGAATGAAAATATACTTTATTTTCACTTTATCAAAATGAAATTTTGACATTTCTGACCTCTAATATGAAATTAAACAATAACATTTACAACACATAAAACAACAAATAGGAACCTTACAAAAGTTGACTTTATAAAGATTATCAATAAAGAAATTATAGAAAAAAGTGCAAGGACATCTTCTAAATTACTTAACATTTCTTTTAATAATCAAGAAAACAACATTTTTTTTAATTACTTGAATAAGCCGAGAGGTCATCTATGCTGAAAGTTCTTTTAAAGTGTCTATGGAAATGTTATTTCAAGCTTGTTTGATGGCTAACACAAAATCCTGTTTACACTGATATTGTGTGCCATTTTTATAAACTTCTCGAGCTAGAAGGCGCCATAAATTTTCTATTGGATTGAGAGATCGGGACTCTTCGGCACCAATTAAGTAAATTTACTAAATTAGTTTCAAACCAGAGTTTTGCACTCTTAGAAACGTGTATGGAAGCGTTATCCTGTTGGAAAATATAGTCTCCTGAAGTAATTAGTGGGGCCTTACATATCAACATATTTGTCAGAGTTCATTTTGTAGTTGATAAAGACTTATAGGCGTGGTTCCGTTTGCTGCAAAAACGCCCCAAATCATTGCTCTGAATTGTGTGTACCGTATTGGCGTTTGGAAAAAACTCTTTTGGTTTTATGCAGATTATACCAAAAATAACGAAAACCATCTGGCTCAGCAAGATTGAACTTCTTTTCGTTCGAAAAGATTACATCAATCCATTTTGTACCGAGAGAAATGTTTTTTTTTATTAAAACTCCTGTATTCTTTCCTTATGTTCTTTTTAAGAGACGGACGTAACATTAATTTTCCATACCAAATATTCGGATGTTTATTTAAAATATTTTGAACTGTTCTTGTGGAATATGGTAAATCCAAATTTTTTCTAACTTCATTTGCAGTTTCTTTTTCTCGCAAGCTCTTCTTACAACCATTCTTTTCTGTCGATACGTTAGAATTTCTGGTCTTCTAGTTCGTTTTTTCATTCCATACATTCCAAGTTCTTTTAGAAAATTATAAACAGCAGTTTTAGATCTTTTAATTTTTTTCGAAATTTCATCCACTTAATCCACATTTCACTTAATCCACATTCTTTAAAAGCAAGAATTTTCCCCTTTTTCAAGGTTAGATAGATGAGTTCCTTTTGACATCGTACAAAAATCGTGAAGAAATGAGGCAAATGTGAATTTTGTTTAGAAACCCAGTCTTTATATTTGAAATGGTTATTTTCTGCTTTCAAATATGCAAATTTTACTGTAATTTTAGATGAAAAAACAGTTGTCCTCATACTTTTTTCCAAGATCACCCGGGTTTAAAATTTATAAAGTAAATTTATACCTATTTAATTTTGTATTTTAATTTTCAAGTATTTTAATTTGTATTTTAATTTTCAAGATTTTTAATAAGATCTTTGAGAGTATAATTTTTTTTTACCACACACATTTCTGCAGTTTTATTTGAAATTGACGATACAATTGACCAATGACAACTAAAGTGAGATATTACATAGATTTTGAATTGAAAAATTAGCAAATAACTTTGAAAGCCTCCACGAATGGTTAAACAAAATCCTTTGAATTTTTTATATGAATAACATCTATGGTTGTGCTTTGGCTGAAATTGGAGCGTTATGAAAGATGTAAACAACTCTTATATCACAGCACCTACTATATATAAATGTAAACAATTTTTACTTATTTTGTCAGAAATATTGTTCAGTTTATGAATATATAAAAATAGTTTCAATAATTCAATATTTTGAGGACTTTTTTTTTTCCGAAGAAAATAAAAGGATTTTTTGTTCGAGTGAGGTTTTGCCTTTATTTGTTTACTTTTACTCGAACTATCTTCTAAACTATAGAAGATCGATATAAATAATAAGCGATAAAATGTTCAGTAGGAAATTCAGTTTATAGTTCAGTAATCTGTTTTTACAAAGTTCTTATAGTTTTCAAGGAATTGTATCGTCAATTTCGAAAAGATTGAAAGTTTTCTGTTTTCAAGTTTATCTCAAACTAAAAGTGCTACCTACAAACTGAAAGAAGTACTTTATAGCCCTTTGAAAGTTCTGTAAGGATATATAAATGGAGTTTGGATAACGTGTTTTGATTTTCGAAATATAGTGGTTATAATTTTGACATTTTTATATTTTGAGCTATTTTGAAAAAAAAAATAGTCCTATTTTCGATATTTTAACTGGTTAAAAAATTAACTGTTTTGGAAAAATGAATTCTATAAGGATATATAAGTTTGGATAGGATTCTTAGTTGTCGAAATATAGTGGTTATAATTTCGATATTTTTATATTTTGTACTATTTTTTAAAAAAAAAGTTCAAATTTCGATATTTTAGTAATTTGAACTGTTTTGGAAACGTCTAAAGAAGACAAACGACCGGCAAAAAATATGTTGTTCATGCAAAACCAATTCCACACTGGAGACACTGCTGGTATTTTATTTGACATTTTTTGTTTTTTTAATTTGACGAATGAAAAAAATTCGACGTTTCAATAAAATCGGTGCAATAGAACACAAAATCCTGAAGTCACCCGTCACCGGCTACGACAACTGTGGTGCGCCAAAGGTGTGCACTCAGGATAGATGAATGGGTCCAAATTTCTAGATAACTAGCACGTTTATTCTCAAACACAGCGTAAACAGAAATAATATTCAGAAAAACAACACGTAAATGCTTCACTATGTATATCACTTCAAAAATGAATTCAGGGATATCTAAAACATGTAAATCCACCGAAAACTCGAATTCATATCCGTCACAATATTTCTTGAATGAATTAATTATGTTATAGTATATACTATAATATATAGTATCATATATATTATAGTATATATTTCATTTTTTGACTTAATTTACGTTTAAATCTATATGATCGAGTTTATCAGAATATATACTAATAATAAAATATTCAAAATAAACGTTTATTTACAGAATATAGGACGCAAATTTACAAAATTTTGCATTAGAAAATAAATTTCATATTATGATACAAAAAGCCATGTAGGAAAACAGATTTAACAAAGCATTAAATATTTAAGTAGGTAGATAGTAGTTTTAACTTTCATGGAATTGAGGAAATTGTATATATACTAGTAAATATACACGACGTTGCCCGGAATTTATGGTGATAAACTTTGAATAAAATTACACCTTGACCGCTGGGCTCTTCTAAAAGCGCTTAACTGTATTAGCATTCTTGCAGTAGCTCTCAACCAAGCAGAAAATGTACCCGCCGTTGCTCAGGATTTAAAACAAGCATTAATTAAATTCATTAATTTAATTTTTCAAAAGGCGTAATCGATTGCTGCGGGAGCTCACGTGCGACTGCGTCCAACCGCACAAAAAAAAAAAAAAAAAAAAAAAAAAAAAAAAAAAAAAAAAACTTTATTAGGTGTTTTATCTCAGGCGCCGTGGTATCTCTGTATCTAATTTCATGGTTGTACTGCGCTTAGATTTTCCGCTGCAAACCGCACAAACAATCAGACATGTTGGACAGGGTAAGTAATATGGAATATTAGTGAATATATATAAAAAATGTCGAGTGGATACAATTAAAAACTATTTCATGATTAAACTTTTTGTTAACAAATTGCTTCAATTATGTCACAAAAGTTAAAGGAACATCTCAATTTATATTGCAGTATTTTGTTTTCTTACCCAATGGTTCATTTTTGCTTCATCAAGAAAATATATTTCATACTTTCCTGCTAATTAAAAGAAATGCTCTCTATGCAAACAGATTCACTGTCATTTTATTTGCTTTGAACGTATATTCAACATTTGTCATGCACCTTTAACATTAGGTTAATAATAAAAATATCAAAACCTATATTTTAAATAAAAACATTTAAATGGCAGGGTTATTAATTTAAAAAGCAAATAAAAAGAATTAAAGCATGAAATTAAAAGAAATGCTCTCTATGCAAACAGATTCACTGTCATTTTATTTGCTTTGAACGTATATTCAACATTTGTCATGCACCTTTAACATTAGGTTAATAATAAAAATATCAAAACCTATATTTTAAATAAAAACATTTAAATGGCAGGGTTATTAATTTAAAAAGCAAATAAATAAATATTTAAGTAACTATTTTTTAATTTATATAACATCTGCATTTTTATATCTTGCTTATAAAGACTTGCATACTCTTTATAAGCATGATTTTTCTATATTGCTTATAACGAGTATAAAATGCCTAATTTGCTTATAATGTTCTTTTCTTTGATTAATCAAAATTAAAAAGTGAAAAATATTTAGTCGTATGAATCGTCGTAAAAATATTTAGTCGTTGATTTAAATAATATTTACATTCTATCAACAGGCCACTCACTCATAAGGGAATAGAACAGATCACTCAAGTGGGGATCCCAGATCCCAAAATTTTTTAGGCTGCAGAAAACCGGAATATAGTTGGGGGGGAATGGTAAAGGCTTGTAGGGGGCTTATAACTTCTATGGGAAGCCCTGCTATAAATGTCTATAAAAATAGCGGCACATAAAAGGTTGTAGAAAGGTATCAACCAGTTTCAAAAGCAATAGACGTCTTTGTCAAGATAGAGATAGAGCAATGTACCAGCAAAAGCAGATGGTGTATTCTAATGAAATTGTAATTTTCAGATTCTTTTGGCAGCAGTGGAACGAATTTTTTTTTCATATTTTTATAATACTATTTAAGTTAAAAAAATATATTCTATTTTTTCTATTAACAATTTGGTATCTTAAAACTGTTTAAAATAAGAGATTACTCCAATGCAGATTTAAAATAAGATTTGTTCACCAAAGATAAATGCCCAGAATTACAGATATTTCCTAGAATACAAATGTCAGCAATAAAGTGCAGAATGTGTGCTTTTATGAACTTGTAATGGTACTATAAACAACTGAAAATTATTTTCTTTTTATATTCGGATTAGGTACTCATTTTTTCATTTAAATATTTCATACACACTCAATTTGTAGTGTGTGAGATTCAAAGGGTGGATATGTTGTCAAAACTTTATATCAAATGTGCAAACTCATTACAATCCTTCTCATTACATATTTATAGTAATAAACTTTTCCCTGAATATCACATTGTTCTTATCTGCTTATTTGAAGCAAAAATAACTCATCACATATCCTTATTACCATACTCTCCAAACATGTTCTTTACCTAGTAAGAAAACAACTATTAAAACTAAATCTAGGAATTTTTAATTTTATTAAAATACTTTGCTTCTATTTACTAGGGGGTTCTGTCCCCTGCTTGCTCCGCTCACGCAAACCCCTTCAGGAGGCTTTGTCACCTACTCGCTGCGTTCGCAGAGCTCGCTTCATATCTTTCCTAAAAATTCTACTTTCAAAAGTTTCTTTTCTATCCTTGCCTATTTTCCGTAAGAGGGAAGAGCAGGGAGTTTTCTTAGCCCAGGGAATCCAAAAACTGAATTCCTTGATCATGAGCTCACTTCACGAGCTATTTCATGCCAAACTAAAGTTTAAATCGATAAACGGTTTATTTCATCATGTTATCCTATTATTTTTCTATAAATGTACTAAATTTCATATTTTTGTATGTTATAGTTTTTACGGTACGACACAAAGAAATCTCTAGATGTGCCGATACGAAAAAAAAAAGTTAACTTCAGTAAACTTTAGTTAATTTCAGTGCATAAAAAGTAAAATATCTTAAAAACTACATCGAAATTAAAAAAAGGGCTCTGTCCTGCAAAAGTTCACCCATGTGGGTATATGCCTGCAAAAATTCGTGGTCTTGCTATTTTTAGTCTATCCAGGACGTGAACTCGCAGCTCAAATATTTTGTCTTTGTTTTGACATTAAATATTTCTTAAACTGCAATATATACTCTAAGACAACAAAAATCGACGCACCAAGAAAGAATTATCCAAATAAGACAAAATTTGGTACGTGTAATGTCGATGTACAGGAAAGGACATGATTAGAATTTCAGAACAATTTTAAGATTTATTGCACTGAAAGATCAACACAAAGTGAGCACGTCAATATGGCGTTGGTCCATATCTGTCCACTCGACGTGGCATTGGTGCATAAAGTTGCCGGATGGTATTCTGAGGGATGTGTTCCAAATGACCTCCTATTGACGAGCTAATTCGTCTACATTCTGGGATGGTTACAGGCGACGCCCCATCTCATCCCAAATGTACTCAATAGACGAGAGATCTGAGGATCTGTCTGGCTAAGGAAGTGTCGAAAACTCAGATCATCCGACTGACCCAAAGGTTTACAGCAGCAGCTTGGATGTCCGGGGGCCAAGGAAGTGTGTCGCAAACACGCAGACATTCAATAGAGAGGCGTGCCGTATGTGGCCTGGCATTATCTTGCAGAAAAGTTAGCCCAGGGTGTTGTGAAAGGAATGGCAATACAACGGGTCGTAGAATGTCGGCAACGTACCGCTGTGCTGTGATGGTGCCACGGAGGACTATCAAAGGGGGTCCGACTATCAAACGAAATGACATCCCAGACCATAACTCCCTATTGTCGGGCCGTTGGCTGTGTTGCTCAAATTGAAGACTAAAGTTACCACGGATGTCTTTACAGCACTCCATTAGAAATGTACGACAGAGTGGTTGAACAAGTACTTCTAAATCTTGACATTAATAATAAAGAAAGTTTTGTTACTTGGTGAAGAAGTCTTTTACTGGTGTAATCGAAAATTTTTTAAGTCATTCAAATCAGAGGACTATGAATGCGCGATAAGGAAATTATTTTAACTTATTTGTTTAAATGTACAACAAATAATGGTTAATGTGTATTTTATGAAAAATAGATTCATTAAATGGATTTATATCTTTCAAACTGAACTCCTTATTTACGTTCATCAACTCATTTTTAACATGTCCTATTTAAAAATGCTATGTGCTCGTAGGTTATGTATCTATACATTCAAGTGTAACAGGTTTACTAATATCGCTTTTTAAAATAAAATATAAAAAAAAATAAAATTGATTTATTCGAATCATATTAAATGTCCACAGTGTGAGTTTCGTAATGAAAGATATTTGCACTTTACAGAGTTTAAATCATAAAATTTATGTTCAATGTTAAAATTCTGAAATTATATGCCCTTATTCAATAAAAATAAATGCTGAGTTATGTTCCATTCTCTAAAGTATGAAGATTCATAAAGAATGTGATGTTTCAATCTCTAAGAATCGGTGAAAATTCGACTAGTTTCTTAAAAATCTACGAAGTTGGGATTTATTCTATAATAAGTGTAAAAGTTGTCGTAGATCTCAGTTTCGTCCTGTCATTTTCCACATGTTGTTAAATATGTGCATTCAAATGTGGCCATTCATTAAGAACAGAAAGGTTTTATAGTGCACCTACAGCCGCGAAATCATGATATTCCTAGATGTACGTCAATAATGTCTCGTATTAAGATATCAAAACTCATTACATGTTTCTTTTAAAGCGTTAATTGTATATCTTTCGTATTTTAATGTTATTTCAATGTAGTATACTTGTATCAGGGGGTAACACTTTCATTTAAATTCAATGTTAACAATCGCATATCCTTAAAAAACACTAAGTGGTATTCTATTCTCCTTCATGACAGTTTAAAAAAATATAGCGATTTAACGGTCTTAAACGTTGCTGCAACATTAAAAACATAGCTCTTATTTGGTAATCATCCAGTGAGTATTATGCAAATTTCATTAAAATATGATAATTTTAAGCGATAAAGGAGCCTTAGGGCTTATGTAACGTTACCCCAGAGGGTCACTCATTCATTTAAATTCAATGTTAACGATTGTATATCCTTTGAAAAATCGCCAAGTGTTTTCAATTCCTATAAATTCATAACAGTTTTAAAAATATATCGATTTAAGACCTTGAGACGTATGTACAACATTAAACACATGCCTCTTATTCTATAGTCATCCTCTAAGTATTGTTAAATTTTTGCTAAATTTCGCTCAAATATTGTAATTTTAAACGATAAAGGAGTCTTAGAGAGCTTATGTAACATTAAAACCATATCTCTAGTTCCCCAAACATTCGCTAAGAATCAAACAATTCACTAAAATAATGAAATTTTAGGGTCTTATATCCGTTGGAATATAAAAAAAAACGCATCCCTCGCCACTTCAGTATTATATTAGCTAAGTATCAAGCAATTCACTAAAAATAATGAAATTCGGACAATTCGCTAAAATATTAAAATTTTAAGGTCTTCCACTCCTTGCAAGTATCGTGTAATTTGATAAATTTTTCATTTAAATATCGAATCTGCTTTAAACAATGACATTGCAATTTCTCTGTCAACGTAAATTCTGGTTAATATCTGATATACTGATAAACCCGATAAGCTTTGAGGTCGATTTGGTATGTTTTCTGTGTGAAAGTTCTTGACTTGTATAGTGTGTGGAAAGAAAAAGTTTTGTATTTTATACAATAGGTATTCATATACATATGTAAATACATATTCTTTTTTCAGAGCAGATTTTTTCAAAATAAGATCCACACATTTCAGTGGTGTCTATGGAAATGTGTGGTTCGAAACATGCATTTGCGATCGCTGGATTTCCACTTGAATGAATTCAAACCTAAAACACATCTCTAATGTTTTTTTTCAAAACTATAATTTAAATTTTAAAAGCCCCATGGAATATCCGCTTGTATGAAGTTAAAAAAACCACACGTTTTCGTTTATTTAATATTTTTAGATATTTCCGTATAGTGTATGTATGTATGTACATGCAGCCTCGATATGTTCAATTCTAAATATGTGTCACTCGCTATTTCTAATGTAAGTATTTTCCCATTTCAAAATATCCACCAAGTATCAAGTTCTTTGCTATGAGGAAATTGCATGGGCCAAATCAGTGGTTAACTTCTAGGGGTGTCGCTAGTTCCCATTTTAAAATATCTACCCTATATTTCATTCTTTGGTAAGAATAAACTAAATGGGGTAAGTGCAGTGGTTAGCTCAAGGAGCTTTCTGTACTTTGCATTTTCCAATTTAAAAAGAAAATCTGCTGAGTATTGCACATTCCTTGGTAAGGACAGATTGCGTGGACCAAAGTCGTGGTTATTTCAACGGGGTCTCGATAGTTAATATTTTCAAATATGTACCCTGTATTGCATTCTTTGGTAAGAATATACTACATGGAGTAAAGCAGTGGTGCGCTCAAAGGGCTTTCAGTACTTTGCATTTCCCAGTTTAAAATATCCACCCTGTATTTCATTCTTTGGTAAGAATAAACTACATGGGGGAAAGCAGTGGTTAGCTCAAGGAACTTTATAAAACTAATAAGTAATTAAAAATAAGTAATAAAGAAGGAATAACTACACTGTGGCATCATCACACAAATCTTCATTTGATGACGTCATCTTAGATTAGATCTTAGATAAGATATAGGTCTCATATTTTTAATATTGTAATTAGTGTGCATATCGTTCATTTCCAGTTTGGACGGCTGCTGGTGAAGACGTCGTTCTGTGAGTCCTTTCCATGTTTTTGCTAACTATTTTGTATATTCCGCGCGATACATATCTCCTAAAGTTATAACAGTGGTTAGCTCAAAGAGGTTTCAGTACTTTGTATTTTCCCAGTTTAAAATATCCACCCTGTATTTCATTCTTTGGTAAGAATAGACTATATGGGGTAAAGCAGTGGTTAGCTCGTAGGGGTGTCGATAATTTATATTTTAAAATATCTGCCAAGTATTGTCTTCTTTGGTAAGGACAGATTGCGTGGACCAAAGCAGTGGCTAGTTCAAAGGGCTCTCGATAGTTCCTATTTTAAAATATATACCCTGTATTTCATTCTTTGGTAAGAATAGACGACATGGGGTATAGCAGTGGTTAGCTCAAAGGGGTTTCAGTACTTTGCATTTTCCCAGTTTAAAACTACTAATTTTAAATTAATCCATCAATTAAGTAAAAAAATGTAGACTTCTGTTAATTTAACTCGAAAAATACTTCTGGTGTTATATATCAGAGCTTTCCCCGTCTCTTTGATTTCAATTTTTAAATCATTTGATAAACTAGGTATCAACCAGACAAAATAGAAAATTTAAAATTATCCTACTTTATTTATACTAGCTGAACAACTAACTAGTTATAAGAAAATCTAGATGCATTTTGATTGAAATAATATATTTTATTATGCTACCATTAATGTAATATTCAGAAATGTAGCGAAAACATTTTGCCTTCAGCCCATATTAATGCTTCACTTTATTAACATAAGTCAAAATCACTAATTGTATATCCCATTAGAACAATTTTTGAAGAAATTTATTCAAAACTCACTTAGTGTTTAAAGGTTAGTAGAAAAACCCGAATATGATAAAAGTGAACTATTCATTATTTAGTTACTTTCGCCATTTCTAGTGATAACCACAAAAAAATTCCTATAAATGCCAAGGAGTGTGCAAAGCCCAAATCATGACATCAGCGGCACATATCAAAGGAAACTTTCCATTGGACTGTGCCTTAAATTTGTATTAACACTAGAACGACGGGAGCGGTCATTTTGACCTCATAACTACTTTGAGAAACGATTCCTTCAGAACGGCTAATCCCAGCCCATTGAAATTTTATGACTTTCCTTATTTTCTTAAAGTTATTGAAAACACAGAAAAAAATTATTCTAGGTTTTATAATAAGAGAACAAATCAACGACCTTCCTAGAATGACGGCAGCGGTTAAAATGACCACTAGAGAGATTTCACGCGATGATGCAATTTGAATGCTGCGTTGCGCCACTGTAAGCCGTAAGAATGATTGCATCAGCATTTTAGCATTATAGAACGGACAACGACTGTGCCCGTGCTGTATGTAAAGTATTGCTCAAAATTTTGGCGAGATGTCTCATGGGAAGCGACTGAAAATTGATGAGTGTTTAGCACTTTTGCAGCAACTTAGCGAGAATTCCAGTGATAACGGCGGTGATAGTGATGCAGATTTTGTAATTTCTGATAAAAGTGAAACTGCAGAGCACAGTGTCAGCTTCTCAGAGGGTCAGCTTCTCAGGAGCAAACAGACTCTGACGGTAACGGAGGTGCCCATTTATTTTTTTATCTTAGGTGCCCATTTATTTTTTTCCTCGAAACGGGACATCTATTAATTTTTAGGTAATAGTATGTGTATCCAAGAAAGCGCATATTTCTTCCTATTTTCTATTTATTAATGAAAAAAGAGGAATGAACATGTGAAAATAAATAATGTATGGGGTCTTATATTTTTCTGAAGAACAAATTTGCTTCAGTATATTTGGCGTTGATTTGAAATACGAAAGAAATTCGTGGCACGATTTCTGAAAATTTACTTTCGTAAGTAACATGGTTTGGAGAACTGCGACTTTCAATTGTGTTTTCTCTCTCGTCTTTTTATTCCTCCAAAATTGCAGTTAGCATTATCTCTACAAACTGCCACTGTTTTTGAAGTCTAATTATTTTCTGTCAATACTTTCATGAGATAATTCATAATAACATCTGATGTTTCACCCGGTTGGTCTTGAAATTCTAAAAGTCTCACTTGTGTGCCTTCGTATGGTAGAAAGAAAAGAACAGGGAATATTTTCTTGGACCCGTGGTTCGAAGCATCAGTTTATATAGCAACACAGTTGCATTCGCTGAGACAATCTTTTAATTCACCTATTTCTATTGGCGTTAACACATTTACAACAACAGCTTCTGTTTTCGTACGAGCACGTCCAAATTTCTGTTCAAAACATGTTTGAATTAACTTAGAAGCACAATCGCTTGAGCGACAACTGTGGTTCTCTTCCACCGTGTGATAAGCCCAGGCGCCTTCGGCCGTAGTAACTTCCAGATCTTTTGAAGTTGGTGAATCCGTTTTCTTAAAAAAATTAAGCGTCGAAGAACTTGTAGAGGCAGCAAGATCGGCATTTTTATGTTTTTCTGATCTTAAATGCTGGTTAATATCGTTGGCACCTCCATGGGCTATGTTAAATTTTGTACGACACTTTTTACACCTGACGTCATATGGAGTACTTCTTTGCTTTATAAACGGGTACTTAGTTTGCTATTAAAAGTTCACTTGCGTTTAGGCATTGTTAAAATGAAGGGTTCACATACAAGAAACTTAAATTGACTACAATAGCACACGTTGATAAAAAGACAATAATCAATCGTTAAGAAAGATGCGCGATCTGTCTTGTATTTAGTTTAATATTAAAAGTGCACTTGCGTTTAGGCATTGTTAAAATAAAGGGTTCACATACAAGAAACTTAAATTGACTACAATAACACACGTTGATAAAAAAAAACAATAATCAATCGTTAAGAAAGATGCGCGATCTGTCTTGGACGTCAGGTCTGGACGCGTGTATTCGTAACCGAGGAGCAGGCGAACTAGCAGGCTTCTGGCCGACTTACAATGTGTGAGATGTATTGGTATGCCGTTATTGCTGCGCTACTAGAGGCGCTACCGTCGGATGATTTTCCGATTTTTCGCGTCTTTTTTTGAAATTGTTACCGTGGGTTGCTCTCTTTCTAAAAACGGGACATTTCGGCGTCCCGAAGTTGTGGACAACGGGAAAGGCTGCCTAAAAACGGGACGTATGGTCACATTAAATTCATCTCGCCTTCAACGCAATATTTTTACTTCAGCAAATCTTCGTACCAAAGATGGTACTGAGTGGAAAATATTGGATCAAAGCATGGCTATTTCCGGGAGATTTGGTTCTCAAAAAGTCGTGAAAAAAAAGGCTGGCCCAACTCTATACAAATAGAAATGTATGCAAGAACGCTTATTGCAAAAGATGTGTCGGAGAAACATCCTAAATGCTGTAATTATGATGTTTTGGTTTTGAATTAAAAGTAAGTTGTATTTTTTCAATGGAGGTTAAATTAACCGCTGCTTGTCGTTCTAGATAGTTCAAAATATCCGCCGCTCTAGTGTTAAATATTAGTTTTCTTTTTGGACATATGCGGACAAATGTAAAAAAAAAAAAAATATAAGTACACGTAGGTTAAATATATATATATATATATATATATATATATATATATATATATATATATATATATATATATATATATATATATATATATATATATATATATATATATATATATATATATACAATTTATGCCAACAGAGGGTGTATTTGAATGGGTTGGCTCAATTTGGCAAATTTTTGGTTGCGATTTGGCCATTTCTGTTCAAATAAATATGGCAACCCTGCCGAAAACAAACTGCATTTCATGGTTTCAAGTCTCTCACTCGATCATTTGAACCAGAGTTGAGTGAAATAACCTGGGTTTGCGTTGGAGTGTGTTTAGTGTTAGTGAATTTGCAACCGTTTTGTTTTACGAAGTTGATTTGTTTTTATTATCGCGAGGAGCTATATTTTGTACGACCAGGGTCGTGTATTTATTTTAAATTTTCCTCTTGAAGACAGCTGTGCTCATGACGTCACTGAAGGGGGCGACCGGCATGTAGCACTAGCATGGATATAGACAACGTGGCCAATGTAGTAGATGTGGAAACAGCAGATAACCCTAGAAGAGACAACAGCTTTAGCGCCGAATTATCTGATGAAGATAAGATTAATCTTGTGGCAAAAAATGGAGTTCAACTGTTTGGGAATTATTATAAGTGGGAAGATAGCGGTTAATCACCCCCGAAAACTGAAGATAGTACTAGAAACCCATACGGAAGGAAGAAGAGTAAAAGAGCTAAGCATAACAAGAAACTTAAACATAGTCATAACAACAGAAAATAAAAGAGTGTGCAGTAAGTGTTTTAAAGATTTCTCAATTGTGCGGAATAGAAATAGAGACAAAACTAATTCAAGATTTCATCTGTACTAAACAATTACATAGAGGGTTTCCAATTGGAATATCTAACCAAGAAGTATACGACGAATTAAAAGATGTCCACTGCTTAGGAGTGACCTGATTCACAAAACCAGGCTCCCAAGAGCCAATAAAGACAGTGTTAATCAGTGAAATAGGAAAGAAGGAAAGAGACACTGTGAATATATGTTGGATGAGAATTAGAGTATCTCCTTTCATAGACTATCCTCGAATCTAAAAGAAATGCCTCAAATATGGCCATTCAATGCGGACATGTAGAGGAATAATAAAATGTCCCAAGTGCGGAGAAAATCATGAACTAGAAGACTGTGTGACAGTTACAGCAAAGTGTTTCAGATGTGAGGCGGAGCACCTTGCCAGCAGCAAAGGATGCGAAGATTATAAAAAGGAAATTATTCTGCATGAAATAGCCAGGAGAGACAAAATTCCCCTCAGAGAAGTTAGAGAAATCACCCGAAAGAAAACATTCGCTTAAATATTACAACCTCAAAACCAAGATACAGAAGTGGAGAAACCACAAGGAATATTGGCGAAGGTGGAACAGCTGATAGAGATAGTAGGAAAATTGCAAATTACCGTCGCTCTGCAAGACAACGAAATAAAAAGAATAAGCGCCCATATTGAGACCAAAAATAAAGAGCACGAGGAATTTGTGAGGACTTTAAAAAACGGAGAAAAAAAGTTGCACATTGCCACAGCAAAGAAACTACACAAAACCCTAAAAACAACAATAGTAGATAGCAAGGATTCAAATTATAGGGAAAACAAGAAAAGGTCAAAAAGGGGGGTACAAGTCTGGACCTATTGATTCAAGTGTTCCGAGCTGCTCTTCGAAATCGGATCAAGTCTCTTTGGATCCCGGCTTTTCTGGGGACGGGAATTTTTCTGGTGTTACATAGCGGGTTTTTTGTGGACTTTTTCCTTTGCCTTTTTTCGGTTTCCTTTGTTTCGGTGCCTCGAATAGTTTTCGAGAACTTTTTTTCATTTTCGGCTTTTGTTGTCTTTAGGGATCGAGTACCGCTCCTTCCGTGGGTGCAAGTCTGCCTTAGGAAACCCATCTCTTTCCTTTCAACTTGGTTCTCTTGTAAAGACTAATATGATTATCCTCCAATGGAACGTTAGGGGGTTTATGGCTAACCTTGCTAGCCTACAAAAACTGGTTGAGGAGCACCAGTCCCATATCGTGGCACTGCAAGAAACGTGCCTCAAAAGAACAGTTCAATTAAAAGGATACAAGATCTGGCAAAAAAAAAAAAAAAAAAAAAAAAAAAAAAAAAAAAAAAAAAAAAAAAAAAAAAAGGGAAAAAATAGGGACTTCCCCTCTATTGGAGGCGGGCTACTCATAGCAATAAAATATGAACTAAGTTACAAAACGGTAGAGATTGGACAAGACAACGAAGGTACTCTGGAATGGCAAAAAATCAAAAGTGATTATGGTGGGAAAGAATACAAAATCATTAACATTTACAGGAAACTGAAAACCCTAAAGGCAGAAGAGCTGGAGAGGCTAGAAACCATTATGGATCCTAACACCATTTTATGTGGTGATATGAATGCCAGAATTATAGACAAAAGCAACAACAAATCCAATATCAGCGGGGAAAGACTACAAAAGTGGATTCGAGAAAACAACTGTGTCCTAATAAATAAAAACAAAAAACGTATCAAAGAAATCTTAGAACAACTTCTGGAATCAACTTAACCATCATGACTCCTGACGTAGCTTACCAATTTGACTGGAATACACTGGAAATCATTTACGGGAGCGATCATTTCTCGATAGTGATAAGATCCTTCAATGAGCGCCCTAAAAAGATAACCAATCGGAAAAATTACCTCAACTGGGAGAAGTATATTCGCGAGTTGGACAAAGCTATAATCTCAACTTACGACGCAGACCTGGAAACAATATAAGAACTTAAGCCAAGAGATGAAAAGTGAGAGGGGGAGAAGGTATTTTGAGCGAAAAGAGCAGGCAGAATGGTGGACACAGAAATGTGCGAAACAGAAGGCCCTGGTAAGAAGATTTTTTGCAAAGGCAACAAGAGACTTGCGCGATGAGACCTAGATGGAATACAAGAAGAACCTGACAAAATACAGAAGAACTATACGAACTGCAAAAGAACAATTCTGGAATCGAAAACTCCAAACGATTCAAACCCCCAAGGAATACTACAACATTTTTAATAACTTCAAGAAATGGAAGAATAACATACCAGAAGATAGCAATTGGATCATAGAATATAAAGAAAAGAAAATAACAGATCCTGCCAATCAAGCGAATGCATTTGCTAGCTACTACACCGAAGGGAAAAGTAAAACATACGAAATCAGCAGCATGGAGTCAGATGTAACACATTTCCCGCAGGTGACTATAGACGAAGTTACAAAAACCATTCAGAAACTCAAAGGAAAACCCCCAGGTCCGGATGAAATCAGTGGGAAAATGTTAAACATGTGTAGCAGGAAGGCAAACTTGGATCACAAAAATAATCAATAAATCTGCAATGCAACACTGCATTGCTAAAATCTGGAAAACCGCAACTATCTATAAAAACAATAAAGAAAAAAGTAACATAGGAAGCTATTGACCAATAGCTCTGGCCTCTTGTGTAGCGAAAACGGTAGAAAAAATCCTGTTAGAAAGACTTCAATGATGGGCTACCAAAGAAGAAATTTTTCCCAAGTATAATTACGGATTTCGACTAGGAACAGACACCGAGAAAACTCTTTGACGTATTCCAGGAAATTTGTAGCTCCAGAGCAAATAACAAATGCACTATACTGCTCTTAATAGACATAAAAAGTGCGTACGATAACGTCAACATAGAAAAGCTATCGAGAAAATTACTCAAAAACGGGTGTGAAGAATATATAGTTCAGTGGCTAAAAGAAATTCTGCTAAAAAGAACGGTAAGGGTAAGATGGAGAGGTAAAGAATCGAATCCGAAGAACATAAATACTGGACTTCCCCAGGGATCGGTACTTTCCCCCATTCTTATTTAATGTCTACATGTCTGACATTGGAGAAGAAATAAAAGAATACGGCAGCCTATATCAATATGCGGATGACACCACCTTAATAGTAAAGGATATAGAAGAATCCATGTGCTTAAAACTACAAAGCGCAATTCTGAAAATAGAAAAATGGGGAGCAGAATGGGAAATGTCCTTCTCGTTTGAGAAAACAAAAATAATAAACATATCCACAAAGAGGAGAGTGCAGAAACCTAACATGACAATGTCGGGAAAAACAATCTAGTGGATTTGCGAAATGAAGATTCTGGGCCTACCGATAACTGAGAAATGGAAGTGGAACCAAGAAGAAACCACCAAGAAGGTAGATAAAGCCATCGGAACATTAAAAATGTTAGCCAGCCACACTAGAGGTCTTCAAAAATCCTGGTACAAATTTTTAGACAAGTAGTGACGGCCCAAATAGATTACGCGAATTCAGCCAGATTGGAAGAAACCGCCACAAATATGAATAAATACAAGATAATCGAAAATGCAGCAATCCGACTCGCATTAGGGGTCCCGAAATACACCATTATGGAAGCCTTAAGAATAGAAAACAATATCCCGGAATACGAGCTGCGTAAGATAGAAAAACTAGAAAAAATCCTTTTAAAACAAGAAATTGCAAGAGAATGTCAAGGATTCGCCCAAAAAATCCTAGAAAAACTAAACAAGGTGACCAATATTGTCAAGATTATTAAGAAAGAAACTCGAGGCCCGGCATAAAATAAATTACAATGAAGCTCCACCATGGAAGACCTCCAAAATCGAGATCAAAGAAAAAGGCCTTGAATTTCAAAACGCCTTACCCCAGGAGAATCCTCGACTATTTGAGAAATACACGGAATCTAACCCGGAGGAGATATGGTTAGGAATAGATGGATCGAAGAATAAAAACGGAGTGGGATTTGGAATATACGAAAATAACACCACGGAACGTAGTATAAGACTCCCGAACTTCGTTTCAATATTCACTGCTGGGCTGGCAGCACTAACGTACACGGTTGACTTCCTCATTGAGAGCCACCGTAAGTATACAACACTTACAGGCAGTTTAAGCGTCATAGAAGCCATTAAAAAGGCAAATCGAAAATCAGAAGAACTCAAAATACACATACGGAAAATTAACAACACATACAGAGAAAACCCAGATAAAGATCGTATGGGTATCAGGACACAAAAGAATCGCACAGAACGAGCAGGCGGACAGAAAAGCAAAATATGCGGCCAATAACAAAATTTGCCCTACTTTGAGTGTATGCACTTATGGAGACATAAAGAAACTGGTAAAAGCTAGAATGAAAGAGACCTGGAACACACGATGGAAACAATCCAAACACTTCCTTAAGTTCACCTACATGAGCCCTTACTATGCGCAATATTTTAAACTTGCAAAATCCTGAAGAGAAGCCACAATCCTAATGAAATTACGGACGCAAACACTCCCTACTAACTACCAAAAGGCGAAATGGGACAAAAGCATAAACCCAAACTGCCCCAGCTGTAATATGCCGGAGACTTTAGAGCATATTATTATACATTGCCCAAAGTACAAGAGAAAAAGAAACAAATGCTGGAAAGAAATACAAAAACAAAGTGTCACCAACCTAATAGATCTCTTAGATATGGAAAAGTATGCGAAACCCACCCATGCTGCAGTGAGTATTATTTCTTTTGTCAAAAAGATGATTTGTGCCTGAGAGGCTGGCAAAAAACGTGGACTTTTTATAATCAACCCAATCTACATACTCCTTCGAAATAGCAGAGGTGTTCAAAAATTTTTACTAGTTTAAAAAAAAAAATTAGAATGCATGAGTCAGAGACTTGGCACTGATTACGATTAGGTAATTTCCCAACATTACAACTAACAGATAATGGCAAACTGAACGATAGAAGCACTTAAAAATTAATAATTTCTGTTTCAGACAAGGCACTGGTCACTTGTCTAGGAACTCAAGAAGTAGATAGGGGTAGCCACATGCCTACTATGAGCAGTGCTGCCGTAAAAAGCCGGTTTTAATAAAAACCTAGAAGAAGAAGAAATCTCTCGCTCATTCTCTTCGCTTCCGTTAATGTAGAGTGCTTCGGTACGTCTGTGTCTAAACTAGTTTGTGCTTGATTTTTCAGTCGCGTGCAAATTATAACTTCAATTTTGTCTTTCTATATGTAAGTACTTTCTTGTTTTTGAGTGCTATAAGTCTATTTTTCTTTAGATGTGGATTGGAAATTGGACTTTTTCTAGAAATTTGAAGTTTTCCCCGAAAATTATCTGCTCAATTATTTTTAATTAATTTGAAAACAGAATATAATACTCTTTGTTCTTTAGATTTATAAAAATATGGAATGTTTTGGCACGTTCTTCTGCTGAAGGGAAATGCTTTAATAGTACTAACTATATATGTTCAACTCTCCTTCAGGCAAATTATTTCTTCGTCATGACACTCGCCCATTTAATTATAAGCAGGTAACGAAAAACCTATTTTTAGCATGACGTTTCTTGGTCTGTCTGTGCATTGCGTATAATGTATCTACTCAAAACTCATTTGACAAAATTTCATAAAATTTGGTAGGTAAGTCTCTGGGATAAAAAAAAATTTTAATAAAATTTTTTTCAAGGTCTTTCAATTTAAGGATAACATGCTATAATTGTGATTGTTTGGACCAGTAATATAGAATTTTAAATATTTTTTTGCAAAATTTGCAAAAAGAGAATTTGCATGTTATTTAGATTCTGGTATTATGAAGTCGAGTTGTAATTTTGCTTTAGTTTCCTCGCATAATTTTTTTAATTTCAATTTTAAAGTAGAAAAATGTATTGCGAAGCAGTTCATTATTTATTTGAGTAAATCCTTGGGTACCACCCTAATGAAAATTTCTGATCTAGTCGAAATTTTATAATTTTGTCTAGCCCGCCCCATCAATAATACAACGAGAACCCGCGGTCTGATCTCTAAGACATTTCGTAAACTAAAGCAGAGTCCGCCCCCAAAATAAATGAATCTCGGCATGGCCTGAACGAAATCTATCATTTTAAGGTATATCTAAAATCCGAATTTGAGCTTTCTACGTACCGAGAATTGAAAAATTTAGAGCCGCATTTCCAGTGCAGATGACTGCATAAATTGACATAATGTCCCTTATGACCTATGAGCAGTTCTGAGAAGAATGAATGAAAAAATCTGATGTGGGCTGCACAAGGCTTCCCTGCAGACTCATATTCACATTCTCTTTATTTCAATAATTCATTGAGGTTAATTTCACGAAATAAAAGCCATAATTATTTTAAATGACACTGAATTTGCACCTTTGATTCAATTTTAGTTTTAATTTTGCAACTGGACTTCTCTTCAAAGACGGCGTAGCCCAAAAAAATAAAATATCTCTAGAACAGCTAGAACACGAACTATAGTGTTGGGTATTTTCATTTCAAGTTCTAACATTATGTTTAAAATAAGTATATAAATGATATATTTGAGCATAATTAGTCTTTTCATTTTAGATTTAACGATTTTTGCGGATCCTTTTGTAAAAAATCTGATGTGGGCAACACATGACTTTCCTTATATAATGTAGTGAATTTACTACTTTTACAGTAAAAAAAAATAGATTTTTCTTATAGTAGATACTAATATTCTTTCCAAGATATTGAATTTTCGACAATTAGTCGTCATTTTCATTGATTTGGCGACATTTTTATCCATTTGGCGAGATTTTCGTTAATTTGGCAGCATTTCAAAAAGTCGCCAAGTTGGCGACATTTTGCCAAATTCATCGCCAAAATCTCGCCAAGCGTTATGGACGCAAAAATAAGTTATTCTTACAGCAGATAAATGACTATTGGCGTTCAAATACAAAAGTATTACTTAAAGTATCTTTTTTCATGAATGGAACGAGCTAGATCCACGAGAATGATGTCACCCAATTGATCGCATGGTATTACATATGAAAAGTGAACATGTTTCTCAATAGGAAATGTTTCTTTTTTAATTTTATATCAATTTTTGATAATTTTTAAAAAAATGTACAATATCTCAAGAACGGTTCATGTTAGCGTTCTAAATTTTATGTCAATCGTTTTCTCATTAAAAATTACATAAGAAATGTCTATTTGCGTAACTTTATTGGTTGTTTTAATTTTTTGACGATTTTTTCAAAATTTCATTCGAAAATTTAGGGGGGGGGGGGGGTTCTGAACATTCGATTGCGTATAAAAACAATAGGCTTCCAGTGTTTACGGATTGTGATTTTTGTACCAAATTTGGTTCGAATCGGTCCATTCGTTCGTCAGTTATCGTCTCCACTGACTCACACACACACACATATTTTCACACACACACACACAAACAGAGAGACATCACTTCAAAAATGTTTGATTCGTGATCAGGAAAGCTTGAAACGTGCTCTCCCGTCGAAAACTCGAATTCGAATTTTCGACTCCGTCACAATACTTTCCTTATACATTATGTATATAAGGAAAGTAAAAAGGTAGGTTCTCATTTTCGAATAGTATCAATGTTTAATCAACACCAGCTTAACTTGCATGTGATTTATCGACCAAATTTTGTAAATTTTCTTTCTAATAGTTTTTATAGCTAGAGTGGATACAGACAGTTTTTGAAGACCATTTCGCAAAAAAAAAAAAAACTAACTAAAAAAAAAAAAAACTGGTTCTTTTATCGTGAATTGTACCAAAATCTAATCAGCACCAGGGTCACCAATAATAGGGACCTACCTACCGAATTATATGAAATTCGGTCAATTAGTTATTAGAGTGGATACAACATCTGCAGATAGACGTCCCTCTAAAAATAGCTTTTCGTGTTCCAGAATTCCCAAAACGTGTAGATCCGTAGAAAACTAGTTTCCATTTTCCGCACGATTCCAATACATTCCCTAGGCATTAGTGTATTGCAGGGAAAGTAAAAGATATATTGAACCTTTTCCTTTATTGTTGAAATTAAAAAAAATTTTTTTTTTCGCATATTTTACATTATTGGCTTGTAACTTTTCAAAACAAACCTAGTGTTTCCCAACTCAGACGGTCGAATCTCTCGGAAGATGTACGGCAACTGTTCGTGCCGCCCATAATTTAGACAACGTGATGCATTGCATCAAAATAAGACTAACAAGAAAGATTAATCATGCATAAAGTATTGATTATGAAACACTTTCTAAATTCTTTGCAATTTTATTTAAATCTCAAAAATACGATACATTCCTCAGTATTATTTTTACTTTCCTTATATACATAATGTATAAGGAAAGTATTGTGACGGGGTCGAAAATTCGAATTCGAGTTTTCGACGGGAGAGCACGTTTCAACCATCCATGATCACGAATCAAACACACTTGAGGTGTGTGTGTGTGAACGTATGTGTGTGGGTGTGTGTCGGCAAGTCTGTGGAGACTATATCTTACGAACAAATGGATTCGAATGAACAATGGATTCGAGTGAAATTTGATAGAAAAATCACAATCCGTAAATCCTGGAAGCCTATTGTTTTTAATCGAATGTTCAGAACCCGCCTAAATTTTGGAGTGAAATTTTGAAAAAATAATCAAATCAAAACCGCTAATACAGTTAAGCAAATAGACATTTCTTATGCAATTTTTCATTAGAAAGAGATTAACATAAATTTTAGAACTCTAGTATGAACCGTTCTTGAGATATTGCACATTTTTCAAAAAAATTATTAAAAAATTATATTTTTCTTTATTCTATATTTCCTATTGAGAAGCATGTTCACTTTTCATATGTATTATCATACGATAAATTTGGTGATATCATTCTCGTGGATCCTAGCTCGTTCCATACATGAAAATAGATACTTTGAGTAATACTTTGCATTTGAACGCCAATAGTCATTTATCTGTTATAAGAATAAATTATTTCTCCGTCCATAACTCTTGGCGAGATTTTGGCGACGAATTTGGCGGAATGTCGCCAACTTGGCGACATTTTTAAATGTTACGAAAAAAGAAAATCTCACCAAATGGATAAAAATGACGCTAAATCAATGACAATAACGACTGTTTGACGAAAATTCAATATCTTTGAAAAAATATAAGTATCTACTATAAGAATAACCTATTTTGTTTTCACTGTAAAAGTAGTAAATAATTGCATTATATAAAGAAAGTTATGTGCTGCTCACATCAGATTTTTAAAATTATCACAATACTACTTAATTTATTATATTGAAAAAATTAAAACTTCATCTAAAACAAGAAAGATCAATCATGCATAAAGCATGGATTATGAAACAATTTCCAACTTCAATGCATTTTTATTTAAACATCTCTAAAATGTGATACATTCCTCGGTAATATTTAAAAAATTATCGCAATACTACATTAATTTATTATATTTGAAAACTTAAAAGTTCATCGAAATAAATGAACTTCATTCAAATGTCAATTAAATATAAATCGTCTGGCTCCTCGGTAATGTTTTTAACATTATCATAATACCACAATAATTTATTATATTTGAAAACTTAATCAGAAACAACTGAAATTTATTCAAATGACTCCATCGAAATATAACACGCCTGGTTCTCTCTATAAAAGCAGCATTTCATTCATAACATTTTCCCATTCATTTCATTCATCACAATACTATAATAATTTATTTTATGTAAAAATTAAGACCATGGAGCTACAAGTAATTAAACTCTATGCGTGAAACTTCATCGAAAAAATCGTCCTTCTCTCTGTAAAATCAATGGTGAAAAATAGGCTTCGTTGTAGAAATCAAATTTGGATGATCATTTAAACTCAAATATTTAAATCAAATTTGGATGATCATTTAAACTCAAATATATTGTAATTTCGTTGTTTCAGTATGTAGATGCATAGAATTTAAGCAAAAATAAAGCGGTTTTAGGACAGATACAATACTCAATATGAATTAAAATGAACTTTAACAATCACGATTTTCAGACAAGATTGATGCCATATTTCATTTTGAAGTGAGTCATGTGATCTTTTCATATATTGGTCACGTGATCGCTTCATATAAGAGGTGTAATTATTATTTTAATTTTTATTTAAAAAACTACTGAATATATTTTGCTGAAATTTTTTTTATATATTTTATGGGATAATTTTAATATTGTTTAAAATTTTAGAAGCAATTTGTGAATTTTAAATCCGCTTAAAAAATGTTTGAAGAATTAGGTACCATAGGGCTCAATGTATTTCATTTTTTCAACCCGGGTTCAATTCAAAACTAATTGGGTGATATTATTCATTTATATTCCCATAGGTCCCACTGACCGTCTGAACATCATACTAAAATTTCATTTTGATAAAGTCATTTTTACGACAGTTATCGTGCTAACAGACAATGAATGAACAAAGCTATAAACACTTTTCAACTATGTTGTAAAGTGTTAAAAAGCCATAAACAATTTTCAACTATGTTGTAAAGCGTTAAAAAGCCATAAACACTTTTCAACTATGTTGTAAAGCGTTAAAAAGCCATAAACACTTTTCAACTATGTTGTAAAGCGTTAAAAAGCCATAAACACTTTTCAACTATGTTCTAAAGCGTTAAAAAGCCATAAACACTTTTCAACTATGTTGTAAAGCGATAAAAAGCCATAAACACTTTTCAACTATGTTGTAAAGCGTTAAAAAGCCATAAACACTTTTCAACTGTTGTAAAGTGTTAAAAAGCCATAAACATTTTTCAACTATGTTGTAAAGTGTTAAAAAGCCATAAACATTTTTCAACTATGTTGTAAAGTGTTAAAAAGCCATAAACAGTTTTCAACTATGTTGTAAAGTGTTAAAAAGCCATAAACACTTTTCAACCATGTTGTAAAGTGCTAAAAATTGACAGTTAGTTATTAAATAAATGTCGGCTTCTATATTGGTTATAGATAGGGCACCGTAATGTCAGATGTTTAGAATCAAATATAAATTTTGTAAAATTTTCTTGTATTTGAAGATCAGTATAAATACCCAAAATTAGAATGTTTCTGATTTTTAACACTTTGCAACATAGTTGAAAGGTGTTTATGACTTTGTTCATTCTGTCTGTCAGTTAGCACGATAACTGCCGTGAAAATGACTTTATCAAAATGAAATTTTAGTATGCTGTTCAGACGTGGGACCTAAGGTAATGTAAATGAATAATATCACCCAATTAGTTATGGATTGAACATAGGCTGGAAAAATAAAATATATTGAACCCTATGGGACCTAATTTTTAAACATTTTTTAAGTGAATTTAAAATTCACAAATTGTTTCGAAAGTTTTAGGAAATATTCAAATTATCCCATAAAATATATATAAAAAAATTTCAGCAAAATATATTCAGTAGTTTTTTAAATAAGAATTAAAATAATTACACCCTTTATATAAAGAGATCACGTGACCATTGTATGAAGAGATCACGTGATCCACTTCAAAATATGTTATCCATCTTGTATCAAATTCGTAATTTTTAAAGTTCTTTTAATTCATATTGAGTGTTGTATCCGTCCTAAAACCGCTTTATTTTTGCTTAAATTCTGTGCATCTACATACTGAAACAACGCAATGACAATATACTTGAGTTTGAATGATCACCAAACTTTGATTATTTCTACAACGAAGCCTAATTTTCACTTATGAGAATGTAAACGCCAAAAGATGTAGGATGAGTTGTATAAGAATTACTGCATTTCTTTAGGATGAGTTGTATAAGAATTATTGCATTTCTTTAACTCAAAATTATTTACTACATGGAGTCTGTAATATAGCTCATATGAATGAAACATTCATTGATTTTACACAGAGAAGCATACGATTTTTTCGGTGAAGTTTTCAGCATAGAGTTAAATTACTTGTACCTCCATGGTTTTTAAATGAAATAAATTATTTAAATGAGTAGTTAAAATTTTTAAATGAAATAAATTATAGTATTGGGATGAATGAAATGCTGTTTTTATACAGAGGCGATTTATATTTCGATGACCTTATTTAAAAAAAGTTCATTTATTTTCGATAAAGTTTTCAAATATATTAAATTAATGTAGTATTGTGATAATTCAAAAAATATTACCGAGGAATGTGTCGCATTTTAGAGATGTTTATATAAAATTGCATTGAAGTTGAAAAGTCTTTCATAATCAATGCTTTATGCATGATTGATCATTCATGTTTATATTGTACTTTCCCTAGGATGGATGCACAAGTCGCTGCTGCTTTACTGTTTGTAATTTTCATAATTAAAATGTTATCTTTTTACAGCAGAACTGTTTTCTGAAATTAGTATTTGTATTTTGCTGATCTTGAAAAGTATTCTTTTCATAAACTTGTTAGTTAACATATATTTTACTGTTTGTTCATGGATAAATCATACTTGAGACATTGATTACAAGACATTTTATACCAAGACATTGATTATGAAACACTTTTTATAAACTTGGTAGTTAACATACATTTTACTGTTTGTTCATGGATAAATCATACTTGAGACATTGATTACAAGACATTTTATACCAAGACATTGATTATGAAACACTTTTTGCAGCAGAACTGTTTTCTGAAATTAGTATTTGTATTTAGCTGATCTTGAAAAGCATTCTTTTCATAAACTTGGTAGTTAACATACATTTTACTGTTTGTTCATGGATAAATTGCATATTGAATTTAAATTATAAATAATTTTCTTTATAGAATAAAATGTATTTTGCTAACTGTAAATTACATACTAATATTTTTTAGCCTTAAGTATGTGGTGACACTAGTCCAGTTATTGAAGATTGCCCAATGGATTCTCCCGGCGGTTACAGGATTCTTCCCAATTCCGTGCAACTCGTGTTAAGTGAATTGCCATTTCGTGAAGCAGTCAACAGTGATGAACTATCCGGGGTTTTTCTTTTCAGACAAATATTATCACCTAATGACGAAGCATTACAGTGTTTACTTTGCCGGAACACGTTCATTTTCAGATCTCCTGTTTATCTTGAAAATCATTATCGCGTCCTTCATAAATTTACTGTCGACAGAAGTGCAGCGAAATTTAATAAAGACGTTGTTTTTGTTACAGTTGCATCTGGTATGAATGAAGAAACTGTAGTGAATTCTGTGTGTATCTGCTGTGGCACAACTCTGGAAACTTTGTCTGAAATCCGTAACCATTTTCCTAATGCTCATAATAAGGCTATCAGACTATTGCCTGACTCTGAGCTCGTAGAAGTTGGCAAATTTTTCTATTGTGGTTTATGTGGACATCCATCTGTAGATTTCAATTCTCATCATCAACATATGAGAGATACTCATAGAATGCAGACATACCTTTTCTTCGATTGTACTTACTGCACATCTAGACCTAGATGTCCAAGGACGCATGTGAATGAGAGACGTTTAAAAGACCATCCCTTGCAATGTTCTGTTTGTTTCGCGTATGTGCATTGTAGAAAGGAATGGATATATCATATGTTATCTCATGAAGAAACAGGTATGTTGAAGACCCAGACCGTCCGACTCATCCATTGGACTCCAGCAAGTATTTGGACGGTCGGAAGAATCAGATATGTGTAATTTCTGAACTTTGCCTCCTAAACGTCATTTCAATAAATGCTTCAATCAACATTGAAATAAAAATATGTAAACCAGATAAAATTTAATGCATTCCTAGCTTAGTGAGAAATAGTTAAATTTGACTCAGTATAATCGTATGTTTTAAATAAAAGGCAATTGTCTATCAGTGTGTGTTGTAGGGGGGGAAAACCAAGCGAACTTGCAAGAAATTAGGAACAGTTCAGGTTCCTATGTGCCTCAGATTTCCAAGAATGTGAATTAATTTTTTCATAAAAATCTTATTGTACAATATTTTTTATTGCTGAGAAACCATAAAATTTCAATCTTAACATCATTAATGTCAAAGAGCGCTCTTTTCAATAATCTTTAAACTGAATCAGTAATGCAATGTTCTAAATGGTAGCAAATTTTGAATTTTTTTTCAATTTGCTATCTAAATCGACATATTGTATTTTAAAATTTCAACAGCTGTCAAAGTAATCACAATCTGATCACCATAGCGTACTGGGATTGAAATGCATCATTTCAACCATTTTAAGAAACAAATATTTATCTACTTTCATTTTGACTTTTTGCAATTGAATAGAATTTATTATTTCGTCAGTTTGGAACTCCTGTTCTAAAGTGCTATATGTACAAATATGCTATGGCATACCTTCTAGTATATAAAAAATGCTCTGCAACTCCATTTGTCTGCAATGCATTTGGCTAACTTGGTAAATAATCCAGCAAAATATCGCTGGCTTTGCGATATTTCGCACTAGATTGACCAAAATATCGTCAAAATTGCACTTAATGACGCTTAATTGATGAATGATGCTTAGTCGAAATCTGAATGATGCAAAAATAACGCTTAATTGATGAATTAATTATTAAAATATTTTAATATATAGACTGTATTGCTTATTAAGGATGATATTGATAATTAGAGTTGCGCGAAATATAATTTAATTGGATACTTTGAAATAATTTTACATGCTGTCATCTGGAAAATAGCCAAATGTACAATTCAACATTAAAAACACAGTACCGTGGATTTTATACATAATTTTTTGGCTGTCTAAGGTGTAAATTCATTGTATTACATAAAGAAATTTGTGCTGCCTGTATCAGAATTTTTTTAACATAGGGAGATAAACGGCAATGTCTGTCGGTGTGTATTTCAGGGGGAAAAAAACCCAAGCAGCTTACAAGAAATTCGGTACAGGAATAAATCAGTTTCCTATATGCCTCAGATTTTCAAGAATGTGAATTAATTTTTTAGTTACTTAATGTTGAAGTGGAATTTTTGGCAATTTTCACACAAATTGGTTCTTTAGCAATACAAATATTCTGCAATATTTTTTATTGCTGAGAAACCATCAAGTTTTAATATTAACACCCTCATTAATATCAGAGAACACTCTTTTTCAATGTCCGTTAAACTGAATTCTCGATATAATTCCAAAAATGTTAGCAAATTAAAAAAATTCAAAATTTTCCATCGAGATCGACAAAATGCATTTTAAAATTCCCAATTCGGCGCAAGTATGATCATCCCAATTTACCAGTGTTAAAATGAATCATTTCACCCTCCTTAAAAAATTACGCATCGACCTTGATTTCATGACTTGCAATTAAATAAAATGGTATTCTTTCGTCAGTTTGAAACTCCTGTTCTAAAGTGTACATAGCCCCTCGTTTTAGTGAATTCTGTCTGTCTTGGCTCGCGTCACGTAATTCCAAAATGTTCTTTCAATTGTTGGTTTGAAAATTCAATACACTATTAAAATTTTGTTCTCGAAAGTTTTCTGAAGCCGATGTATCGCCTACGTGTGGCCTACTAATGTTTAAAATATTTATTTTTCAGGCCGTAAAGCTTACCCAAAGGGTATAGGGCAGTTACAAGGAACGTTTATTTAAATATGGATCTTTAAATATTTTGGAGAGGTTCTTTAAATATAGATTGTATCGGTGTAGGCAGTACTAACATACGACACAGAGACAATAACGTATTTCTGAGCAAACATGCTCCCAAATCTTTTCAATCAAAATGACACGTAGAAATCTGACGACATTTCTGATGGCTGTTACCAATGGCAAACCAGAGTTTGAGAAGTAGTTAGTTTTTTTACGGTATCAAGTTTGATTCACGATAGCCGTTAGCAATTTGTGTACTTGGCGATCGAAGATTTTTTGCTACATGTATACACTTTACACCATTTCAACAGATATGAGGTATTGATTCAGAAATATAATCTCTTGTATTTTGCATTGTTAACACTTTCCAACATAGTTGTAAAAGTTTGACTTTATTGATTCTGTCTGCCCGTTCGCACGATAGCTTCCGTAAAAATGCCTTTTTCAAAATGAAAATTTAGTATGCTGTTAAGACTGTTGTGGGACATATGGGAATGTAAGTGAATAGTATCACTCAATTATTTTGGGGATTGAACCCAGGTTGAAAATGTAAAATACATTGTACCCTATGGGATCTAATTTTTCGAATATTTCTTAAGGGCAGTTAAAATTTACAAATTACTCCGAAATTTTTAGGAAATATTCAAATTATCCCATAAAATATATAAAAATTTCGGCAAAATGTTTGGTAGTTATTTAAATGAAAATAATTACACTTATGATATATGAAGAGATCACGTAACTCACTGCAAAATAAAATATTGTATCCATTTTTTTCCGATGTGTCAAGTAAATTTATATTTAGTGTTGCCTCAGGTATAAAACCGCTTTAATTTTGCGTATTTTCTGTGACTGTATTTTGTTAAACGCAATTACGATATTTTTGAGTTTAAATGATCAAACTTGGATTATTTTTGCAACTAAGCTTAATTTTTATGAATACAGAGTGTAAACAAATCAATGATTGTAAGATGAGTTGTACAGGAATTGCTGACTGAATGATTTAACTCTGGAGTCTGGAATATACGTGATATGAGTAAAATATTTATTGATGGAGAAGCAGACTATTTTTTTGCACTACTATTTTGATGCTTCAAGTTTCCAAGTAAAATAAATTATTCTAGTATCGTAACAATTAAATGTCACCGTTGAATGTATCGCATTTTAGAGATGTTTAAATAAAATTGTATTTCAGTTGGAAAGTGTTTCATAATCAATGCTTTATGTATGATTGATCTTTCTTGTTTAATACTTCGGCTGAGTCGCAATATTAATACTGATTTGTGATCTTTACAAAACTTGTCCTTTAACTTTTGATACAGTTAGGATTGGAAACTTCACTTTTCTGTCAACGGCATTAAAACCAAAAGAAAAAAAGTACAAACGAAACACTAAAGTGGGAATGGAATGAAAAATTAGCAACCCCCCCCCCCCCCGAAAAAGTAAAAATTTGGTAAAAACTCCGAAAACATAATTACAATATTTATTCTGTTCCCATCGCTCCGAAATGCTCAAACTCTTTATGCCTGCTTACTGCAAACTATTTACTAACAGTTTTCCAGAAATTTGCTTCCAATCTGCCCCTAAACGTAAAATTTAGAATTCATCGTCGCCAGTGATGAGTATTTTTTATTTCTCATACTATGTGATATAGTACGGAGTATCATTTTCAGGAAAATTTTCGAATTCGAGATTATGATGACAATATATTTTAAGATCTCCTAAACGCGTTTCGATTATTTTTGAAGTGATGTCTGTGTTTATTTGTTTGTCTGTCATTGGTCTATTTCTTTGTGCACACGATAGTGGCCACAAATATTAATGGATTTTCACGAAACTTTATATTTAGTTTTATCAAAAAATATAGAACTAGATTGACGTTTTCAAATTTGAGAACGTTCAGAAAGTTTTCAAATTTGAGCGAAAACTTCTAAATTTTATATTTTTAAGCGTTCAGCATATTACAAAATTTGATATAATCAAGCATAAAAAGGTTTATTCATGGCTTAATGATCACGAAACTTAATAGTCTCAATCACTGTTGATAAAAAAATAGCCGCGGTACAATTTTTTATTCATGTCATTCGCCTCCCCTTGAGAGGGGCAAGTTACTCCCTTCCTCCGAGAGTACATTGTCAAGTGAGGTATCAATCGAAATATTTTTTGAAGTACTTTAAAGTAAATGGTAACACGTTATAATTGTAATTATTTGTGGACTGATATAAACCTTTTTCAAAAAAATTCTTGTTAAATTTAAGGATGTTTTCAAAAACGTTTCGTATTAATGACATATATCATGAATATTTTAATTGTGTACATTCTGAAGTATTAATCTATTGTAATTGTGAGTAAATATAGAAACCAATATGCAGAATATTACTCAACATATAGGAATTTGTTTTTTTCTAATTTACTTTAATATTTCTTATTTAAATGAATATTTTTATTTATCTGGTTTGTGTGAACTTCGATATTGAATTTAAACACTAGCTCAATCGTAAAGCTCTTATGAAATTATGCAACAATGCGATGCCATGACTGAAAAAATATGTGCGCAAGTAATATTGCCCCAAAGAATTGATTTATTAAGGACTGTCATTAGAATGTAAATCCATCCCTACATTAGGAAATGTAATTTGTGTTTTGTTTTTAATCTGTATATTTTGTTGGTGCAAAATTAATATATACCAGATAGAAAATAGAATGCAGTTTGTAAAAATTTTCTTAATAAGCCTCTCCTAAACCTTGCAGACTTGCTCCCAAATCGCACTTTATATTCTCTCCAAGGTCTTCGATCTTAATATGGTAGTGAAAATTCTTGTATAAACTTCTCCAGATTACTTGTGAATTCTCAAATTTTGATGTGAATAACATGTATGCATGGGGTATCAGTGGCAGAAATCTGAGCGTTAAGGAAAAGATAAGCTTGTGGACTTTTATACCTCCGAACCTAATGTAAATATTTGTTTTATCGGAAATGGGGTCAAAGTAATAAATATATGAAAATAATTTAAATATCTTCATATTTTAAACTTTTTTCGAAAAAATCTGTTAGTGAGTGTTCTTTTAGATTTCTAACTTTTAGTCGAAATATAGATTAAACTATGAAGTGTAGTTTACTATATTCGAATCTATAACCTTCGAAATCTTTAATCTAATATCTTACATACATAGAAGTTGGAGACAAATATGAATCAAATTTAGCTATATACTAGCAGAGTACCCGTTGAAAATCAATGGTCTCACAATAAGCAATCCTTGAATAATGCAAATTTTTGAATAATTCGCGTTTCATATTTATTTGGCAAATGGAATATTTTGGTGTGCATAACCCCCTAAAGAAAATATTGGAAAATTTAAATTGCGCACTGCTTCCTTTCTAACTATCTACCCGTACACCATATCAAAGTCTATCTCATACCGAATAATGCTATTTTATAATTTCTCTTTCGAACGATTTTCTGTGGAGCACACCCATAAATGAACATATTTGTAAAACTCTGTTCCTCTTGGGTTTTTATCAGATGATTGGCACATATGCCATATATCAAGCCTCTATCAGGCTTTAAAAAGGATTTTTCTCTTTTATTCCGAAAATCTAACATTTTGATGCGAAGTACAAAATACTGGAAAACTGAAATTATACACTTTCTTCCCTTTAAAGTATCTACCCGTAAACCAAATTTGAAAACTATCTCATCCGAAGCATGCTTTCTTTATCAATTCACCTTTCAAACGGTTTTCTCTGGAGTATCTCCTTAAACGAACATTATTGAAACTATATTCGTCCTGGGTGTTTCATCAAATGGTTAGACCATATACCAAATTTGAAGCCTCTATCAAATTATAAAGGAGCCGTTTCTCATTTATTCGGCAAATCGAACATTTTGGCGTGCTGCACCCCCTTAAGTAGAAATTATTGGAAATCTGAATTGCCATATACCAAATTTGAAGTCTCTATCTCATCGCAAAGCATGATTTTCTATCATTTCACTTTTCGAACGTTTTGGTGTGGAGCACCCTCTCTACAGAACATTTTATAAAATACTATTTTTCCCAGAGGGTTTTATCGAACGTTTGACCTTTGAACCAAATTACAAGTCTATCTATTCGGAAAGTGCTTAAAAAATGCGTGACGGACAGACGAACGGACATTTGGCAATTAGTATAAACTCTAAGACACAAAAATCAACTCACCAAGCAAGAATTATCCCAATGAGACAAAATTTGGTAAGTGTAATGTGAATGTACAGAAAACGAAATGATTAAAATTTCGGAACAATTTGATGATTTATTGCACTGAAAGATTTTCACAAAGTAAGGACATCAATATGGCGTTGGTCCACCTCTGGCCCTGATACAAGGTGTTACCCGACGTGGCATTGATGCACAAAGTTGCCGGATGGTGTTCTGAGGGATGTCGTTCCAAATGGCCTCCAATTCACGAGCTAATTCATCTACATTCTGGGATGGTCGCAGACGACGCCCTATCTCAGCCCAAATGTGCTCAATAGGCGAGAGATATGGGGATCTAGCTGGCCAAAGAAGTGTGTCGTAAGCACGCAGACAATCAATAGAGGCGTGCCGTGTGTGGCCTGGCATTATCTTGCTGAAAATTTAGCCCGGGGTGTCGCGAAAGGAATGACAATACAACGGGTCGGAGAATGTCGGTAACGTACCGCTGTGATGGTGCCACGAAGGACTCTCAAAGGGGTTCGGTTATCAAACGAAATGGCACCCCCAGACCATAACTCCCCGTTGTCGCGGCGTGTGACAGTAAGAGCAGGATCCTGACGATGTCCGGACTGTTTCCAGACACGTCTGCGCTGGTCGTCGGGACTCTGTTCGAAACGAGACTTATCACTGAAGACAATTCGTTCTCAATCCGAACAATTCCATGTTGATGGGGCCAAGCACCATTTAAATCACTGTTGACGGTGCATACTGGTCAGTGGTATGCGGCGTAATGGACGCCGCGAGTATAGATTCCGCTTCCGTAGTCTTCCATTAATGGTCCGGGTGGTCACTTCCATGTTTATCACACTTTGGATGGTTGATAACGACGAATCTCGTGTTGTCACAGCAGCACCGACAATCGCTCTATCTTCCCGTTCTGTCATCGTTCTAGGCTGCCCGCTTGCCGCTGAAATTTGCCATTCCGGACACATTCCTGCCAACATCGTCTAATTTCTGCATCGCTCTTACCCAAATGCAGAGTGATTTGTCTGTATGCCCATCCAGCCTCATGCAGTCCGAAAGCACGCCCTCTTTTAAACTCCTCCATATGATCGTAGTGGCCGCGAATACGCCGGCGAGGCATTTTTACAATTAAGGTAAGTAATTGAAATTCCCTGCTCGTTTTGTTCCTGAGAGCGAGATTCGTTCCTTATATATACCACCGTGGTGCTCAGTTTCAATGGGCTGTAGTTCCGACTATTCATTTATAGGCTGCGAATTTTTGATCATTTGCATATTCGATCAACAGGTGTTTTCATGTACAGTTTCATTACTATCTGAATATTTTGCGGGATGCGTCGTTTTTTTGTCTTAGTGTATATAGATATTTATACACACTTTTCGAGTAATCATATTGTCAAGTTAAAGATTAAACAATTTCCATTTTTCAGGGTAGCAATGTCTATATTTTAAAAACTCAAAGCGTTTATATCTTAAAACTAAACATTAAGCAAGAATTTGTAGTTCTTCAAAAACCCTAAAGGTGTATATAATTGGATTAAGTTATAGTTTTCGAAGTATAGTGATTATAATTAATTGAACTAGTTGATCAAGTTTCGACACGATTAGACGTACCTCTGGAGCTCCTGTGTTTCGCTGGTGGAGCTAGTTTTCTGCAGCTTCAATGGCAACAGAAAAACAAATGTATTTCTTTGTCTTGGACTACACCTTGCATTTTGATGGCATTTTTTATATCTCCAAGGAAGGGTGGTTTAATTTCTATCAATAAAATTTAAACATGTATTTACTTCATATAATACAATGCTAATATTTCTTTTGAGTTAATGTATTTTATATTGCAGAAAACACAAGCCATGATCAATCAACTTGAGAAAATCAGATTTTAAGATAACAGGTAAATTTGGTTGCTTATTTTGGTATTTAACTACTAGCATTTCTAACACGTACGCTGTAATAAAACTGCTATTTTACTCAATGTTATCCATTCATACAAATTTAGAAATTTTTTATGACTAGTTAAAACTCATTTTTCATTTTAATTCAATCAAATTTGCCAACAATGTTAATATTAGGCAGCATTTTACTTGTATATATTTATATAGTATTTTACATTTCACTATTAATATTGATTATACTACGTTATAATATACAAATTGTTAACGTGTATCCTAGTTTGGCAATTAAAGGAAATGATTAAAATGTAAACAAATTTCCATAAATGCATTTTGCTCGATTTGTCTATTTCAAGCCTACATTCTTGATCATAATTTCATTTTCTCTTCATCAATTTAGATAGACAGATATCACCTCAAACGTTCAATTCGAGCATAAGGATGCTTGAAACGTGAGCTTCCGTCAAAAACTCAAAATTGAATTTTCCGTAGTATTTGTCCGTAGCCTCCATTGTTTAGCTACAGAAGACACATACCACACGCATTTCTTTCATGTGCGACATATACAGGGTGCGGCAGAAAGAGCGTACCGATTTGGAACGTCAATAAAAAAAATACAAAGCAAGATAGAGAAAGAAATCTTTTATACTTGAGAAGTACACAGTATGCCATTGTTATCCATTAAGTTTTGAAGAGTACATCATTTAAATGGCGACCGTCAATGTCGTTGCAGGTTTGAAGTCTGTTTCGGAAATTTTGCAGTGATCTGCGAACCATGTCCCGCGGAATCGTAGTGATTTCTTGCGTAATTACTGCCTTGAGTGCTTGCAAATTTGTTGGTTGGTGTTGGTACACTTTTAATTTGAGATAGCGCCACAGAAAAAAATCACATGGAGCCAAATCCGGCGAACGCGGAGGCCAAACGATATCACTCCGTAAAGAGACAAGGTGGCCCAGAAACATGTTGAGAATTCCAAGTGACCTTCTAGAGGTATGCGACGTGGCTCCATCTTGCTGAAACCATACATCTTCCGGATCATGATCGTTGAGTAAACCGTTAACTTTTGGACGGAGAAAATTCTTAAGCAATTCACAATAGCGCTAAGACGTTACTGTCACTGTAACACCGCCCTCTTAAAAAAAAATAAGGACCCTACACACCGAAATCACCCAAGGCACACCAAACCGCTCCTTTTGGACTGTGGAGTGGTCGCTGGAGGACTTCTCGAGGATTACTGTCAGACCAGAACGTAAAGTTCTGTTTGTTGACCATCAAACAACAAAACTTTTGCTTTTGTTGTTGACCATTAACAACAAAAGCACAATGCTCTCCGTTCCAAGCCATGACGGTAACTAAAAATGGCATGCGCAAACAAATCAAGAGACCATGCCCACTGCTGTACCTCTACTATGAGCGAAGCAACGCTTCTGCCAAATCAGAAAGTTCTTTCTGCCGCACCCTGTATATTGGATATCTGAAAACTGAATAAGACTTTAAAAAGAAAAATATCCATTTTTGACATTTGATATTAAGAATTTTGTGAAAAATGGAGCAATTAACCCACACTTTTCTCTCTACTTTTTTGCAGGACTTGGCGGTTATGTTATAGGCGAATGAGATAAAACCTGAGGAGCCGCTGTTATAACAAATGGCCAACAGAAAAATTACATACTGTTAAGGAATATTGTTTTTAATTTTTTAAAGTTTGTTGACTTGAATTATCAATTGCATATTGAAATAAAGACAAATTTAATAATTTTGCAATCTATTCATTTTACAATATTTTAATAAATATTCTCCAATTTGAAAGATTATGATAAACATGTATCTAAACACATAGACAGTGTTAGATTGACAATTTGGGGGTCTCCGGTCAACGATATTTTAGAGTTAACTTTGTTTAGATTATTCTGCAAAATAACAGATAATAATGTACAGTAAAAATATCATTGATAAAATGCTTGTTCCTAGAATAGAATAGTTTCTTTGAAAATAAGAATCATATTTTAAAAATAACTTGGTGTTAATAAAACTGGAGTATGACTCAGTCGACGTTCTCATATCCGAATCCATTTTTAAGTATCTTCTGCCTTTTAATTTCGCTACAAATGTTTGAAAAATATATATTGCTGGTCCAATTGATCACAATTATAGCATGTTACCCTTCATCTTAAAGGGTTTGACCATGTGCCCACTAATGTCAGACTGCATCACTGCTATTTTTTTACTACAATGAATAAAAATATGAAGTTTCGTGATTGAGACATTAGTATCCCCATTTATGCATAATTTTGTCGTTTTACCCTATGGTAAGGAAATATAAAATTTCGAATAAATTGCGAAGTTTTCGCTAGAATTAAAAAAAAAAATGATCTTGTTCTTTAACAAAGCAGATTGTCAAGTTCCCGAAAATTTATATTTGTACCACTGTTGTGTACACAAAAATCTGCTATAGACAGACGGATATCACTTCCAAACACGTTTAGGAAGGCCTTAAACATAAAATGTTGTCATCAAACCCTCTAAATTAAAAATGAGAAATTAAAAAGTCGGCTGCATTTTGACTCGTGAGTATGAAAAGTTATTCTATTTGGGATATAACAAGCTATTAAATAAGCGAAATTTTAATTTACATGGTGTATGTTCAGTGCCATGCCGTGAATCTTGCACACGATTATTTCGTTGTGAAAGAAATAAAATTATTGCATTATGAAGTGGAAAAAGTCGCGCTGAACTCATTAAATTTTTATTTTCTCATAGTATAAAATATAGTATAAAAAGTATTGTTTTCACGAAAATTTTAGATTTTTGATCATAAAATATATTTTAGGACATCCCGAATACGTTTTACCCATTTTTAGTGATGTCTGTATGACATTTACTTCCTTGATATTTTACATGTGTCACTTAGTAACTGCGAAAAATTTGATTTTTATGAAAACTGGTTTCTATAAGTAGTGACCGTTAGCTGTGGGCACAGAAGCGAGAAAATATTTATAAACATTTATCCAAGTAGACTTTATCATAATTTACCTTTGAACTTACTTTAAAGTCTCTATCTCAATAAACACAATATCACGTTAACTCAACAATTTCAATATTTTCCCAATACATAGTGTGCCGATTTATTAATTTTGTTGATTAAAATTAATATTGTCAAAAATGCATTTTACATTAAATTAATTATTTATTAGTATATTAATTATACATGTAATCTGTTCTAAAACTTACTGCTGTGTACATTGCGTTGGTGGCCGCAAAACCCACCTATTTCTGTGCTTAACGGGATACTAAGTTAACAAACTAAAAATTAAGGTTAATAGTAAAGGAACAAACATTTATTTATCACATACTCAATTTACACTCTTTAGTTTTACAAATTAAATAAATATCACAATAGTGGAATACATCTCAATGGTAGTTCGGGGGGTGTAATGCCAGATGAATTGATATTTGGTTGGAGCACGTGGTGGGATGCATTAATTAGCTTTTCCTTAAAAACACAAATTTAGACAAAGAGGTTATCCTCATATAGTTTAATTGTACGGTACCTGATCTTCTTTCATATAACTTGGGTAACACCGATGCTTTGTCACACTTTACACTTGCAATACCAGATGAACATGAGCTCTCCTTCGAATTCCTATATCAGAGACGCACACACAACTCTTAACTCTGCTACCGGCGCTTTTTCTTGACTAGTCTAACTCCAACAGCCTGCCTTGACCAATTCTGACTCCCACTTCGAGCAACTCTCACTTATATCCCTTTTTCGGTCGGCGGTCCACGTGCTGAAATGTAGAGCTGAGAGCTAATCCGTAGACATGGCGTCGCCGTCTCGGTTGCCGCCAAACGGCTTAGTGTGGTATGTAAACATGGGCGTGGTATGTAAGATATGGGGCCACCTGTATATTATCGCCCATCTGCTTAGCGTGGTTCAAAAATTTACGCGCTGCGTTTTTTATTTTTAGCACAAGCTCGTCCACTGACATATCAGGCGTTTGTTTTATTTTATTGAAAGCGTCCTGTTCTTGCGTTATCGTTATTCTGTTTGAAAATTTATTTATTAGTAATATTTTTATTTTATCAAACTCCTTTTCGTTTTGTAATTCAGGGTTTTGAATTAAAAACTGCATAGCCTTATCTTTTAATCTGGTTTTAATGATAGCCACTTTATGCTCTTCCTTCCAACTTGCTAACTCCGCTAATTCATCAAATTGTTTTATAAAGAAATTTATATCTTCCTCCTTACTCCCACTAAATAATGGCAGGATCTGCATTACTGGAATATCCATATTTTTATTATTTCTATCCAATTTACTATAATTTTTATTTGATATTTTTGAATCTTCTTTCAAACTTGAACTCCTTGTTATAATTGAACTTTTCACCACTTTTTTAACTGGTCCCATTCCTATATCCCATTTTTCTAATTATACCTTTGATCTCATTTAAAAGAACCATTTTTTCCATTTCATTGATAAAACTTTACATAATCATACATATAACATAAGGAGAAATGAGAATTGTGCACAATATTTTCACAATCATCTATGTCGCCACCAGTTGTCCAACCTTATCAATATTTATTTTTTATTATTATTATTCCTTTTATTTTTATTAATTTCATAAATCCTTATTTTATTCCCGTTACTGCTAAAGTCACGAGCACCAAATGTGCCGATTTATTAATTTTGTTGATTAAAATTAATATTGTCAAAAATGCATTTTACATTAAATTAATTATTTATTAGTATATTAATTATACATGTAATCTGTTCTAAAACTTACTGCTGTGTACATTGCGTTGGTGGCCGCAAAACCCACCTATTTCTGTGCTTAACGGGATACTAAGTTAACAAACTAAAAATTAAGGTTAATAGTAAAGGAACAAACATTTATTTATCACATACTCAATTTACACTCTTTAGTTTTACAAATTAAATAAATATCACAATAGTGGAATACATCTCAATGGTAGTTCGGGGGGTGTAATGCCAGATGAATTGATATTTGGTTGGAGCACGTGGTGGGATGCATTAATTAGCTTTTCCTTAAAAACACAAATTTAGACAAAGAGGTTATCCTCATATAGTTTAATTGTACGGTACCTGATCTTCTTTCATATAACTTGGGTAACACCGATGCTTTGTCACACTTTACACTTGCAATACCAGATGAACATGAGCTCTCCTTCGAATTCCTATATCAGAGACGCACACACAACTCTTAACTCTGCTACCGGCGCTTTTTCTTGACTAGTCTAACTCCAACAGCCTGCCTTGACCAATTCTGACTCCCACTTCGAGCAACTCTCACTTATATCCCTTTTTCGGTCGGCGGTCCACGTGCTGAAATGTAGAGCTGAGAGCTAATCCGTAGACATGGCGTCGCCGTCTCGGTTGCCGCCAAACGGCTTAGTGTGGTATGTAAACATGGGCGTGGTATGTAAGATATGGGGCCACCTGTATATTATCGCCCATCTGCTTAGCGTGGTTCAAAAATTTACGCGCTGCGTTTTTTATTTTTAGCACAAGCTCGTCCACTGACATATCAGGCGTTTGTTTTATTTTATTGAAAGCGTCCTGTTCTTGCGTTATCGTTATTCTGTTTGAAAATTTATTTATTAGTAATATTTTTATTTTATCAAACTCCTTTTCGTTTTGTAATTCAGGGTTTTGAATTAAAAACTGCATAGCCTTATATTTTAATCTGGTTTTAATGATAGCCACTTTATGCTCTTCCTTCCAACTTGCTAACTCCGCTAATTCATCAAATTGTTTTATAAAGAAATTTATATCTTCCTCCTTACTCCCACTAAATAATGGCAGGATCTGCATTACTGGAATATCCATATTTTTATTATTTCTATCCAATTTACTATAATTTTTATTTGATATTTTTGAATCTTCTTTCAAACTTGAACTCCTTGTTATAATTGAACTTTTCACCACTTTTTTAACTGGTCCCATTCCTATATCCCATTTTTCTAATTATACCTTTGATCTCATTTAAAAGAACCATTTTTTCCATTTCATTGATAAAACTTTACATAATCATACATATAACATAAGGAGAAATGAGAATTGTGCACAATATTTTCACAATCATCTATGTCGCCACCAGTTGTCCAACCTTATCAATATTTATTTTTTATTATTATTATTCCTTTTATTTTTATTAATTTCATAAATCCTTATTTTATTCCCGTTACTGCTAAAGTCACGAGCACCAAATGTGCCGATTTATTAATTTTGTTGATTAAAATTAATATTGTCAAAAATGCATTTTACATTAAATTAATTATTTATTAGTATATTAATTATACATGTAATCTGTTCTAAAACTTACTGCTGTGTACATTGCGTTGGTGGCCGCAAAACCCACCTATTTCTGTGCTTAACGGGATACTAAGTTAACAAACTAAAAATTAAGGTTAATAGTAAAGGAACAAACATTTATTTATCACATACTCAATTTACACTCTTTAGTTTTACAAATTAAATAAATATCACAATAGTGGAATACATCTCAATGGTAGTTCGGGGGGTGTAATGCCAGATGAATTGATATTTGGTTGGAGCACGTGGTGGGATGCATTAATTAGCTTTTCCTTAAAAACACAAATTTAGACAAAGAGGTTATCCTCATATAGTTTAATTGTACGGTACCTGATCTTCTTTCATATAACTTGGGTAACACCGATGCTTTGTCACACTTTACACTTGCAATACCAGATGAACATGAGCTCTCCTTCGAATTCCTATATCAGAGACGCACACACAACTCTTAACTCTGCTACCGGCGCTTTTTCTTGACTAGTCTAACTCCAACAGCCTGCCTTGACCAATTCTGACTCCCACTTCGAGCAACTCTCACTTATATCCCTTTTTCGGTCGGCGGTCCACGTGCTGAAATGTAGAGCTGAGAGCTAATCCGTAGACATGGCGTCGCCGTCTCGGTTGCCGCCAAACGGCTTAGTGTGGTATGTAAACATGGGCGTGGTATGTAAGATATGGGGCCACCTGTATATTATCGCCCATCTGCTTAGCGTGGTTCAAAAATTTACGCGCTGCGTTTTTTATTTTTAGCACAAGCTCGTCCACTGACATATCAGGCGTTTGTTTTATTTTATTGAAAGCGTCCTGTTCTTGCGTTATCGTTATTCTGTTTGAAAATTTATTTATTAGTAATATTTTTATTTTATCAAACTCCTTTTCGTTTTGTAATTCAGGGTTTTGAATTAAAAACTGCATAGCCTTATCTTTTAATCTGGTTTTAATGATAGCCACTTTATGCTCTTCCTTCCAACTTGCTAACTCCGCTAATTCATCAAATTGTTTTATAAAGAAATTTATATCTTCCTCCTTACTCCCACTAAATAATGGCAGGATCTGCATTACTGGAATATCCATATTTTTATTATTTCTATCCAATTTACTATAATTTTTATTTGATATTTTTGAATCTTCTTTCAAACTTGAACTCCTTGTTATAATTGAACTTTTCACCACTTTTTTAACTGGTCCCATTCCTATATCCCATTTTTCTAATTATACCTTTGATCTCATTTAAAAGAACCATTTTTTCCATTTCATTGATAAAACTTTACATAATCATACATATAACATAAGGAGAAATGAGAATTGTGCACAATATTTTCACAATCATCTATGTCGCCACCAGTTGTCCAACCTTATCAATATTTATTTTTTATTATTATTATTCCTTTTATTTTTATTAATTTCATAAATCCTTATTTTATTCCCGTTACTGCTAAAGTCACGAGCACCAAATGTGCCGATTTATTAATTTTGTTGATTAAAATTAATATTGTCAAAAATGCATTTTACATTAAATTAATTATTTATTAGTATATTAATTATACATGTAATCTGTTCTAAAACTTACTGCTGTGTACATTGCGTTGGTGGCCGCAAAACCCACCTATTTCTGTGCTTAACGGGATACTAAGTTAACAAACTAAAAATTAAGGTTAATAGTAAAGGAACAAACATTTATTTATCACATACTCAATTTACACTCTTTAGTTTTACAAATTAAATAAATATCACAATAGTGGAATACATCTCAATGGTAGTTCGGGGGGTGTAATGCCAGATGAATTGATATTTGGTTGGAGCACGTGGTGGGATGCATTAATTAGCTTTTCCTTAAAAACACAAATTTAGACAAAGAGGTTATCCTCATATAGTTTAATTGTACGGTACCTGATCTTCTTTCATATAACTTGGGTAACACCGATGCTTTGTCACACTTTACACTTGCAATACCAGATGAACATGAGCTCTCCTTCGAATTCCTATATCAGAGACGCACACACAACTCTTAACTCTGCTACCGGCGCTTTTTCTTGACTAGTCTAACTCCAACAGCCTGCCTTGACCAATTCTGACTCCCACTTCGAGCAACTCTCACTTATATCCCTTTTTCGGTCGGCGGTCCACGTGCTGAAATGTAGAGCTGAGAGCTAATCCGTAGACATGGCGTCGCCGTCTCGGTTGCCGCCAAACGGCTTAGTGTGGTATGTAAACATGGGCGTGGTATGTAAGATATGGGGCCACCTGTATATTATCGCCCATCTGCTTAGCGTGGTTCAAAAATTTACGCGCTGCGTTTTTTATTTTTAGCACAAGCTCGTCCACTGACATATCAGGCGTTTGTTTTATTTTATTGAAAGCGTCCTGTTCTTGCGTTATCGTTATTCTGTTTGAAAATTTATTTATTAGTAATATTTTTATTTTATCAAACTCCTTTTCGTTTTGTAATTCAGGGTTTTGAATTAAAAACTGCATAGCCTTATCTTTTAATCTGGTTTTAATGATAGCCACTTTATGCTCTTCCTTCCAACTTGCTAACTCCGCTAATTCATCAAATTGTTTTATAAAGAAATTTATATCTTCCTCCTTACTCCCACTAAATAATGGCAGGATCTGCATTACTGGAATATCCATATTTTTATTATTTCTATCCAATTTACTATAATTTTTATTTGATATTTTTGAATCTTCTTTCAAACTTGAACTCCTTGTTATAATTGAACTTTTCACCACTTTTTTAACTGGTCCCATTCCTATATCCCATTTTTCTAATTATACCTTTGATCTCATTTAAAAGAACCATTTTTTCCATTTCATTGATAAAACTTTACATAATCATACATATAACATAAGGAGAAATGAGAATTGTGCACAATATTTTCACAATCATCTATGTCGCCACCAGTTGTCCAACCTTATCAATATTTATTTTTTATTATTATTATTCCTTTTATTTTTATTAATTTCATAAATCCTTATTTTATTCCCGTTACTGCTAAAGTCACGAGCACCAAATGTGCCGATTTATTAATTTTGTTGATTAAAATTAATATTGTCAAAAATGCATTTTACATTAAATTAATTATTTATTAGTATATTAATTATACATGTAATCTGTTCTAAAACTTACTGCTGTGTACATTGCGTTGGTGGCCGCAAAACCCACCTATTTCTGTGCTTAACGGGATACTAAGTTAACAAACTAAAAATTAAGGTTAATAGTAAAGGAACAAACATTTATTTATCACATACTCAATTTACACTCTTTAGTTTTACAAATTAAATAAATATCACAATAGTGGAATACATCTCAATGGTAGTTCGGGGGGTGTAATGCCAGATGAATTGATATTTGGTTGGAGCACGTGGTGGGATGCATTAATTAGCTTTTCCTTAAAAACACAAATTTAGACAAAGAGGTTATCCTCATATAGTTTAATTGTACGGTACCTGATCTTCTTTCATATAACTTGGGTAACACCGATGCTTTGTCACACTTTACACTTGCAATACCAGATGAACATGAGCTCTCCTTCGAATTCCTATATCAGAGACGCACACACAACTCTTAACTCTGCTACCGGCGCTTTTTCTTGACTAGTCTAACTCCAACAGCCTGCCTTGACCAATTCTGACTCCCACTTCGAGCAACTCTCACTTATATCCCTTTTTCGGTCGGCGGTCCACGTGCTGAAATGTAGAGCTGAGAGCTAATCCGTAGACATGGCGTCGCCGTCTCGGTTGCCGCCAAACGGCTTAGTGTGGTATGTAAACATGGGCGTGGTATGTAAGATATGGGGCCACCTGTATATTATCGCCCATCTGCTTAGCGTGGTTCAAAAATTTACGCGCTGCGTTTTTTATTTTTAGCACAAGCTCGTCCACTGACATATCAGGCGTTTGTTTTATTTTATTGAAAGCGTCCTGTTCTTGCGTTATCGTTATTCTGTTTGAAAATTTATTTATTAGTAATATTTTTATTTTATCAAACTCCTTTTCGTTTTGTAATTCAGGGTTTTGAATTAAAAACTGCATAGCCTTATCTTTTAATCTGGTTTTAATGATAGCCACTTTATGCTCTTCCTTCCAACTTGCTAACTCCGCTAATTCATCAAATTGTTTTATAAAGAAATTTATATCTTCCTCCTTACTCCCACTAAATAATGGCAGGATCTGCATTACTGGAATATCCATATTTTTATTATTTCTATCCAATTTACTATAATTTTTATTTGATATTTTTGAATCTTCTTTCAAACTTGAACTCCTTGTTATAATTGAACTTTTCACCACTTTTTTAACTGGTCCCATTCCTATATCCCATTTTTCTAATTATACCTTTGATCTCATTTAAAAGAACCATTTTTTCCATTTCATTGATAAAACTTTACATAATCATACATATAACATAAGGAGAAATGAGAATTGTGCACAATATTTTCACAATCATCTATGTCGCCACCAGTTGTCCAACCTTATCAATATTTATTTTTTATTATTATTATTCCTTTTATTTTTATTAATTTCATAAATCCTTATTTTATTCCCGTTACTGCTAAAGTCACGAGCACCAAATGTGCCGATTTATTAATTTTGTTGATTAAAATTAATATTGTCAAAAATGCATTTTACATTAAATTAATTATTTATTAGTATATTAATTATACATGTAATCTGTTCTAAAACTTACTGCTGTGTACATTGCGTTGGTGGCCGCAAAACCCACCTATTTCTGTGCTTAACGGGATACTAAGTTAACAAACTAAAAATTAAGGTTAATAGTAAAGGAACAAACATTTATTTATCACATACTCAATTTACACTCTTTAGTTTTACAAATTAAATAAATATCACAATAGTGGAATACATCTCAATGGTAGTTCGGGGGGTGTAATGCCAGATGAATTGATATTTGGTTGGAGCACGTGGTGGGATGCATTAATTAGCTTTTCCTTAAAAACACAAATTTAGACAAAGAGGTTATCCTCATATAGTTTAATTGTACGGTACCTGATCTTCTTTCATATAACTTGGGTAACACCGATGCTTTGTCACACTTTACACTTGCAATACCAGATGAACATGAGCTCTCCTTCGAATTCCTATATCAGAGACGCACACACAACTCTTAACTCTGCTACCGGCGCTTTTTCTTGACTAGTCTAACTCCAACAGCCTGCCTTGACCAATTCTGACTCCCACTTCGAGCAACTCTCACTTATATCCCTTTTTCGGTCGGCGGTCCACGTGCTGAAATGTAGAGCTGAGAGCTAATCCGTAGACATGGCGTCGCCGTCTCGGTTGCCGCCAAACGGCTTAGTGTGGTATGTAAACATGGGCGTGGTATGTAAGATATGGGGCCACCTGTATATTATCGCCCATCTGCTTAGCGTGGTTCAAAAATTTACGCGCTGCGTTTTTTATTTTTAGCACAAGCTCGTCCACTGACATATCAGGCGTTTGTTTTATTTTATTGAAAGCGTCCTGTTCTTGCGTTATCGTTATTCTGTTTGAAAATTTATTTATTAGTAATATTTTTATTTTATCAAACTCCTTTTCGTTTTGTAATTCAGGGTTTTGAATTAAAAACTGCATAGCCTTATCTTTTAATCTGGTTTTAATGATAGCCACTTTATGCTCTTCCTTCCAACTTGCTAACTCCGCTAATTCATCAAATTGTTTTATAAAGAAATTTATATCTTCCTCCTTACTCCCACTAAATAATGGCAGGATCTGCATTACTGGAATATCCATATTTTTATTATTTCTATCCAATTTACTATAATTTTTATTTGATATTTTTGAATCTTCTTTCAAACTTGAACTCCTTGTTATAATTGAACTTTTCACCACTTTTTTAACTGGTCCCATTCCTATATCCCATTTTTCTAATTATACCTTTGATCTCATTTAAAAGAACCATTTTTTCCATTTCATTGATAAAACTTTACATAATCATACATATAACATAAGGAGAAATGAGAATTGTGCACAATATTTTCACAATCATCTATGTCGCCACCAGTTGTCCAACCTTATCAATATTTATTTTTTATTATTATTATTCCTTTTATTTTTATTAATTTCATAAATCCTTATTTTATTCCCGTTACTGCTAAAGTCACGAGCACCAAATGTGCCGATTTATTAATTTTGTTGATTAAAATTAATATTGTCAAAAATGCATTTTACATTAAATTAATTATTTATTAGTATATTAATTATACATGTAATCTGTTCTAAAACTTACTGCTGTGTACATTGCGTTGGTGGCCGCAAAACCCACCTATTTCTGTGCTTAACGGGATACTAAGTTAACAAACTAAAAATTAAGGTTAATAGTAAAGGAACAAACATTTATTTATCACATACTCAATTTACACTCTTTAGTTTTACAAATTAAATAAATATCACAATAGTGGAATACATCTCAATGGTAGTTCGGGGGGTGTAATGCCAGATGAATTGATATTTGGTTGGAGCACGTGGTGGGATGCATTAATTAGCTTTTCCTTAAAAACACAAATTTAGACAAAGAGGTTATCCTCATATAGTTTAATTGTACGGTACCTGATCTTCTTTCATATAACTTGGGTAACACCGATGCTTTGTCACACTTTACACTTGCAATACCAGATGAACATGAGCTCTCCTTCGAATTCCTATATCAGAGACGCACACACAACTCTTAACTCTGCTACCGGCGCTTTTTCTTGACTAGTCTAACTCCAACAGCCTGCCTTGACCAATTCTGACTCCCACTTCGAGCAACTCTCACTTATATCCCTTTTTCGGTCGGCGGTCCACGTGCTGAAATGTAGAGCTGAGAGCTAATCCGTAGACATGGCGTCGCCGTCTCGGTTGCCGCCAAACGGCTTAGTGTGGTATGTAAACATGGGCGTGGTATGTAAGATATGGGGCCACCTGTATATTATCGCCCATCTGCTTAGCGTGGTTCAAAAATTTACGCGCTGCGTTTTTTATTTTTAGCACAAGCTCGTCCACTGACATATCAGGCGTTTGTTTTATTTTATTGAAAGCGTCCTGTTCTTGCGTTATCGTTATTCTGTTTGAAAATTTATTTATTAGTAATATTTTTATTTTATCAAACTCCTTTTCGTTTTGTAATTCAGGGTTTTGAATTAAAAACTGCATAGCCTTATCTTTTAATCTGGTTTTAATGATAGCCACTTTATGCTCTTCCTTCCAACTTGCTAACTCCGCTAATTCATCAAATTGTTTTATAAAGAAATTTATATCTTCCTCCTTACTCCCACTAAATAATGGCAGGATCTGCATTACTGGAATATCCATATTTTTATTATTTCTATCCAATTTACTATAATTTTTATTTGATATTTTTGAATCTTCTTTCAAACTTGAACTCCTTGTTATAATTGAACTTTTCACCACTTTTTTAACTGGTCCCATTCCTATATCCCATTTTTCTAATTATACCTTTGATCTCATTTAAAAGAACCATTTTTTCCATTTCATTGATAAAACTTTACATAATCATACATATAACATAAGGAGAAATGAGAATTGTGCACAATATTTTCACAATCATCTATGTCGCCACCAGTTGTCCAACCTTATCAATATTTATTTTTTATTATTATTATTCCTTTTATTTTTATTAATTTCATAAATCCTTATTTTATTCCCGTTACTGCTAAAGTCACGAGCACCAAATGTGCCGATTTATTAATTTTGTTGATTAAAATTAATATTGTCAAAAATGCATTTTACATTAAATTAATTATTTATTAGTATATTAATTATACATGTAATCTGTTCTAAAACTTACTGCTGTGTACATTGCGTTGGTGGCCGCAAAACCCACCTATTTCTGTGCTTAACGGGATACTAAGTTAACAAACTAAAAATTAAGGTTAATAGTAAAGGAACAAACATTTATTTATCACATACTCAATTTACACTCTTTAGTTTTACAAATTAAATAAATATCACAATAGTGGAATACATCTCAATGGTAGTTCGGGGGGTGTAATGCCAGATGAATTGATATTTGGTTGGAGCACGTGGTGGGATGCATTAATTAGCTTTTCCTTAAAAACACAAATTTAGACAAAGAGGTTATCCTCATATAGTTTAATTGTACGGTACCTGATCTTCTTTCATATAACTTGGGTAACACCGATGCTTTGTCACACTTTACACTTGCAATACCAGATGAACATGAGCTCTCCTTCGAATTCCTATATCAGAGACGCACACACAACTCTTAACTCTGCTACCGGCGCTTTTTCTTGACTAGTCTAACTCCAACAGCCTGCCTTGACCAATTCTGACTCCCACTTCGAGCAACTCTCACTTATATCCCTTTTTCGGTCGGCGGTCCACGTGCTGAAATGTAGAGCTGAGAGCTAATCCGTAGACATGGCGTCGCCGTCTCGGTTGCCGCCAAACGGCTTAGTGTGGTATGTAAACATGGGCGTGGTATGTAAGATATGGGGCCACCTGTATATTATCGCCCATCTGCTTAGCGTGGTTCAAAAATTTACGCGCTGCGTTTTTTATTTTTAGCACAAGCTCGTCCACTGACATATCAGGCGTTTGTTTTATTTTATTGAAAGCGTCCTGTTCTTGCGTTATCGTTATTCTGTTTGAAAATTTATTTATTAGTAATATTTTTATTTTATCAAACTCCTTTTCGTTTTGTAATTCAGGGTTTTGAATTAAAAACTGCATAGCCTTATCTTTTAATCTGGTTTTAATGATAGCCACTTTATGCTCTTCCTTCCAACTTGCTAACTCCGCTAATTCATCAAATTGTTTTATAAAGAAATTTATATCTTCCTCCTTACTCCCACTAAATAATGGCAGGATCTGCATTACTGGAATATCCATATTTTTATTATTTCTATCCAATTTACTATAATTTTTATTTGATATTTTTGAATCTTCTTTCAAACTTGAACTCCTTGTTATAATTGAACTTTTCACCACTTTTTTAACTGGTCCCATTCCTATATCCCATTTTTCTAATTATACCTTTGATCTCATTTAAAAGAACCATTTTTTCCATTTCATTGATAAAACTTTACATAATCATACATATAACATAAGGAGAAATGAGAATTGTGCACAATATTTTCACAATCATCTATGTCGCCACCAGTTGTCCAACCTTATCAATATTTATTTTTTATTATTATTATTCCTTTTATTTTTATTAATTTCATAAATCCTTATTTTATTCCCGTTACTGCTAAAGTCACGAGCACCAAATGTGCCGATTTATTAATTTTGTTGATTAAAATTAATATTGTCAAAAATGCATTTTACATTAAATTAATTATTTATTAGTATATTAATTATACATGTAATCTGTTCTAAAACTTACTGCTGTGTACATTGCGTTGGTGGCCGCAAAACCCACCTATTTCTGTGCTTAACGGGATACTAAGTTAACAAACTAAAAATTAAGGTTAATAGTAAAGGAACAAACATTTATTTATCACATACTCAATTTACACTCTTTAGTTTTACAAATTAAATAAATATCACAATAGTGGAATACATCTCAATGGTAGTTCGGGGGGTGTAATGCCAGATGAATTGATATTTGGTTGGAGCACGTGGTGGGATGCATTAATTAGCTTTTCCTTAAAAACACAAATTTAGACAAAGAGGTTATCCTCATATAGTTTAATTGTACGGTACCTGATCTTCTTTCATATAACTTGGGTAACACCGATGCTTTGTCACACTTTACACTTGCAATACCAGATGAACATGAGCTCTCCTTCGAATTCCTATATCAGAGACGCACACACAACTCTTAACTCTGCTACCGGCGCTTTTTCTTGACTAGTCTAACTCCAACAGCCTGCCTTGACCAATTCTGACTCCCACTTCGAGCAACTCTCACTTATATCCCTTTTTCGGTCGGCGGTCCACGTGCTGAAATGTAGAGCTGAGAGCTAATCCGTAGACATGGCGTCGCCGTCTCGGTTGCCGCCAAACGGCTTAGTGTGGTATGTAAACATGGGCGTGGTATGTAAGATATGGGGCCACCTGTATATTATCGCCCATCTGCTTAGCGTGGTTCAAAAATTTACGCGCTGCGTTTTTTATTTTTAGCACAAGCTCGTCCACTGACATATCAGGCGTTTGTTTTATTTTATTGAAAGCGTCCTGTTCTTGCGTTATCGTTATTCTGTTTGAAAATTTATTTATTAGTAATATTTTTATTTTATCAAACTCCTTTTCGTTTTGTAATTCAGGGTTTTGAATTAAAAACTGCATAGCCTTATCTTTTAATCTGGTTTTAATGATAGCCACTTTATGCTCTTCCTTCCAACTTGCTAACTCCGCTAATTCATCAAATTGTTTTATAAAGAAATTTATATCTTCCTCCTTACTCCCACTAAATAATGGCAGGATCTGCATTACTGGAATATCCATATTTTTATTATTTCTATCCAATTTACTATAATTTTTATTTGATATTTTTGAATCTTCTTTCAAACTTGAACTCCTTGTTATAATTGAACTTTTCACCACTTTTTTAACTGGTCCCATTCCTATATCCCATTTTTCTAATTATACCTTTGATCTCATTTAAAAGAACCATTTTTTCCATTTCATTGATAAAACTTTACATAATCATACATATAACATAAGGAGAAATGAGAATTGTGCACAATATTTTCACAATCATCTATGTCGCCACCAGTTGTCCAACCTTATCAATATTTATTTTTTATTATTATTATTCCTTTTATTTTTATTAATTTCATAAATCCTTATTTTATTCCCGTTACTGCTAAAGTCACGAGCACCAAATGTGCCGATTTATTAATTTTGTTGATTAAAATTAATATTGTCAAAAATGCATTTTACATTAAATTAATTATTTATTAGTATATTAATTATACATGTAATCTGTTCTAAAACTTACTGCTGTGTACATTGCGTTGGTGGCCGCAAAACCCACCTATTTCTGTGCTTAACGGGATACTAAGTTAACAAACTAAAAATTAAGGTTAATAGTAAAGGAACAAACATTTATTTATCACATACTCAATTTACACTCTTTAGTTTTACAAATTAAATAAATATCACAATAGTGGAATACATCTCAATGGTAGTTCGGGGGGTGTAATGCCAGATGAATTGATATTTGGTTGGAGCACGTGGTGGGATGCATTAATTAGCTTTTCCTTAAAAACACAAATTTAGACAAAGAGGTTATCCTCATATAGTTTAATTGTACGGTACCTGATCTTCTTTCATATAACTTGGGTAACACCGATGCTTTGTCACACTTTACACTTGCAATACCAGATGAACATGAGCTCTCCTTCGAATTCCTATATCAGAGACGCACACACAACTCTTAACTCTGCTACCGGCGCTTTTTCTTGACTAGTCTAACTCCAACAGCCTGCCTTGACCAATTCTGACTCCCACTTCGAGCAACTCTCACTTATATCCCTTTTTCGGTCGGCGGTCCACGTGCTGAAATGTAGAGCTGAGAGCTAATCCGTAGACATGGCGTCGCCGTCTCGGTTGCCGCCAAACGGCTTAGTGTGGTATGTAAACATGGGCGTGGTATGTAAGATATGGGGCCACCTGTATATTATCGCCCATCTGCTTAGCGTGGTTCAAAAATTTACGCGCTGCGTTTTTTATTTTTAGCACAAGCTCGTCCACTGACATATCAGGCGTTTGTTTTATTTTATTGAAAGCGTCCTGTTCTTGCGTTATCGTTATTCTGTTTGAAAATTTATTTATTAGTAATATTTTTATTTTATCAAACTCCTTTTCGTTTTGTAATTCAGGGTTTTGAATTAAAAACTGCATAGCCTTATCTTTTAATCTGGTTTTAATGATAGCCACTTTATGCTCTTCCTTCCAACTTGCTAACTCCGCTAATTCATCAAATTGTTTTATAAAGAAATTTATATCTTCCTCCTTACTCCCACTAAATAATGGCAGGATCTGCATTACTGGAATATCCATATTTTTATTATTTCTATCCAATTTACTATAATTTTTATTTGATATTTTTGAATCTTCTTTCAAACTTGAACTCCTTGTTATAATTGAACTTTTCACCACTTTTTTAACTGGTCCCATTCCTATATCCCATTTTTCTAATTATACCTTTGATCTCATTTAAAAGAACCATTTTTTCCATTTCATTGATAAAACTTTACATAATCATACATATAACATAAGGAGAAATGAGAATTGTGCACAATATTTTCACAATCATCTATGTCGCCACCAGTTGTCCAACCTTATCAATATTTATTTTTTATTATTATTATTCCTTTTATTTTTATTAATTTCATAAATCCTTATTTTATTCCCGTTACTGCTAAAGTCACGAGCACCAAATGTGCCGATTTATTAATTTTGTTGATTAAAATTAATATTGTCAAAAATGCATTTTACATTAAATTAATTATTTATTAGTATATTAATTATACATGTAATCTGTTCTAAAACTTACTGCTGTGTACATTGCGTTGGTGGCCGCAAAACCCACCTATTTCTGTGCTTAACAGGATACTAAGTTAACAAACTAAAAATTAAGGTTAATAGTAAAGGAACAAACATTTATTTATCACATACTCAATTTACACTCTTTAGTTTTACAAATTAAATAAATATCACAATAGTGGAATACATCTCAATGGTAGTTCGGGGGGTGTAATGCCAGATGAATTGATATTTGGTTGGAGCACGTGGTGGGATGCATTAATTAGCTTTTCCTTAAAAACACAAATTTAGACAAAGAGGTTATCCTCATATAGTTTAATTGTACGGTACCTGATCTTCTTTCATATAACTTGGGTAACACCGATGCTTTGTCACACTTTACACTTGCAATACCAGATGAACATGAGCTCTCCTTCGAATTCCTATATCAGAGACGCACACACAACTCTTAACTCTGCTACCGGCGCTTTTTCTTGACTAGTCTAACTCCAACAGCCTGCCTTGACCAATTCTGACTCCCACTTCGAGCAACTCTCACTTATATCCCTTTTTCGGTCGGCGGTCCACGTGCTGAAATGTAGAGCTGAGAGCTAATCCGTAGACATGGCGTCGCCGTCTCGGTTGCCGCCAAACGGCTTAGTGTGGTATGTAAACATGGGCGTGGTATGTAAGATATGGGGCCACCTGTATATTATCGCCCATCTGCTTAGCGTGGGGATAATCCGCCCGCATTCCTGGTTCCATTATTTTTTAATCCTTCCAAATATTTATTACTTTACATTTCTGGCATTACACATAGTATTTTACTTTCTTACTATGGAATATAGTATAAATTGTTTTTTTCAAAAATCTTTGATTTAGAGATCTCTATATGCTAAAACGTTTTAGGACCATTATTGGCTAATTTTAGAGGGATGTCCATCTGAATGTGGCGATTACTTGTGTACAATAATACAATATTAATGTATTTCTTGGAAACTTTATCAGACTTCATTAACAAAACGTCTAGAAAGAGATAGAATTTTTTAAAATTCGAGCGAAATTTAGTCGAAATTTTATATTTTTTAACATGGCAACATAGGATAAACTTTGACATAACAATTCATAAAGGGGGTTCAATGATCAAGAAACAGTTTCTACCATTGTAGTGAAAAATAGCAAGGATACAATTGTGTGTGACGTCATAGTCCCCCCCTCGAAGTTGTACGTTGTCAAACTTTATCAATCGAAAGAAAATGAAATGTAACATTCTATAATTGTGATTATTTAGACCTTTGCAGCAAATTCTTCAAATTCTTTTGCATAATGTAAAATACTATTACATGTTACTTAAAAGTGGATTCTGTTATGAGAAAGTAGAGTTGAGCAACACACTCAATTTTATATATCTCAGATGATCTTAAGATAAAGTAACTGGTATCAATTTTTAGAATTTATTGATCGTAAAACGTTATCTTAAAATTAGGAATTGCCTTATTTAAAAAATTTAAAAATATTTGTCCTTTTAATAGATGGATATACATTTTTTTTTTTATTGAACTGAATTATCCTCACACTATTGCAGGTTTGAGAAGATTTGTTATGAGGTTATAAATAAAATTCTATTACTCCTCCTCTCTCTTATTCCGGCCGCCTGAAATTGTTTGAAAAGATTAATGGATAAGGTAATTAATCTTTTCTTCCACATGAGTTTCGCATGAGTCGGGTTTTGTTATTTTTAACGAAGAAATATGGAAAATATACTCTTGATTTGCGAGCATTCTTGAGAGGTATTGAATTTTTAATTCAAACCCCAATAAATCACAAGAATTTTCGAGCAGAAACGTGAAAAATATTGGAGTGTAACGTTTTCAAACAGCACGTTTGTATTTTAGAATAGTACTCGTATTGAAGCTTGTTATTGACAGGAAAACAAACACTCTTAATTAAGCTGAAATTTATTTTTAGAAATTTTATTTTGTTTAATAATGTATGGTGCTTAGTGCCAAATTATTTGTCGGAATTGAGAAATGTCTCAGTTAGGTTCTGTCTCGTGTAGGAGTTTCAGATTTTTTTGGCACCTGTGGGGAGGTTTGGGAGGATTTTGAGCGATTTTAAGTCTCTTTTGTTCACGCTGTGAAAAAATTTGAAATGTGGGTTCGATTAGGTTCCGTTCAGACGTCTATACTATAAATACTCAAAGATTTAGCCTTCTGAAGCTTTTGAGGATCATCCTTAAATTGCTGATGGAAAATACTCAGAAAAAAAAATTCAAAATTGTATTACTACAATGCGAATTTTGGACTCGTGGCATCTGGGCAACGAATGATCAGAGACTGTTATGGTTTTCGAAAATATCCACGATTTAAAGTGAAATTAAAATTTGAAAGTTGATTCAGCTTAGATCCATGCAGTCTTTGCTGGTTTCTCGTTATACTTAGGTTATTATACGCTCGTTTGCAAGTACTGTTACGAACTTGTAAAATGCTGTGGTGTCTTTAACCCCCACTCAAATTTTCGTCTGTTTCGAAGACCAGACTGAGGAAACACATGTACCGGATCTTTTCCCATGACGCGAGTCTAGGGTTTCTACATGCTGAAGTTCGAAGGAGGGTTTCCACATTTGGCGATTTATCGCCCATTTTGGCGACTTTTCGAAGATTCGAGAAACTTCACAAAATGCTCAATATTCTGCGAGATATTAGATTTTCAGAAGTTTCTATAGTCTATATTCCCCAAAGGAATCATCACTCGGTTTGAGAGTAGTTGACGAGATACGAGCTACGTTGACTTGTGATTTATGTCAATGTTTTGAGAATAGTATCCGTTATTTGGTTGTTGTTGATGTTGAGACCCAGACCGTCCGACCTACCAGAAAGGTGTAAGGTAACTGTATGGACGGCCGGGAAGTGCCACCCAATTTAGACCGGAACCCAGTGGGGGAGGCATCCACAGGGACCGTACCCTCCTTCCCCTACCACCAACCTCTCTGAAGGACTTACGGACCCACATGTTTAACGTGATCGTACTCCGCATGAACACGGCAGCATTTGTGGTAGCGTGCAAATCTAGCGCGCAAACCACGGGGATACCGCACCCGAGATGGCCAACAGCACGCGGTGTTCCGAGGTGGTCACCCACCAAGTACTAACCGCGCCCGATGCTGCTTGACTTATCCGTTATTTGGTGAAATTTGTGAAGCATTTAAGCGTTATTGTTCCTGTTTACACTGTGCTTGTGTATAAAGTGTTGATTAACCTGAAATCTGGACTCATTCTTGTATTCTGAGCGTACACCCGCGATTCCAAAGAATAAGTCGTAAAAGTATTTTAAGTTTGTGTTTTAGTCAATAAGTTTCCTAGCTCAAAGATCTTGTTTTCTTACAAGTCCAATCTGGTCAAGAAATAATTATAAATAGCAGCCCAATCCTGATTTTAAAGAAGTAGTAATTTTAAATTTCCCGGCGATTTCTGGGGAAGTTCCGACCGACTTCCCACTTACCCTGCGCGCGCAACCGGGGACGTCACGCCGTTTTCATGGAGATTGTGAATCGGATCGGGTTATTTTAAATGATGGAATTAAGAGCTTAGCATAAGGTCATTATAAAACTTAAATGATTGAATTATGGTACATTGAATTGTGGTGATATATTGTATACACCGGGTGAAATTATTATATTTATATTTTAAATGATTGAACGATATGGATTTTTTAAATGGATATTTTAATTTATATATATTTTAAATGGATATTTTAATTTTATGGATATTTTAAATGATGGAACGATGGAATGAGGATGATGGAATCGGAAGTCCTTCCGGGAGGTTGGCGGTAGGGTAAGGAGGGTACGGTACTTGTGGATGCCTCCCCTCACTGGGTTCCGGTCTAAATTGGGTGAATAAATAGAAAGTTATGGAGATTGTCGCGGAGGGCGCGGTAGTCCAGTGGTTAGCGAGCGAGAGCATTAAAAAAAATCAGGAAATATTTAATTCTGCTTCACAGCTTGGAGAGATTCCTTCCGGGAGGTTGGTGGTAGGGGAAGGAGGGTACGGTACCTGTGGATGCCTCCCCTCACTGGGTTCCGGTCTAAATTGGGTAAATAAATAGAAAGTTATGGAGATTGTCGCGGAGGGCGCGGTAGTCCAGTGGTTAGCGAGCTAGAGCATTAAAAAAAAGTCAGAAATATTTAATTCTGCTTCACAGCTTGGAGAGGTAGTGTTCCAAACTGAATTGAAGATTCCAGGACTCGCATTAAAGCAAACAACACGTGCAAATCCTTCAACTACTTTTGTTGAAGGGTGTATATGTTGAAGGGGACTACAGGGTGACTATCTTCATTCCTTGTGTTGATAGTCTGATTCAAAATTTACATGATGGATTCGTTTCAAATGAGGATATTCTATAAAGTTTCCAGATACTTCTTCCTGATTTTACTTTTGTTGATGACACAAGCAAGTTGGAAAATCTGTCTCCATATTTCGACGATAAAATGTCACTCTTAAAACTGAAAGCTGAATATGAACAGTGGTGTGACAGAGTTTTAACTATTGATACTAAAATTGAGGTCCTGAAAGTGTTGTAATGGTACCTATTATCGTACAATCAGGTACCTCCTTACCGTCTTGGCTACATTACCAGTAACAACTGCTAGAGTAGAAAGATCCTTTTCGACACTGAAAAGGGTGAAAACTTTGCCCCATAGTTTAATGAGTGATGACAGACTGAGTGCACTTGCCATGATTTCAATTCACTCCAACATTACTGTAGAACCGGATAAGGTCATAAATATGGCAGGGAAAAAGTCGAGGAGATTGCTTCTGCAGCAAATAAAAAATGTCGATCTGGGATTGAGCTTGTATGGCAGTTAATTTGCTGTTGGAATTTGAATAAGTAAAATATAAATAAAATAAGTAAATTATAACTTTCCACCTTCAAAGTTTTTATAATTATAGGTATCTGTGGTAATAAATTTTTAATTTAAAAATACTGTAGTAATTAATTTTACTTCCTTAGATTAAATAATTGAAGTATAACAAGTTGAAGTTGTAATATATAAAAATCAAAAGGAAAAATGAAATCGAAAAAAAAAATCTGATGTGGGCAACCCATGACTTTCCTTATATAATGCAGTGAATTTACTACTTTTACAGTAAAAAAATAGGTTTTTCTTATAGTAAATACTTATATTCTTTCCAAAATATTGAATTTTCGACAATTAGTCGTCATTTTAATTGATTTAGCGTTATTTTTATCCATTTGGCGAAATTTTCGTTAACTTAGCACCATTTAAAAAGTCGCCAAGTTGGCGACATTCCGCTAAATTCGTCGCAAAAATCTCGCCAAGCGTTATGCACGGAGAAATAAGTTATTCTTATAGCAGATAAATGACTATTGGCGTCCAAATACAAAAGTATTACTCAAAGTATTTTTTCTCATGAATGGAACGAGCTAGATCCACGAGAATGTCGCCCAATTTATCGTATGATATTGCAAATGAAAAGTGAACATGTTTCTCAGCAGTTAATATTACTTTCCTTATATACATAATGTATAAGGAAAGTATTGTGACGGGGTCGAAAATTCGAATTCGAGTTTTCGACGGGAGAGCACGTTTCAAGCATACCTGATCACGAATCAAACATTTTTGAAGTGATGTCTGTGTGTGTGTGTGTGTGTGTGAAAGTATGTGTGTGTGTGTGTCAGTGAGTCTGTGGAGACGATAACTGACGAACGAATGGACCGATTCGAACCAAATTTGGTACAAAAATCACAATCCGTAAACACTGGAAGCCTATTGTTTTTATACGTGATCGAATGTTCAGAACCCCCCTAAATTATCGAATGAAATTTTGAAAAAATCGTTAAAAAATCAAAACCGCTAATAAAGTTACGCAAATAGACATTTCTTATGTAATTTTTCATTAGAAAACGATTGGCATAAATTTTAGAACGCTAACATGAACCGTTCTTGAGATATTGTACATTTTTCAAAAAAATTATGAAAAAGTCACATAAAAAAAAAATTCCTATTGAGAAACATGTTCACTTTTCATATGTAATACCATGCGATAAATTGAGTGACATCATTCTCGTGGATCTAGCTCGTTCCATTCATGAAAAAATATACTTTGAATAATACTTTTGTATTAGAACACCAATAGTCATTTATCCCGCTGTAAGAATAACTTTTTTCTTAGTCCATAACTCTTGGCGAGATTTTGGCGACGAATTTGGCGGAATGTCGCCATCTTGGCGACTTTTCTTAAATGTTGCCAAATTAATGAAAATCTCGCCAAATGGATAAAAATGACGCTAAATCAATGAAATGGCGACTAATTGTCGAAAATTCAATATCTTGGAAAGAATATTAGTATCTACTATAAGAAAAACCTATTTATTTTACTGTAAAAGTGGTAAATTCATTACGTTATATAAGGAAAGTCATGTGTTGCCCACATCAGATTTTTTTTTTTAATTTATGGGATATTTTGATAAATTTATTTGAAAAATATGCAATATCTCGAGAACGGTTCATGCTAGCGTTCTAAAGTTTATGTCAATCATTTTCTAAAGAAAAATTAAATAAGAAATGTCTATTTGCGTAATTTTATTAAACGTTTTGATTTTTTGACAATTTTTTTAAAATTTCACTCGAAAATTTAGGGGGGTTCTAAACATTCGATTACGTTTAAAAACAATAGGCTTCCAGTATTCACGGATTGTGATTTTTGTACCAAATTTCATTCGAATCGCTCCATTCGTTCGTGAGATATCGTCTCCACAGACTCACTGACACACACACGCATGCATACTTTCACACAAAGACATCACCTAAAAATGTTTAATTCGTGATCAGGGATGATTGAAACGTGTGCTTCTGTCGAAAATTCGAATTTTCGACCCCGACACAATACTTTTCTTATACATGATGTATATAAGGAAAGTAAAAAACGAAGGCAAGTGGGTGGGGGGAGGTGAGTCACAGCTCGGCACTAATTGAAAAAGTTAACGCTAGAAAGGTAAAGGCCCATTACGGTTTCAAGCATACGGTTCAGCCCCCCCCCCCCTGAAATGAAATCTTGGCTACGGGCCTGTCTATTACGGATAGTAATTATGACACCGCAATTGAAATATTAAAAGATGGATTTGGGAAAACGATAGTGTTTTCTCGTGTAAATAAATTGTTATGTATGAGCCCAGTAAAATCGTGTTTTCACTTGAAAGAATTGCGACGATTGTATGATGAGTGTACTGTTCATATTCGGAGTCTAGAGGCGGCAGGAGTAGATTTAATTAATAATTATGGTAGTCTGCTTTATCCAATGCTATTAAAATTAATTCCACAAGAAAAAGTGTTGGACTAAACAGATCAAATAAAAAGGATAAATCGTGGGATTGTTCAGACCTCTTAGAATTCCTAAAGAACGAGATTGAAAACCGCGAGAAAACATTTTTGTTTAGTAATGCGGATGACTCAAGTGGAAAAAACGAAAGCTCTAAGAATTATTCTAAATTACCTCCTCGAATGCTGAGTCAAAGAGATAAACATTCTTTCAAACCTCATTATAAAAGCAAACCAACTGCGGCGACATTGAACATAAATGAATCGAAATTTCCCGAATGTTTATTTTGAGATCTTATTGATGGCCCTAGACATGATTCACGGGAGTGTAGGAAATCTGTTGATGAGAAAAGAAATAAATTAAAGCAAATGGATAGATGTTTTCTATGTTTAAAGAGATTTCACACATCATTTGAGTGTTTATCCAAAATCCGTTGTGAGCTATGACCATAATGTAGTATTGCACGTAGTATCCGTTGTGAGCGGGACGCGAAAGGCCAGAGTGTATACGAAGCCAACCCCCTCCGCTCACATCACACCCGGATATTGGCTGGCTTTCGAAGCGATCGCCAAATGTATCACGTGACGCGCGCAGACACTTTCCTTCTCAAGGTTATTTCATTGTCAAAGTTATAGCTCTAAGGCAGTGTTCTTCAACCTTTGTCATCCCGCGGAACCCTTTCTTGAGATATTTTTTTTATGGAACCCTTCGTTCAGTAGCACACCCAGATTTGATTTTAGGGGGATGTGTCATATTACGTATTACATGTTATAAACAAGGTGCGCCCCTGCCTTTGTTATAAAAACTTTATATAAGATATAAATTTGCATTAATTCAAACAAGAAGATAAATATTCCGTATAAAGTATTTGTATTATACATACATATGTCGAACATTCGAATTGTAGTATCGACTCGCGGAACCCCTAAAGCGTTTGAGTGGAACCCTAGGGTTCCGCGGAACACAGGTTGAAGAACACTGCTCTAAGGCAATGGATTGATTTTTACTTTCATATATATAGGCGAAAATTTGAATTCCGGTTTTTGTCGGGAGAGCATGTTTCAAGCAACCTTGACCACGAATCAGACGTTTTTAAAGTCATGCATGTATGTGTTTGATGTGTGTGCGAGTACGTGAGTGTGCATGTGTGAGGGTGTGAGAGTGTCAGTAAATCTGTGGAGATGATATCTCACGAACGAATGAAGCGATTCGAACGAAATTTGGTACAAAATTACAATTAGGGAAAACCGGAAACCTGTTGCTTAATGTTAGAACATATATTAGCAAAATGAGATTTCTTTTAGCAAAATGCTAAATAAAACTAACTTAGTTTAAACCTTTATTTGGAACTTGCATCTATCTCCTTCAAGGAAAAAATAACAATTTATAGTTTGCAATTATGAAGACTTCCTGACTTGTCAATATATATATATATAAATATATATATATATATATATATATATATATATATATATATATATATATATATATATAATATATATATATATATATAATATATATATATATATATATAATATATAATATATATATATATATATAATATATGTATATTATATATATATATATATATGTTATATATATTTATATATATATATATATATATATATATATATATATATATATTTATATATCTTTATATTTCACAAAAAAAAAAATCCATAAATATCAAATTAGTGAGATTTTACATTCTACGGCATAAATATACCTTTAAATCGGTATACAACAATTAAAGTTTATTTAGTCCTTCAGATCTATAATTGTTATATTAGATCCATTTCTGTGACGGATAAAACTGAGTGTAAATGTATATTGTTGGCAACCCACTTAAAGCTGTAAGTCACAGACAATTTATCTCATGTGTGTACAAAAAATAATAATATAATTTTACTCTAAATAATTTTGAAATGCAGATTTTGGTGGGAAAATTTTACAATTTGCCATTGTTTTTAACGAATTTTTTTTAAACATCTATTTCGTAGGATTTAGATGTTTAAAAAGATATAGTGGCTAATATGGATGCAGCATAAAATTACGGAGGAGGTAGGGTTCATGAAGGATTTCCACTTCTTGTTCGGGAGAGAGATGTCACTTCCTATTCAAAAATTTATACTTTCATTTCAACATCTGTTTTTCAGACTTTGCTTTAGGTACAGCTTAGATGAAGACTGATATAGATTAAATATTGAATTCCGGAGGGATTGGTAGGGTTCACTAAGGATTTCCTGGTCTGAATATGTAACTTCTGGTTTGTCCAATAATTTATATGACTGCATGAAATAAGTGTGCTAAAAGTATAGAAATACTTAACAGTTATTTCGAAATTGAAGTGTACACATCACTTTCCATTGCATAAAGGCTTTTTCATATTTTTTTAATTTTTTGTATTAAAAATTTCAATTTTGCCAAACTTAGACGTAAAAATAATTGTAAAATATATTACTAATTTGAATGAACGATTACACGTACGTAAGTTGCTGGAAATGTAATTGGCCAGGGAATTTTTAAATGCAAAGTGCAATTAATTTTGATATTTGTTTACCATATTTAAATTAGGAAATATTTTTATTTATTTTCCAATAACATTTAAAATTCTTCAATTTAATAATAAAATATTTAAAATTAAAATAATTTAAAAGTATAAAAGCATTAAAATTTTACCCGTTTTTAAATTTTTAAGAAAATTTACTTGAAACTATCACGTCGTAGAACCCCAAGGGTTCCGCAGAATAAACACATCTTGAAAAACGCTGCATAATCCTACGTGTGTCGAAAAAGCAACATTGCTCCCACAAACTGAAAAATGTCAAGCAAATTTCCTTAAAATGTTACAAATTTTGCATTTTAAAATGACAAATATTTTATTATTTCCTCCTTTCAAATAATCTTCAAATTTCGTTATGGATTATTGTACTATATAAGAATTGAATATTATACGGATTCTACACATATATTTTCTACGAAATTAGAATCGTTTCATTCAAATAATAAATTATATGCACGTGTGTCGAACATTTCTTTAACTAATTTCAAACAATCCGTATGCAGTACACAAAGTTTTTAAATACATGTATTTTAATAGTATTACTTGAAAACCACATTAGTCGGATTGTTATTTGATTTATAAATAATCAAACCAGTGTTTGAAATACTACTGTATATTTTGATAAGTTTCTCATACGCAATCTGATATGCAATCAAATTATGAACAATATTCTTTATTAAACAATTCGTCTTTCCCCTCCAATTGCACGTGTAGCGAGAATAAACCAGAACTGGCGATAAAGCGACGTTTGGCGTGTGGCATGAGAGATTACTTCTGAAATTGTTGAATCGGTATACACTCTGGCCTTTCGCGAGCGGGACGCCATAATGTAGAATTACACGAAAATAATCAAAATAAAAGCGAAACGAAATCAGATACTGCTGTTACTTCTGTTTCGCAAGAAAATAAATTAAGTGGCGAGATTTATTTACAAACTGCCACTGTAACTATTTTTGAAAAAAATAGAAATATGAATCTTCGCATTTTGTTTGATGGGGGGAGCCATAGATCATAGGTATCTAGACAGCTAAACTTAAAGGTGCTAGGTGAAGAAGATATTAATATTTATACCTTCGGAAGGACTAAACCCATGATAGAGAGAAGAAAAAGGGTTCAACTTGACTTACGAAGTCCGGGGGGACGCGACACAGTAACAATTGAAGCACTTGAAGCTCCTAATATAAGCAATGCTTTAATTTACTAATATTCTTTAATATTTAAATAAAATACAGTTAGCAGATAGAAGTAAAAATGGAAATAGCTTGTAATTAGTCATTTTAATTGGTTCGGACTATTATTGGAAATTCGTAACCGGAAAAATAAGAAGACTGTCGGGATCATTACTAACTTTAGAAATTATATTAGGATGGTCGGTCAACGGTTCGACCGCTGCAACAAATATAATGATTGCTCAATCTGCAGTTAACGTAATGAATATCGCGGTAAAATCCATACACACGAGATCTAAATTCCGAAACTAATTCAATACTTCGAAATTTCTGGCAATTAGAAAGTTTAGGAATCGTCGATAATGACAATGGATCAAAAGAACTTGAAACAGAAATTCTCAAAAACTTTGACAAATCAATCAAATATCGCGACAACCGCTATGAAGTTCGATTACCGTGGAAGGAGGAAGTCATAGAGATGAAAGACAATTATGAAGTGACTTTTAACAGACTGAAAAGTTTATCAAGGAAATTTAGAAAAAAATCCCGACATCTATGACCGTTACAAGAAAATCATCGAAAACCATCTTAAAAGGAGAATTGCAGAGGAAGTGCTGGAGAATCCTTGTCCAAATTTGTACTACATTCCACACCAGCCAGTTCTAAGAGAGGATCATGTATATCCCAAAATTAAGAATAGTTTTCAATGCATCGTCTCATGCAAATAATTGCCATTCATTAAATGACTGTTTAGACTCAGGGCCGTACCTCAATTCAGATCTGCTAGGATAACTGATTTGCTTCAGAAAACACAGAATTGGAATTACAGCAGATATCGAACAAGCGTTTCTATAGATTCTGCTGTCACCAGAAGACCGAGATGGGGTTCGATTTTTATGGCGTGAGAATTATGAAGAAGGTCAGTTGAAGATTCTAAGAATAACTCGAGTCATATTTGGAGCAACATCAAGTCCATTTCTACTAGCAGCTACAATAAAACACCATGCTAAGAAATTTAAATTGAAGTTTCCGAAGATTTTTAAGTTTCTAGAAAATAATTTATATGTAGATGATCTGATTGCTGGAGAAAATGAAGAAGAAAAGCATTAGAAACGTATAAAGATATGAAATATGCCATGAAACAAGCAAGTTTCAATATGAGAAAGTGGAAAGCAAATAATGAAGAGGTTCAGGAAATTTGGTTCGAAAACGAAAATTGTATTCAAGATGCAAGTAAGAGTAAAGTTTTGGGATACATTTGGAATAGACAAGAAGATTCCTTTAAAATTGAGATCAAAGATTTAGTTTCCAAAATTAGGGATCGTGCTACTGAAACTAAAAGAGGAGTCTTGAAAATTATTGGATGTGTGTATGACCCATTAGGATTTTTAAATCCCTTTACTATTAGAGCAAAAATACTTCCTCAAAATATTTGAAAGTGTGGATTAGAATGGGATGATCTTCTGCCATTAGAGTATAACCAGAATTGGAAGAGTTGGTGTAATGAACTTGAAGATATAAAGGGTATTGAAGTTTCAAGACATTATTTCGAAGGTGCTATAATGAGAAAGTTGACGAAAACTGTGCAATTGCATTGTTTCACAGATGCAAGCAAAAAAGCTTATGGAGCGGTACTATATTTAAGATACATGAAGGAAGATACCGTAAAGGCCAAATTTTGTCATCTCTAAAGCTAGAATAGCGCCACTAAAAACAATTACTCGTCTTAGACTTGAATTTATGGCAGCATTAATTGGGACTAGAATTTCCAAGACAGTTAAAAATGCTTGGGGGGAGAAACTAGAAATAGTTCCATATTTCTGGATAGATTCAGCAATTGTACTTCACTGGATAAAAGGAAATTCGGAAAAATGGGAACCCTTCGTCCAACACAGGGTTCAAGAAATACATGAAAACGTAACCGTCATCATGGTCGTTTTGTCCTGGAAAAGAAAATCCAAGTGACTTGGTCACAAGAGGTATAAGAGTTGAAGTTCTAAGAAATAGTGCAAATTGGTGGCATGGACCAAAATGGTTGGCTGAAGAAGAGGACGCTTGCCCCAACTACCAGTGAGCCTCAAATCTCAGGTGGTTGAAGAAGAAAAGAGAAAATTAGTAAAAGGGAAAATATTTCAGGCCAGTTGCTTAGCAGAAAAGAAAGAAAATGCTATATTTGACTTAAAATATAGCAGACTTATTAGAATACTTAGAATTACTTCATGGATTAAAAGATTTATTTCTAACACCCGAAACAAAGATACTAAATTATCAGGACCTTTGACGACGAATGAAATAGTTGAATCAGAAAATTATTGGATAAAAACAACACAATTGGAACATTTTCCTGAGGAATTGAAAACATTGAAAAATGGAAAACCTGTATCACCAGACTCCAAAATTTACCCGTGCTATCCATTTTTGGACAAAAATAATATTTTGCGTGTTGGAAGAAGATTGCAAAATGCTGAGTTAAACTTTTGTGAAATTCACCCAATCGTACTACCTGATCTTAGTTATTTTTCAGATCTTGAAATCAAAAGAGGTCACGAAAAGATTGGACATGCTGGAACTGCTGAAACTTTAGCCCAAGTCCGAGAAATATTTTGGGTATTGAAATGAAGACAGAGAGTGAAAAGCATCATAAATAGATGTATAATTTGTCGGAAGTTTAGAGCAAAACCTATGACTCAAGATGTTGCACCACTACCTCCAGATATAATGAGAGTAACGTATCCGTTCGAAGTAACCGAACTTGACTACGCAGGACCATTGTATCAAAATAACAATGAGAAGGCGTACATTATACTGTTTACCTGCGCCGTGACAAGATCCGTACATCTGGAACTAGTTTCCATCATGACCGCACAACATTTCTTGCTAGCTTTCAGACGATTTATCTCAAGGAGAGGAATATGCCGAGTTATAATGCCAGATAACGCAAAAACTTTTAAAAGGACAAAAAAAGAGCTCAAAAGTTTGTGGACCACAATTAGAAACAACGAAGTTTTGGACTTTTTCGGAAATCAAGGAATTGAATGGAAGTTCATTTTTGAGCGAGCCTCTTGGTGGGGCGGTTTTTGGGAGCGACTTATCAGATCAATAAAGTCATGCTTGAAGAAAATTCTCCTGAGAACATCTTTAAAATATGAAGAGCTGGAGACTACTTTGATTGAGGTAGAGGCAATCCTGAATTCAAGACCTCTAACCTATATCTACAGTTAGATTAGTGAGCCACAGCCATTGACTCCTGGACATTTTCTCGTTGGACGCAGATTAACATCATTTCCCACTGGAAAAATTAGACCTTCCACTTCGACGAAAGGTGAGTTGACCAAGAAACACCTCTATCGTCTTGCACTTGTGGAAATGTTTTGGAAGCGTTGGAAAAGAGAATACCTTTTAGAGTTGAAAACAGCACACCAGGTCCAGAAAGGCAGAGACTCATCACTTATTGTGAAAAACTCAGTTATTCTCATTCATGAGGACAAAATACCCCGTTTAATGTGAAAGACCGGTGTAATTCAGACGACCCATCCTGGCCGTGTCGGAAAGAGCAGAGCCTGTACAATAAGACTGCTCAACGAAACTCTGATAAGACAACCTGTGCAGCTGTTGTATCACTTGGAAATAAACTGATAAGTATCTGAACTTTCATTAGAACTCTAAATAAGACTTTACTTTTATTTCTAAGAAGAAATGTTTTTGAATTTAAATCTCAAATTGTTTAAGAATGTACCAATTATTTCAGTTTTTCTTTGTTTGTGTTTTGTATGTTACACGATTTCTTTACTGAATACTTAAGAGTGAGTATCAGTAAATCTTCCGCCCTATCCGCGCTTTGTTAACTTTCGCGGCACACATTTTTCGCCGAAATTCTGCTTAAACAGTTGCGAAATATTTTCTGAAGGATAAAATACAATGCTTAGATTATATTAAAACTAAATTTAATACCCAATAAAACATAGAATATATTTTTTATTTTAATCCAAAATATTTTTGGTGCTGCCATCTGTTGTCGTAATTTAATTCATACCGATTATTTTTATTTTTTAATGAACATTTTTAAATATCTATTCCTTCTAATACAGTATTAAATACAACAACAAATCATATATAATAATGCCACAATCACGGTATGGTAATTTCTCATTCTATAAATTTGATAAGGGGATCTGAATGTACATCACTGAGGACTGCAGTTTTGTCTTCAAGTTCCTTTGTCTTCAAGTCCAAGTTAATTTACGTTTCCGTGATTGTGGCATTATTATATATGATCTGTTGTTGTATTTAATAGCGTATTGGAAGGAATAGACATTTAAAAATGTTCATTAAAAAAATAAAAATAGTCGGTATGAATTAAATTACAACAGATGGCAGCACCAAAAATATTTTGAATTAAAATAAAAAATATATTCTATGTTTTATTGGGTATTAAATTTAGTTTTAATATAATCTAAGCATTGCATTTTGTCTTTCAGAAAATATTTCCCAACTATTTGAGCAGAATTTCGGCGAAAAATGTGTGCCGCGAAAGTTAACAAAGCACGGATTGGGCAGAAAATTTACTGACGCTCACCCTTAATCCAGAGTACGGAATTGATTAGTGATTTTGATCCAACTTCTTGATGAACTCCAAGAGTTTATCGGGGGGGGGGGTGGGGGGATGATGTTGACGTTTAACTAATTGTTGTAGAGGTCATTAGATGGCGCTGGCTGCGGCGAGCAGTTTTGAATAGATGTTTTTTGTTGTTTTGATTATTCATAAAAGAAAAAAGTATGGGAGAAGTTTGCCGGTGCGTTAGTGTAGAAAAAAAGCAAAGGGTTTTACGAATCCTTTTAGAAGGCCAAAATTTACGACCTAATAATTAGTTTTAGGAATGATTTTGAAATGGAAGGTTTATGGAACCTAATAATAAAGTACTGCGCTCTGGATTAAATGCATTTATTGAAGTAAAAGAAAACGTGAACAAACCCTATATACAAATATGTGTATGTGTGCGTTATATTAACCTGTTCGTGATGTCAAAAATGTGTTGTAATCATCATTTCATCTAGATTACTGTATCACAAGTAACTTAAAAATCCTGCTCAAGGTAAGAGTTAAGTTAAGAAAATTAGATTTGATTTCTGCGTCAGTTAGGTTAGACTGATATTCTTTTCATACTATTTTATCATCTCCCCTTTCGAACGTTTTTCTTTGGAGCACACCCATAAATATACATTTTTGAAAAACTCTGTTTGTGTTGTGTTTTTTATCAGATGATTGGCCCATATACCAAATATCAAGCCTATATCACATTTAAAAGGAAGCGTGTCTCATTTATTCCGAAAATCGAGCATATTGGCGTTCGGCACCCCCTAAAGTAGCAAATATTTGAAATTTGCACACTTTCTTCCTTTCAAACTATCTACCAGTACACCAAATTTGATGTCTCTATCCTATTTTGGAGCATGTTCTTTTATCACTTCATATTTCAAACGTTTTTCTGTGTTACACCCCCTTAAATGATCATTTTTGAAAAACCGTAATAATCTTACTACATCACTCAATAAGTCTCTGGTCTAACTAAGAAAAACAATTTTTTTTTTAGAAATTCGAATTTATTCATCAACATACTCTCCTTCAAGAGTGATACATTCATTCCAACTCTCTTCTAACTTTTCGATGCCTTTTTTGTAGAATGATTTGTCTTTGCTTTCAAAATAGGCCTCAGTTTCGGCAATCACTTCTTCATTTGAGCCAAATTTCTTTCCCTGGAGCATCTTTTTGATGTCTGCAAAAAGCCAGTAGCCGCTGGAGGCCAGAGTGGTCGACCCGACGTAAGAAATCCTTATTATCTCGTTTGAACAGCTCCAAACAGCTCTCTGAATCGTCGAAGCGTTGTTGTTTTTGGTCCGGTGTGAGCAAACGCGGCACCCACTTCGAAAGCAACTTACTCATGCTCAAATTTTCGTGTAAAATTATAAACGCACTACCTTCTGATATAGGTGTCAGCTATCTCACGCAACTTCACTTTACGGTCTTTCAAAACTATTTTGTAGACTTTTTTTATGCTTTCCGGAACAACTGCCACAACCAACTCTGGAACACTCCGGAACAACTTTGGGCGACCAGAGCGTTCAGCATCATCAGTGTTTGTACGACCGCGTTTAAATTCAACATACCAGTCAATAATAGTTGATTTCCCTGGTGCAGAGTCTCCGTAACGCGTATCAAGCCCCTGTTTGGCTTCAACAGTATTTTTCCCCCATCAAAAAACGATGTTTAATCAACACACAAAATTCTTTTTTATCCACTGATTTGAAAATTACAAAACTGGGGTCACTAAAACCACTGTAACCTATAAACTAATTGTCAGAATGTCATGAAATTTTGACACGTGTCAGGGCGGAGAAGTGCCCCCCCCCCCCCAAGGTTGTGCATTGTAACACTTTGTATCAATCGAAAGCATTTTTAAGTCCTTTAAAATGAAGTGTAAAATACTATAATTGTGATCATTTGAACCAACGTTGCTGATTCTTCATAAATTAATTTGCAAAATTAAAAAAAAAAATAGATGTGGGCAGCACATGACTTTCCTTACACCGGGTGGTCAGAATTAAAACACCCCTACTCTGAGCTCTCTATGCATCGAACTACTCGGTGTAAAGGCTCCAAAATGGCTGAATCTACTATTCAAGACATGGGGAAAGAGATTACATGAAAAAGAATTAGTTACAGAAACACAGATAGGTGGCGCTGTAGAACAGAAAATATGCTGAAAAGACAAAAAACAAACACCTGCGATATGGAATTTTCCCTTTCTAATTTCTTTTGCTGATATGATAAAAGTGAAGAAACTTAAACTGTCATTGTAACTGCAATTTCGCACTGTAAGCACAAAAATTTGCATAAACCCTTGGTATGCAGCTACTATGTTCTGGGCATAAAAGGAGATAAAACTGGGGAATTTTCATTATCAGCGATGGCTGTTACACTGCCAGAACGCGCTTTGTTTGTGAAGTTGTTTTATAAAAACAAAGGACATGCTGCAGCTGCACTTCGAGAGTTTCGTCGACTTAAGAATTTTCGCAAAGGACCATTACTTCCACAAGCTCTCAGGAGAATGATCGCTCGATTCGAGAAAACTGGACATCTTGGAGTTCAGCCGGGTCGAGGACGCAAGTCGGCTCGTTCAGATGTCGTTGACGATGTTGCCACCGCTCTTGTTGAACAATAAATGGATAACGTTATAGGCTGTAGTAGTGCACGTGGAGTGTCACGACACTTGGGTGTTCCTTACAGCACAGTGCGGAACGTACCGAGAAACATAGTGCATTTTTTCCCGTGCAAAACTAGTCACAACCACCACTTGCTGACCATCGACAAGGAGAAGCGACTGACCTTTCTATTGACATTTCTGGCTAGAGTTGAAGTGGATGCATTGTGGCCATGGCAGATTCTATGGAGCGATGAAGCGCATTTCCATCTAAGTGGAACAGTCAACACCCATAACTGTCGCATTTGGGACACTGAAAACCCTCGTACCTTCCAAGCGATTCCACTTCACTCACCGAAAGTTAGTCTGGTGTGGATTCACAGCTATATTCATTCTTGGACCTTTTTTTTCGAAGAGGCTACTCCCAATGGTCCTGTGACATGCACCGTGATAGCCAGGAGGTACAAAATCATGCTCGAAAATTTTTTGTACCCCAACTGCAACAGCACCAATGTCTTGATTCAATTACCTTTATGTAAGATGGAGCGCCTCCACACATTGGACTCTGTCCAACTAGTTACTCTAAGTCCTCTGGACGAGTCGGACGGTCTGGGTCTTCAACACATTGGACTCTGTGTACAGCAGTTTCTTCGGCAACATTTTACTAATGGTAGAGCAATTAGTCGTGCGTTTCCGACAACCTGGCCATCACGTTCTCCAGATCTTAATCCCTGTGGTTTTTGGCTGTGGGGATACTTAAAAAATCTTGTTTATCGAGGACGTCTGATAACCTTGGCAGATTTGAAAGACAGTATCACTCTGCATGTGAGAAGTATCTCAATCGACCAATTACGATCCGCAGTTGAACAAGCTGTCCACAGACTGCAGATTGTACATCTTGAAGAAGGGAACCATATTAAGCAGCATTCCCTGCATCGATGAGGTCATTGTGATATGAATGTTTGGTACGTTCGAATGAAACGTGTTGCAAATGTGTATTTTGTGTCTTTTCAGCATATTTTCTGTTGTACAGCGCCATCTATTGGTGTTTCAGGAACTAATTTTTTTTTCGCGTAATCCCTGTCCCCATGCCTTGAGTTGTATGTTCAAAACAATTTTGGGCCTTTACACTGAGTAGTTCGATCTATAGAGAGCTCAGAGTAAGGGTGTTTTAATTCCGACTACCCGGTATAATGCTATGAATTTACAACTTTACAGTAAAAAAAGGTTATTCTCATAGTAGATATTTATATTCTTTCCAAGATATTGAATTTTTATCAATTAGTCGTCATTTTCATTGATTTAGCGTCATTTTTATCCATTTGGCGAGATATAAAAAAGTCGGCTAAACCATTGGCTAAATCCTCCAACGGTCCCTTTCTTTCCTCCATGGGAGGCTATTATTTTCTGCAGCAGGTAGCGAACAACCAATTCCTAATTGAATTAGTCAAAGTAGAAATCGAAAATTAGTTTATGAATGATTCGAATAAAATGCCAAAGATTTTCATACTATGTGAGGAAAACTAATCGGCGGCCTCGAAAGCGGTAAATTTTGTGTCTCAAACAACAATATTAAATGAGGTTTATTGAAAAGTCCATTTTCGCTGAACCTAAAATTCAAAGTTTTGTACCCCATAAACCTTTTAAGTTGATTTTGTAAAATTTAAATTGGCGAAATAGAAAAGGTATGCCTACAGAGTATGCCTGACTTTCATTTAACTACCTTTAACATGGAGACAGACCACTAACAGTTTTCGGGTACCTCCTATATTTATGGTCGGAATCTCGCACAAATTTATATTTAACAATGTTTATTCAAGGAATTTATGACATAAAAAATGGGTGCTGCCATTTGAATTTTTGGAAATGAGCGACTAAATATGAAGGCAAACCGAATGCCCATTTGTTTTTTTGTAGACATTATTTAGTCTGATACATTTGGTTTGTTGGTACGACCCCGGAAGCCGAAATAATGAGTGGTGTTTAAATTTTTATTGAACGACTGTACCGTATATTCATGTAATTAGGTAAGTTTGTAGTATTGTCAGTTTTTATACGCTGTTCACCATAACTGCATTCAGAGCCACCACCTTTCTAGACAGACTGATTTTTATATAAAGTTTCAAATCGCCTGCAAACAAAAGACATTTTGCAGTTTTAAAAATCCGGGGTATTTCATTAATAAAAATTAAAAAAAGAAGTGGGCCCAGATTTGAACCCCGAGGAACACCAGAGGAATTACTGTATAGTCTAGAGTTTACACGAAGGTATTTTGCAGAATACAGTCTATCTGTAATATAAGAGTACAACCAAGTCGACAAATCAACACTAAATCAGATAGTAATTAGTTTACGGGTTAATAACCACAGATCGATGTGTGATCAAATGCTTTACTAAAATCAGTATAAATAACATCCAGACGCCCCTTGGTTTCAATGGCATCAATAATATCACTGGTAAAACAAGCTAAATTAGTTACTGTTGATCGCATTGGCATAAATCCATGTTGGTACGGAGATATATATTGCTTAAGTTTGGAAAAGATCCTTTCATACATAACATATTTAAAAACTTTGGAAAATGGGGACAGAATAGCAATAGGCCTGTAGTTGGAAATATCATGTTTGTTGTTCTTTTTATGTACAGAAATAACTTGACCGTATTTCCAGACATTGGGAAAAGTCATAGTTTTAATCAAAAGATTAAACAAGATGAGCAAGGGGTAAGTTACACAGTCAGCACAACCTTTAATGATGAAAGAGGGAGCATCATCGCAGTTTATAGACTGGCTGGATTTTAACTTCTTTAGGAATTTGACATCATTTTCAGATATATATTTAACATTAATTAAGTCAATGTTATTGAGTTCACAATTCTTAGTCAGTAGTTCAAAAGTAATAAGTTGACTACTTTGGATATAAACAGATTCAAAGAAATCCGGGAAGCAGTTAACAATATCATTATTAGTAGTATAATCAGTATTATTATAACTCATTGGCGAGATCTCACAACTACCAGGTGAATCGCCGTTACAAAAATTCCAGAAAGCTTTAGGGTTCTTGTTGAGGTTTAGTTTCATGATAGCAACATGATTAGTAATATAATTTTTGATTCCATCCTTCACCACTTTGCATAGTCTGCGAAATTCCTGTAGATCACTTTTATCATCACCTCTAATATATTTATTACGATACTTTTCTTTTAATTTAATATTATGGATAGTGATAGAAGAGTACTACGATTTATATTTACGCTTAGTAGGAATATATTTAGGTATACATAAGTCAAATGTCCCATAGACACAATCATAAAAACTCGATATTGCATCAGTGACATTAGTAAATATATTTAAAAAGTTCCAGTCAGTATTATAGAAGTAGTCGTATAGCATAGGATAATTGGCCTTTCTAAAGTTATATTTCATATTTTTATTAATTCGATGATTTCTGCTCACCCTTTTAATCAAGATTGATCCTTCAAGAGGTATGGATCCTCTTTCACAAAACTAAGGGTAGCGTGTTTAATAATGATCTGCTTATAGTTTGTCAAGATAAGATCAAGAATTTTACCATATTTATTACAACTAGTGTTTATCTGATCAAGATCTAGAAACTGCATAGCGTTATAAATGGAATGCTCAACTTGAGTGTGGCCAGATAAGGTACCAGTATGTGAGTGGTTGAAATTTACAGCTGGAAGATTAAAATATTCAAATATAAATATATGATCAGGTGAGGTACAGAATATTTTTTCAACGTTTTTAAAGAAACTTTCATACTTATCAACAGTAGTGTTAGGCACGAAGTAAATGACACAAATATAGAATTTGCAGGTATGAAGCACTGACACGGATCCATACGCAATCTTTTTCAAATGATACATCAGTTAGTTCAATGGAATCAAAAGCTTTTTTATGGCAATAAGGACACCTCCGCCTCAATATAACCCAGTAGCAACAGGATCTCTATTACACCTAAAAACATTAAAATTATCATCGAAAATTTCATGACTATCAATATCATCATTTAAACATGTTTCAGTTAGGCAAATGATATCGAAATCACATGTTAACGTATTGACATAAAACTCATTAATTTTAGTTCTCAAACCACGTACATTTTGGTAATAAAATTTGATTGCATTTTTTATCTCCATCTTTAAATTGGTATGATTGCAAGGCACAGGAACAGATGTGTAGGTATATCCACTTAAGTGATTTACTGTTGGACTGTCTGATAGTCACTTAATTTCTGTTGAACTGCTACCAGTATTTTGATAACGAGCATCCTCGGGATTATACTTAATGGGCTTATAGTTTACTGTTTCTCAAATAATTTGACGTGGACGACACAGGAATTCAGATACCTTGAGTTCAATTGGCCATATTGAGTCCATTTTAGCGTACCGTGTGTGCATGTTGAGTGTGTGTGTGCGTCTGTCTCTCTGTCAGCATGTGAAGATTTTGTATCCACTCTAACCGAAAAACTAATTGACCGAATTTCAAAAAATTCTACGAATCTACACGTTTTGGGACCTATAGAATACGAAAAAAATATTTTTAGCGTGACTTCTCTCTGTGCAACTCACGTTTTCACTCTAACTCAAAAACTAACGAACTAAACTTCATCATTTTTTTTAGGTAAGTTACTTGTGTGTGACCCTGGTACTGATTAGGTTTTGGTACGATTCCGGATAAAAATACCCACGTTTTTTTGCAAAATGGACCGCAAAAATCACCTGATGCATCCACTCTATCTGAAAAACTAAGTCAAATTTTACAAAATTTGGTAGATAATACTTGTGAGTTATAGTCACTTGTGAGTTACCCTGGTGCTGATTAGATTTTGGTGCGATTCGGAATAAAAGAATCTGCCTTTTTTTGCGAAACGGCCTACAAAAATCGTTGATAACATTATCATTGATGAAATAATACTTGCTCTTAGAATAGAATATCTGCAGTTTCTTTGAAAATAAGAATTATATATTAACTCCTACAAGCAATTTTTAAATTAACTGAAGTATGGCTCAACTTGACTTTTCCGTACCGGAATCCATTTTAAAGTAGCTTGCTGATTTTAATTTGCTAGAAAATGTTTGAAAAATGTTTATTGCTGGTCCGAATGATCATAATTATAGCATACTACCCTTAAAATCTTAAAGGGCTTGAAAAAACTTTCAGACTGATTCTCAGTTTGTAGATAATGTTTTCATCACTGCTACTTTTTACTAGAATGATTAAACATGTGAAGATTCACGATTAAACCATTAATAACCCCTTTTACGCACAATTTTGTCATATTTTATCCTATGGTAAGGAAATTTAAAATTTCGAATACATTTCGAAGTTTTAGCTCGAATTTAAAAAAAGTGATCTTGTCCTAGATTTTTCGTTAACAAAGCCGAATGTCAAGTTTCACGAAAATTCCTTAATATTTCCAGCAGCTATCATATACATAAAAATCGGCTATAGATAGGCGGACATCCCTTCAAAAATTATCAAAACATGTTCAGGAAGTCCTAAAACATATCATATTGGCATAAAACCCTCGGAAATGAAAATTTTTGTGGAAACAATACTTCTTCTATACTTAATTCAATAGTATAAGAAGTTAAAAATGCCAGTTGCATTTTGATAAATTTACTCATGAGTATGAAAAGTCATTCTATTTGGGGTAACAAGCTGTCAAATGCGCCAAATTTTAATTTACGTGGTGTATGTTCAGTGCCATGCAGTGAATTTTATACACGATTATTTCCTTGTGAAAGAAGAAAAATTATTGCACTATGTAATGGTGAAAGTCATGTTGCGCACATTAGACGTTTACCTTCTCGTAGTATAAAATATATTATAGAAAGTATTGTTTTCACAAAAATTTTTGAAAACACCCGTACCAGATCCTTTCCCAAGACGCGAGTCTGGGGTTGCTACCTGGCGAAGTTCGAAAAAGGGTTGCCACATTTATCAATTTATGGCCAATCTTGGCGATTTTTCGAAGATTCGAGAAACGCCTCAAAATTCCCAATATTCTACATACGCCAATGTTTTGAGAATATTATTGGTTATTTTGTGAAAATTTTGAAGCATTTAAGTGTTGTTTTACTGTGAATTTTTCCTGTTTACGATGCGCTTGTGAATAAAGTGTTAGTTATCCAGAAATTTAGACTCATTTTTGTATCCTGAGCGCACCCCCACAATTCTAAAGATTACGCCATATTTTAAGTTTGTGTTTTAGTCAACAAGTTTCTAAGTATGAAAACAAAACAAAACTGTATTAATATCGGATCTTAATGTTTGAATGCAGTACGCATTTGCGTGTTCGAAAAGTAAAATCCAATACGCAAAGAAATATTATTCAATTTCTAATTGAATTTGTCAAAGTAGAAATTGAAAATAAATTTATGAATGATTCGAATAAAATGCCAATGCTTTTCATACTATCTTGTGAGGAAAATTGATTGGCGGCTTCGAAAGCAATAAATTTTGTGGCTTCAATGAACCTAATATTATATTGATGTTTGAAAGTTTAATTTTTGCTAACACTAACATTCACAGTTTTTGTACAACATAAGCATTTTAGGATGATTTTGTAAAATTCAGATCAATGAAATAGGAAAAAGAGCAACGTCACTTTCATTTAACTAAACCCATCTATGTCAGCTTGTCCTGTTTAGTATAAAATTGACACTGGTGGCACATTTTGCTCAATATTGCTAATCTGGCAACTTTTTGGAAAACATTGGCAACTTAATTATAATTCTATAACTATGAAAGTTAAATTTTTTTGTAATTCCTGGGATTTTGTAGAAATATTAGTTTAAAAGAACTATATGGATGTTCAAAATGAATTTCTACAATTCTGCAGCAATTAGGAGAAAGATATAGCGCGGAAAATATACATATTAAACATATGATGCGGGCAGCACCTGACTTTCCCTATGTAATGCAATGGATTTATTCCTTTCACAGGGAAAAGAAATCTGATGTGAGCAGCACGTGACATTATCTGCCAACTCAAATTCATTTTCCCTTTATTTCATTAATAATTCATTAAATTGAGTTTAATTGTACTGAATAACACATCAGAACGTCCACTACTCCGAACGAAAAGATGACTTTTTTTCTGTTCATTCTCAAAAATTACATGTAAAAGAGGCATTTCCACACTAGAACGACGGAAGCGGCCATTTTGACCCCATAACTATTTTGAGAAACGATTTCTCCAAAACGGCTAATCCCAGCCCATTGAAATTTTATGATTTTTCTTATTTTCTTCTGTGTTTTCAATAACTTTAAGAAAATAAGAAAAGTCATAAAATTTCAATGGGTTGGGATTAGCCGTTTTGGAGGAATCGCTTCTCAAAATAGTTATGGGGTCAAAATGACCGCTTCCGTCGTTTTAATGTTAATTAATGCATTTCAGCATACCGCATCTTTTATTTCGAATTTTGAGGGCCATTTTGCAAAATAAGTATAAAACCAGTTAATTGATATATTTGAGCATATGCAGTTTTTTTATTACTTTCCTTATATACATAATGTATAAGGAAAGTATTGTGACGGGGTCGAAAAATTCGAATTCGAGTTTTCGACGGGACAGCACGTTTCAAGCATCCCTGATCACGAATCAAACATTTTTGAAGTGATGTCTGTGTGTGTGTCAGTGAGTCTGTGGAGACGATAACTGACGAACGAATGGACCGATTCGAACCAAATTTGGTACAAAAATCACAATCCGTAAACACTGGAAGCTTATCGTTTTTATACGTAATTGAATGTTCAGAACCGCCCTAAATTTTCGAATGAAATTTTGAAAAAATCGTCAAAAAATCAAAACCGCTAATAAAGTTACGCAAATAGACATTTCTTATGTAATTTTTCATTAGAAAACGATTGGCATAAATTTTAGAACGCTAACATGAACCGTTCTCGAGATATTGTACATTTTTCAAAAAAATTATGAAAAAGTCACATAAAAAAAAATTCCTATTGAGAAACATGTTCACTTTTCATATGTAATACCTTGCGATAAATTGAGTGACATCATTCTCATGGATCTAGCTCGTTCCATTCATGAAAAAATATACTTTGAATAATACTTTTGTATTTGAACGCCAATAGTTATTTATCTGCTGTAAGAATAACTTTTATCGTAGTGCATAACGCTTGGCGAGATTTTGGCGACTAATTTGGCGGAATATCGCCAACTTGGCGACTTTTTTGAAATGTTGCCAAATTAATGAAAATCTCGCCAAATGGATAAAAATGATGCTAAATCAATGAAAATGACAACTAATTGTCGAAAATTCAATATCTTGGAAAGAATATTAGTATCTACTATAAGAAAAACCTATTTTTTTACTGTAAAAGTAGTAAATTCATTACATTATATAAGGAAAGTCATGTGTTGCCCACATCAGATTTTTTTAGATTCAGACGACATTTTAGGACCATTTCGCAAAAAAAGCAGGTTTCATTTTACCGAATCTAAAAAACTGCAAACAAACTATCACTAAAATCTACTCAGCACCATTGACACCCGCATGCGACTTATCTGCCGAATTTTGTAAAATCATGTTAATCAGTTTTCAGGTAGAGTGGATATAGGCAATTTTTGTGGGCCATTCCGCAAAAAAAACTCATGTTCTCTTATACTGAATCGTACCAAAATCTAATCAGCGCCAGGGTCACCCACAAGGGACTTACCAAATTTTATAAAATTAGGCAATTAGTTTTTCAGTTAGAGTGGATACATACATTGTATCGACACATACACACACAAACCCACACACACAGCTCTTTCGAAACATCGAGTTGTGATTTTCGACACAATTCCAATGGCTTCCCTATATATTACCATGTATTGCCGGGATAGTAAAATTATGTATAAAATATACAACACAATGTTTTGAATATTGAATTGCATGTATATTTGGAGTTCTTCCGGATGACAACATGTAAAACTATTTCGATGTGAAGTCAATTAACTTCTATTTCAAGCAACTATAAATTAGTATTTATACATATAGTCCATATATTAAAATATGTTAATAATGTATTCATCAATTTGGCGTCATTTTCGTTAAAGTCAATTTTGCATGCTAAATTGGTTGCAAAGCTCGTTAAATTGATGGCCAAGCTTTAGAAACTAAAATAAGGCTCCTAAATTTTCGGGCTGGGGCATTGAGCCGTCCTGGATCAAAATCAAAGATCCGAACTGACTTGTCGAAATGGACTTTCACATCCCTCAACGTCTTTCACTGAGGCGCTATCTCTAGTTTGGCGTTTTTGTTTTTGTATGAAAACGGCAAGTTCGATTAACGATGGCTATTTGAAGTATTGAATAATCATCGTCATTGGTATTGTAGTAAATTGAGTATCAATTAATATCTGTATCTACGGATAGTACGTCAAAAAGGAAAGAAAATCTCTGAAAACTTTATATTTAGAAAGCGTAGTAGGATATTTTTTTTTCTTTACAAAATTATAAAAAAAGAAATGCAACTACTTTTTATTTACACAGAATTTTCTACATGACATACTTGCATATTTTTTTTTACTATCCCAAATTGGAATTAGGTGGATAATCTACGTGATATCTTGGTTATTTTCATATGAAAATTTGACTACATTTGATGTACTGTTTTGGACACACATATGTTATGCACTTTTTAAAAGTAAAGCATATTCACATCATATGATTATTTAAAGTGACGCCTATTAGGGCAAACCATTTTATGAATGGCACTTACATTATGCTATTCTACGTGATCGCAATAAAAAAATATCAGCAAAAAAGCAGTATACACTACATTGGTATATTAAACACTTCTGCATATTGATTCAAAGCAGCAACGTGATTAAAAATATTGGTGTTTTCTATTATGTATTTAGAAGATCAGGATGTTTACCCCCCCTTTTGCACACACAAACCAAAAGTATCTTCATAAGAAGCATAGAAAAACATTTGCATATTTATAAGATAATTGGAAATAAAATATGGATAATTTTTAATACATGTGACATAACTAGAATATCTGGTTTATCAGGGTGTGTTTGGAACCTTCGTTACTCTTTCCCCCAGGTTTCCATTCTACAATTCTGATGTAGGCTGCACATGACTTTCCATGCAGACTTAAATTAATTTTCTTTTTATTTTATTAATAATTCATCAAATTGAGTTTTATTGCACAAAATAACACACATACTTATTTGAAATTTACACTAAATTGGAAATTTTAATTTAATTTAGGTCTTCATTTAGTAACCGCACGTATTTTCAAAAGCGGATTAGTAAAATTGCGAAAAGACTCAAATATCTCGAGGACGGGTAGCTTTAGAATAATAGAGTTGGTTTAATTCTTTTTAACGGAAAAAATTATGTACAAAACAATCATTTAATAGATACATTTAAACGTTTATTGGCTTGGCTTTTATTTTAGATTTTCAAAAATTTTAGTGGGCCATTTTGCAAAAAAAAGAAAGCACCTTCTGTTTTCCCGAATCGTACCGAAATTAAATTATCACTAGGGTAACCCAAAATTGAGTAATCTTCCAAATTTTGTGAAATTTGGTCAATTAGTTTCTTTAGCTAGATTGATTACATACGATTATTGCGGGTCATTTAAAAAAAAAACTGGTTCTTTTATTCCAAACGGTATCAAAATCTAATCCGCAGCATGGTAGTCCACAAGTGACTTACTTACCTAATCAAATTACGATCCACTAGTTTTTGATGTTGAGTGGATATATATATATGGCATAGACAGACAGACACACGCACACACAGTCTTTGTGCTAAAACTAGTTTTTTTCGTATTCCAGAAGTCCCAAAACGCGTAGATCCTACGGAAACTCAAGTTGCAATTTTCAATATGATTCAAATGCTCTCCCTATACATTACCATGTATTGTAGGGAAAGTAGAAAGTAGACTTCTGTAAATTTAACAAGAAAAATATTTCTGTACTCTTATTATCAAATTATTATTATTAAAAATAATTTGATAAACTAGGTATTAACCAGACATTTTTTAAAATTATCCTGCATACCACGTAATCAACTAACTAGTTGTAAGAAAATATAGATGCATTTTGATTGAAATAGTTTAAGTGTTTGATTGAATTGCTTAAGATTCGTTCAGGATCTAGAGCAAACTTTGAGATGAGTTGCCGAAATACACGCCTTATTACAGTAAAAAATAGTTTGTTAATTTGGAAGTGGCAACAACCAGCCTTAAACAACTTGGAGAAAGATTATAAATTGTGCTGTGCAAACAGGATCCAGTGACGTCGTTGAACAAATTTGATCTCTTTTGAAAGACCAAGGAGAAAACGCGCATTCTTAATTCCCATGTCGTCATATGAGCAGACAGATGTAAAAATAAGGAAGTCAGTCATGCCCTAGGACGATCATCCCCTGGCCATTAATATTTAGAAATGTAGTGAGAAAGTTCTGCTTTCATCCTACATTAATGCTTCACTGTATTTACATAAGTATGAAAACAGCTTGTGCTGCTGTCAACTACAGCTGAGCAGAAAATTTCCTTGGAGACTGATTTACATTAAATTTTAGAACACGGACGTGCTTAGGTTGCGTTGAAAGTGATTTTTTTTCTTGATTTGGGACTAATATTTTCTCGCTTCGCTTGTGCGGTTTTGGATATCCTTGCCTTGCTAAGTTCTTTATTTTCTCTTGTGTTTCTTTACCAGCGGTGAGTGCTTTTGTATTTTCTTTTCTTCAACTCGACCAGTTTCGCTGCGTCGGAATTTGCTTTTCTCGTGCTCGGTTGGCGTTGAAGATGACTGGCGCATCGTCTGCCCCCCCCCCCCCCCCTCGGGGTGGCGATCAGTGTACTTTTGCTTGGACAAATCTGAATTCATTGATTACTGCAATAATTGGGAAACGACACACTTTACATTTTTCTTGCTACCGGCTTCCCTCCTTCCATGCGGGTAACCCTTATGTACTTAAAACGAATATCCTTAGCAATATAACTGCACCTAAGGATGCACCACCCCCATACAAACGGGAGCTGGAAACATAGTGCTGACAACCTCCTTGAAATCAACAGCTATAGAAATCCTAAAAATGAAAGAAATCTAACAGATCTTGATCACTGTCACAAATCCATCTATGATAACGTGTTATCGGACTATATTATCCAAAACATTGACCTGGAATTATCTCTAGAAGAAATCTCCCAAGACTTGAAGGAACAAAACCTCGAAATATTTGAGATGTCGTTTTCAAAAAGAAAAAGTAGGCAATGATATCAACCCGCTACATATTGCAAAATTTCGAACGCCAAATCAAAAACAACACATCCCATCTAAAGATAATATTGGTATGTTCATACATACTAATATGAAAATTCGAAGAAAACCTGCTACAATGTCGTAAATGTTGGCTATTCGGTCATAGACCAAATGATTGCAGATCACTAATCACTTGCAAGATCTGCGCAGGGACCCTCGAAAGCAACAGCTGCCCTACTCCTTCCAGAATCAAATGCCGTAACTTTAAAAATGATCACACAGATGACCCAGAAACTTGTGAAACTAGAATAAAACAGCTATCCTGCGCCTCAAAAGAGAAAACCAAATACCGTACAGGTAAGCAAGGTATAAATTAAGTTCCTCATATGCCGAAAAAATAAAGATTAACTCCAGACAATCAGACATGCCTATTAGAGATTGTAATCCCGTAGATAATTTTCAATCCCGGGATTACGGGATCCCGCGGGATTAAGTATTTTTTATTTATTGAAGAAAATGTATGATTTCATTTTTTTTCTAGCTAATATAGCCGGTAAAGTACTCTCATTTTTTGTAAAATAATTATAAATACTTCTTTTAGTATCTCTTACAATATCGCTAATACCGGCAGCACTATTTAATTGAAAGCCGGAACTAGTTTCATCATTATTTCTACTTCGTTTCAAAAGATTAATCTCATGAATGGAATTTAAATGCACATGAAGCCCTTTTGTCGACCCACCTGCTTTTATTTTTTTTTTACACAACTTGCATTTTGCCGATTGTCCATTGGCTTCATATAAAACGTATTTCCAAACGGATTCAAGTTCGCACACTTTTGAAATTTTATACTCTTTATATATCTTAGTGCTACTTTTATCAGATGTAATCATTTTGAATTAATCTACATGTATATTATTCATATAAAGAAAGAACATGAGCTACCACAGCAACACTAGACGAAAATAATCATTCGATGCTAGAATAAACACAGCAGCTCTTGCCACTAAATAGCTAACTATAATAGTAAAAAAATATGCTACAAATACGTTTGAAGTAGCGCCATCTATTGACCGAAACAGATTGCAGGTTGAGATTACCTTTCTTCAAGTCATGTACGTCTAACTAATAAGTAAGTTTTCCCAAAACGTGATTCAATCTCAAAAAGAATGTTTTCCTTTGTTAAACTCGGTTAAAGTTTAATTTAGTACGCATGAACACTGGTGTTTAGCATGTGCATGTAAATCTGATGAAAAATATCGCAATCCCGAGTTTCTGGCGTCACCAATCCCGGTATTACGGTATTAATTTTTCAACAGAGATCCCGGGATTCGGAACCCCGGGATTGCAATCCTTAATCCCTATACCCAACCCACAATAAATTCCTGTTGAAGTTATTTCAAAAGTCATTACGGAATCTCCAGAACCCATCATAGAAACAATGAACCAAATCATGCTAGCTCAAAACTGGTTGATCCAACGACTCATTAACCTAGAAATCATACATGTTAACCCTCCCGGAAACCGAATATGTGAACCGAAATCCACTAAATTTGGAAGTAACTGAACCTGAGACATCTGTCACAAATCACACTAAGGACATCATAACCCCAATTACAATTGGCAACTAAATTCGAAAAAATCAACATCAAGGTAAACGAATCAACGAAGAATATCCGACTAAACCGAATAACAAAAAGAAACCAGATAGTAAATTAAACAATCTTGATGAAACAGACGACTTCGTGGGAATAAACTTTATGGACGAATAAAATCATTAATCAGCCCTGCCTCTACCTGGTTCGCCGATTTTCAAGTTTTTCCTGTCCGTTCGCTGGTCTGGATATTTTGCACTGGAATATTAGTAGTGCCCAAGTGCACCGCCTGGACCTCAACTACAACCACAACTTCCGCCAAGTGGATATTATCATCCTACAAGAGACCTTTCTCAAGCCTCATCACATGCTATTCATGAGAGACACATTCATTTTTCAATTCGACTGCCCTATCCAAACTAGAGAAGGTAGGCTCTTAATTGCTGTGAAAGAGCCTAAGCGCTCGACTCATCAATTAAAAATATTTAACCCACATTGAATTCAAAGAAATAGATATCAACATCTCTAGCCTAAACCTCCACATTCTCAACATCTACTACAGAAATGGAATCTTAAGTCCAAAAAGTTTTCAAGAAATTGAATTAGACCCCACCACCAAATATCTCATCACTGGATATTTCAATGCCACCCACAACAACTGAATCTATACCCCTAATACTAGTATAGAGTGTTTACTCGACATCAACCATTCGTTATACAGTCTCAATCAAGCTGGCACCCGAATCGGCTTTAAAGGTACTCTTTCTGCCATTGATCTTTCCTTATGTTCTCCTGACTTAGCACCTAATTCTCTTGACTTAGCACCTGGCGTAAACCCAGACAACTTTTGAAGCAATCACTTCCCTAGTAGAATTCAAATCAATCCTACTACTTCCCGCATGGACAATGAATGACTACTTTCAACTGGAAAAAATCCATACCAAGATTCAAGAGCACTCAACTGAACTCCCCGACACTAAGAAATTTAATAATATTTTTCAAAATGACAGCATATTGAGTAAAACCATCCACAAATTGCCCCCACCACGTGTTCCCTACTGGAACGTAAAATGCGGTTTCCTGCGAGCAAAAATAAGACGAAATCTCAATAGATTTAAAACAGCACTAAACTCTACCGATTGGGGATCTATAAGACGTAAAAAATAAGCTAAAAAATTTGCTTGCAGTTCTGAAACTTAATTATTGGTCCAAAACTTGCAAAGACACAGCAGCTAACTTTGCATCTACAAAATCCCCCGCCATACTAGAAACTTCTCAACCACTTCCAACAGTAGCATCAATAGTATTAAAACCAGTAACACCATCCTAACTACAGCTTCTGATCATGCAAATGCCTTCAGCCAGCACTTCTGTTTGAATCAGATTGAACCTCTCAGCTTCAAGGAAACCACCATGACTGCACTTAACAAAGAGTTCTGGTGGAACGAGTTTAAATTAGAGATCAGCCGAATCCGTCTTTCAGTGGCTGGTCATGGCGGCATCTCTACCAACATAATCAAAAATCTTCCCGTCTAAATCCAACAATCCCTCATGAACATGTTTAACATCAGTTTCAAGACCGGCCACATTCCCTCGGATTGAACTCATTACATCATCCTTCCTATTCCGAAGCCCCACAAAAATCCTGAACGTATCACAGCCCACTGCCCGATTGCCTTAACCTCCACCGTGGCAAAAATTATCAAAGAATGATTCTCCACAGGCTTCTAAGCCATACCTATTATAAAAAGAATCTTATTCACAAGAATAACTGCGGTTTCTTCCCCCACAAGGACTGGATCACTCTTCTAATAATACTTCAACATGATATCCTATTGGCTAGAAACAGAAAAAATTACTTTTTTGCCTCGATTGACCTAAAAGCCGCCTATGACTCCATCTGGATTCACTGGCTTTTGAAAAAAGTAGCTGGCAAGGACATTCAGGGACAAATAGCCCTTTGGATCTTCAATTTTCTCAACCAACGCACTAGTCAAATTAAGTGGAGAAACACTCTGTCTCAAACTACTCCCGGCCCCCAAAGTCTGCTCCAATGCTGCATTACTAGCCCTTTTCTGTTCATGCTCCTTGTCAATGACCTTACTTCATGATATATCCATTCCTTTCTACAATGCACATACGCGGAACAAACAGAACATTGCAAGGGATGGTCTTTTAAACGTCTCTCATTCACATGCGTCCTTGGACAACTAGGTCTAGATGTGCAGCAAGTACAATCGAAGAAAAGGTATGTCTGCATTCTATGAGTATCTCTCATATGATGATGAGAATTGAAATCTACAGATGGATGTCCACATAAACCACAATAGAAAAATTTGCCAACTTCTGCGAGCTCAGAGTCAGGCAATACTCCGATAGCCTTATTATGAGCATTAGGAAAATGGTTACGGATTTCAGACAAAGTTTCCAGAGTTGTGCCACAGCAGATACACACAGAATTCACTACAGTTTCTTCATTCATACCTGATGCAACGGTAACAAAAACAACGTCTTTATTAAATTTTGCTGCACTTCTGTCAACAGTAAATTTATGAATGACGCGATAATGATTTTCAAGATAAACAGGAGATCTGAAAATATACGTGTTCCGGCAAAGTAAACACTGTAATGCTTTGTCATTGGGTGAAAATATTTGTCTGAAAAGAAAAACCCCGGATAGATCATCACTGTTGACTGCTTCACGAAGTGGCAATTCACTTAACACGAGTTGCACGGAATTGGGAAGAATCCTGTAACCGCCGGGAGAATCCATTGCGCAATCTTCAATAACTGGACTAGTGTCGCCACATATTTGAAGCTAAAAAATATTAGTATGTAATTTACAGTTAACAAAAAACATTTTTTTCTATGAAGAAAATTATTTATAATTTAAGTTCAATATGCAAGTATGATTTATCCATGAACAAACAGTAAAATGTATGTTAACTAGCAAGTTTATGAAAAGAATGCTTTTCAAGATCAGCAAAATACAAATACTAATTTCTGAAAACAGTTCTGCTGAAAAAGACAACATTTTTATTCTGATAATTACAAACAGTAAAGCAGCAACGACTTGTACATCCATCCTAGGGAAAGTACAATATAAACAATCAATCAAGGTCAATCATGCATAAAGCATTGATTATGAAAGACTTTTCAACTTCAATGCAATTTTATATAAACATCTCTAAAATGCGACACATTCCTCGGTAATATTTTTTAAATTATCACAATACTACGTTAATTTATTATATTTGAAAACTTTATCGAAAATAAATGAACTTTATTTAAATAAGGTCATCGAAATATAAATCGCCTCTGTATAAAAGCAGCATTTCATTCATCCCAATACTATAATTTATTTCATTTAAAAATTTTAACTACTCATTTAAATAATTTATTTCATTTAAAAACCATGGAGGTACAAGTAATTTAACTCTATGCTGAAAACTTCACCGAAAAAATCGTATGCTTCTCTGTGTAAAATCAATAAATGTTTCATTCATATGAGCTATATTACAGACTCCATGTAGTAAATAATTTTGAGTTAAAGAAATGCAATAATTCTATACAACTCATCCTAAAGAAATGCAGTAATTCTTATACAACTCATCCTACATCTTTTGGGGTTTACATTCTCATAAGTGAAAATTAGGCTTCGTTGTAGAAATATTCAAAGTTTGGTGATCATTCAAACTCAAGTATATTGTCATTGCGTTGTTTCAGTATGTAGATGCACAGAATTAAGCAAAAATAAAGCGGTTTTAGGACGGATACAACACTCAATATGAATTAAAAGAACTTTAAAAATCACGAATTTGATACAAGATGGATAACATATTTTGAAGTGGATCACGTGATCTCTTCATGCAATGGTCACGTGATCTCTTTATATAAAGGGTGTAATTATTATTTTAATTCTTATTTTAAAAACTACTGAATATATTTTGCTGAAATTTTTTTTATATATATTTTATGGGATAATTTGAATATTTCCTAAAACTTTCGAAACAATTTGTGAATTTTAAATTCACTTAAAAAATGTTTAAAAATTAGGTCCCATAGGGTTCAATATATTTTATTTTTCCAGCCTATGTTCAATCCATAACTAATTGGGTGATATTATTCATTTACATTACCTTAGGTCCCACGTCTGAACAGCATACTAAAATTTCATTTTGATAAAGTCATTTTCACGGCAGTTATCGTGCTAACTGACAGACAGAATGAACAAAGTCATAAACACTTTTCAACTATGTTGCAAAGTGTTAAAAATCAGAAACATTCTAATTTTGGGTATTTATACTGATCTTCAAATACAAGAAAATTTTACAAAATTTATATTTGATTCTAAACATCTGACATTACGGTGCCCTATCTATAACCAATATAGAAGCCGACATTTATTTAATAACTCTAACTGTCAATTTTTAGCACTTTACAACATAGTTGAAAAGTGTTTATGGCTTTTTAACACTTTACAACATAGTTGAAAAGTGTTTATGGCTTTTTAACACTTTACAGCATAGTTGAAAAATGTTTATGGCTTTTTAACACTTTACAACAGTTGAAAAGTGTTTATGGCTTTTTAACACTTTACAACATAGTTGAAAAGTGTTTATGGCTTTTTAACGCTTTACAACATAGTTGAAAAGTGTTTATGGCTTTTTAACGCTTTACAACATAGTTGAAAAGTGTTTATGGCTTTTTAACGCTTTACAACATAGTTGAAAAGTGTTTATGGCTTTTTAACGCTTTACAACATAGTTGAAAAGTGTTTATGGCTTTTTAACACTTTACAACATAGTTGAAAAGTGTTTATGGCTTTTTAACACTTTACAACATAGTTGAAAAGTGTTTATGGCTTTTTAACACTTTACAACATAGTTGAAAAGTGTTTATGGCTTTGTTCATTCATTGTCTGTTAGCACGATAACTGCCGTAAAAATGACTTTATCAAAATAAAATTTTAGTATGTTGTTCAGACGGTCAGTGGGACCTATGGGAATATAAATGAATAATATCACCCAATTAGTTTTGAATTGAACCCGGGTTGAAAAAATGAAATACATTGAGCCCTATGGGACCTAATTTTTCAAACATTTTTTAAGCGGCTTTAAAATTCACAAATTGCTTCTAAAATTTCAAACAATATTAAAATTATCCCATAAAATATATAAAAAAATTTTCAGCAAAATATATTCAGTAGTTTTTTAAATAAAAATTAAAATAGTAATTACACCTCTTATATGAAGCGATCACGTGACCAATATAAGAAGAGATCACATGACTCACTTCAAAATGAAATATGGCATCCATCTTATCTGAAAATCGTGATTGTTAAAGTTCATTTTAATTCATATTGAGTATTGTATCTGTCCTAAAACCGCTTTATTTTTACTTAAATTCTATGCATCTACATACTGAAACAACGAAATTACAATATATTTGAGTTTAAATGATCATCCAAATTTGATTATTTCTACAACGAAGCCTATTTTTCACCATTGATTTTACAGAGAGAAGGACGATTTCTTAGATGAAGTTTCAGGCATAGAGTTTAATTACTTGTAGCTCCATGGTCTTAATTTTTAAATAAAATAAATTATTATAGTATTGTGATGAATGAAATGAATGGGAAAATGTTATGAATGAAATGAATGGGAAAATGTTATGAATGAAATGCTGCTTTTATAGAGAGAGCCAGGCGTGTTATATTTCGATGGAGTCATTTGAATAAATTACAGTTGTTTCTGATTAAGTTTTCAAATATAATAAATTATTGTAGTATTATGATAATGTTAAAAACATTACCGAGGAGCCAGACGATTTATATTTAATTGACGTCATTTGAATGAAGTTCATTTATTTCGATGAACTTTTAAGTTTTCAAATATAATAAATTAATGTAGTATTGCGATAATTTTTAAAATATTACCGAGGAATGTATCGTATTTTAGAGATGTTTAAATAAAAATGCATTGAAGTTGGAAAGTGTTTCATAATCAATGCTTTATGCATGATTGATCTTTCTTGTTTTAGATGAAATTTTAATTTTTTCAATATAAAAAATTAAGTAGTATTGTGATAATTTTAAAAATCTGATGTGGGCAGCACATAACGTTCTTTATATAATGCAATGTATTTACTAATTTTACAGTGAAAACAAAATAGGTTATTCTTATAGTAGATACTTATATTTTTTCAAATAGATACTTTTATTTTTTCAAATAGATACTTATATTTTCGTCAAACAGTCGTTATTGTCATTGATTTAGCGTCATTTTTATCCATTTGGTGAGATTTTCTTTTTTCGAAACATTTAAAAATGTCGCCAAGTTGGCGACATTCCGCCAAATTCGTCGCCAAAATCTCGCCAAGAGTTATGGACGGAGAAATAATTTATTCTTATAACAGATAAATGACTATTGCCGTTCAAATACAAAAGTATTACTCAAAGTATCTATTTTCATGAATGGAACGAGCTAGGATCCACGAGAATGATATCACCAAATTTATCGCATGATAATACATATCTAAAGGGAACATGCTTCTCAATAGGAAATATAGAATAAAGAAAAATATAATTTTTTAATAATTTTTTTGAAAAATGTGCAATATCTCAAGAACGGTTCATGGTAGAGTTCTAAAATTTATGTTAATCGTTTTCTAATGAAAAATTGCATACGAAATGTCTATTTGCTTAACTGTATTAGCGGTTTTGATTTGATTATTTTTTCAAAATTTCACTCCAAAATTTAGGCGAGTTCTGAACATTCGATTAAAAACAATAGGCTTCCAGGATTTACGGATAGTGATTTTTGTATCAAATTACACTCGAATCCATTGTTCATTCGAATCCATTTGTTCGTAAGATATTGTCTCCACAGACTTGCCGACACACACCCACACACATACGTTCACACACACACACCTCAAGTGTGTTTGATTCGTGATCATGGATGGTTGAAACGTGCTCTCCCGTCGAAAACTCGAATTCGAATTTTCGACCCCGTCACAATACTTTCCTTATACATTATGTATATAAGGAAAGTAAAAATAATACTGAGGAATGTATCGTATTTTTGAGATTTAAATAAAATTGCAAAGAATTTAGAAAGTGTTTCATAATCAATACTTTATGCATGATTAATCTTTCTTGTTAGTCTTATTTTGATGCAATGCATCACGTTGTCTAAATTATGGGCGGCACGAACAGTTGCCGTACATCTTCCGAGAGATTCGACCGTCTGAGTTGGGAAACACTAGGTTTGTTTTGAAAAGTTACAAGCCAATAATGTAAAATATGCGAAAAAAAATTTTTTTTTTAATTTCAACAATAAAGGAAAAGGTTCAATATATCTTTTACTTTCCCTGCAATACACTAATGCCTAGGGAATGTATTGGAATCGTGCGGAAAATGGAAACTAGTTTTCTACGGATCTACACGTTTTGGGAATTCTGGAACACGAAAAGCTATTTTTAGAGGGACGTCTATCTGCAGATGTTGTATCCACTCTAATAACTAATTGACCGAATTTGTTAAAATTCGGTAGGTAGGTCCCTATTATGGGTGACAATGGTGCTGATTAGATTTTGGTACAATTCGCGATAAAAGAACCAGTTTCTTTTTTTAGTTTTTTTTTTTTTGCGAAATGGTCTTCAAAAACTGTCTGTATCCACTCTAGCTATAAAAACTATTAGAAAGAAAATTTACAAAATTTGGTCGATAAATCACATGCAAGTTAACCTGGTGTTGATTAAACATTGATACTATTCGAAAATGAGAACCTACCTTTTTACTTTCCTTATATACATAATGTATAAGGAAAGTATTGTGGCGGAGTCGAAAATTCGAATTCGAGTTTTCGACGGGAGAGCACGTTTCAAGCATCCCTGATCACGAATCAAACATTTTTGAAGTGATGTCTCTCTGTTTGTGTGTGTGTGTGTGTGTGTGTGTGTGTGAGTCAGTGGAGACGATAACTGACAAACGAATGGACCGATTCGAACCAAATTTGATACAAAAATCACAATCCGTAAACACTGGAAGCCTATTGTTTTTATATGCAATCGAATATTCAGAACCCCCCTAAATTTTCGAATGAAATTTTGAAAAAATAGTCAAAAAATTAAAACCGCCAATAAAGTTACGCAAATAGCCATTTCTTATGTAATTTTTCATGAGAAAACGATTGACATAAAATTTAGAACGCTAACATGAACCGTTCTTGAGATATTGTACATTTTTTTTTAAATTATCAAAAATTGATATAAAATTAAAAAAAAAACATTTCCTATTGAGAAACATGTTCACTTTTCATATGTAATACCATGCGATCAATTGGGTGACATCATTCTCGTGGATCTAGCTCGTTCCATTCATGAAAAAAGATACTTTAAGTAATACTTTTGTATTTAAACGCCAATAGTCATTTATCTGCTGTAAGAATAACTTATTTCTGCGTCCATAACGCTTGGCGAGATTTTGGCGATGAATTTGGCAAAATGTCGCCAACTTGGCGACTTTTTGAAACGTTGCCAAATTAACGAAAATCTCGCCAAATCAATGAAAATGACGACTAATTGTCGAAAATTCAATATCTTGGAAAGAATATTAGTATCTACTATAAGAAAAATCTATTTTTTTTTACTGTAAAAGTAATAAATTCACTACATTATATAAGGAAAATCATGTGTTGCCCACATCAGATTTTTTACAAAAGGATCCGCAAAAATCGTTAAATCTAAAATGAAAAGACTAATTATGCTCAAATATATCATTTATATGCTTATTTTAAACATAATGTTTGAACTTGAATTGAAAATACCCAACACTATAGTTCTTGTTCTAGCTGTTCTAGAGATATTTTATTTTTTTGGGCTACGCCGTCTTTGAAGAGAAGTCCAGTTGCAAAATTAAAACTAAAATTGAATCAAAGGTGCAAATTCAGTGTCATTTAAAATAATTATGGCTTTTATTTCGTGAAATTAACCTCAATGAATTATTGAAATAAAGAGAATGTGAATATGAGTCTGCAGGGAAGTCTTGTGCAGCCCACATCAGATTTTTTCATTCATTCTTCTCAGAACTGCTCATAGGTCATAAGGGACATTCTGTCAATTTATACCGTAATCTGCACTGGAAATGCGGCTCCAAATTTTTCAATTCTCGGTACGTAGAAAGCTCAAATTCGGATTTTAGATATATCTTAAAAAGATAGATTTCGTTCAGGCCATGTCGAGATTCATTTATTTTGGGGGCGGACTCTGCTTTAGTTTACGAAATGTCTTAGAGATCAGACCGGGTTCTCGTTGTATTATTGATGGGGCGGGCTAGACAAAATTATAGAATTTCGACTAGATCAGAAATTTTCATTAGGGTGGCACCCAAGGATTTACTCAAATAAATAATGAACTGCTTCGCAATACATTTTTCTACTTTAAAATTGAAATTAAAAAAATTATGCGAGGAAACTAAAGCAAAATTACAACTCGACTTCATAATACCAGAATCTAAATAACATGCAAATTCTCTTTTTGCAAATTTTGCAGGAAAATATTTAAAAATCTATATTACTGGTCCAAACAATCACAATTATAGCATGTTATCCTTAAATTGAAAGACCTTGAAAAAAATTTTATTAAATTTTTTTTTTATCCCAGGGACTTACCTACCAAGTTTTATGAAATTTTGTCAAATGGGTTTTGAGTAGATACATTATACGCAATGCACAGACAGACCAAGAAACGTCATGCTAAAAATAGGTTTTTCGTTACCTGCTTATAATTGAATGGGCGAGTGTCATGACGAAGAAATAATTTGCCTGAAGGAGAGTTGAACATATATAGTTAGTACTATTAAAGCATTTCCCTTCAACAGAAGAACGTGCCAAAACATTCCATATTTTTATAAATTTAAAGAACAAAGAGTATTATATTCTGTTTTAAAATTAATTAAAAATAATTGAGCAGATAATTTTCGGGGAAAACTTCAAATTTCTAGAAAAAGTCCAATTTCCAATCCACATCTAAAGAAATATAGACTTATAGCACTCAAAAACAAGAAAGTACTTACATATAGAAAGACAAAATTGAAGTTATAATTTGCACGCGACTGAAAAATCAGGCACAAACTAGTTTAGACGCAAACGTACCGAAGCACTCTACATTAACGGAAGCGAAGAGAATGAGCGAGAGATTTCTTCTTCTTCTAGGTTTCTATTAAAACCGGCTTTTTACGGCAGCACTGCTCATAGAAGGCATGTGGCTACCCCTATCTACTTCTTGAGTTCCTAGACAAGTGACCAGTGTCTTGTCTGAAACAGAAATTATTAATTTTTAAGTGCTTCTATCGTTCAGTTTGCCATTATCTGTTAGTTGTAATGTTGGGAAATTACCTAATCGTAATCAGTGCCAAGTCTCTGACTCATGCATTCTAATTTTTAACACTTTACAACAAAGTTGAAAAGTGTTTATGACTTTGTTCATTCTGTCTGTCTGTCTGTCTGTCTGTCTGTCCGTTAGCACGATAACTGCCGTAAAAATGAGTTTATCAAAATGAAATTTTAGTATGTTGTTCAGACGGTCCTTAGGACCTATGGGAATATAAATAAATAATATCACCCGATTAGTTTTTTATTGTACCCGGGTTGAAAAAATGAAATACATTGAACCCTATGGGACCTAATTTTTCAAACATTTTTTAAGTAAATTTAAAATTCACGAATTGCTTCGAAATTTTTAGGAAATATTCACATTATCCCATAGAATATATAAAAAAAAATTCAGTAAAATATGTTAAGTAGTTTTTTAATTAAAAAAATTATTTTATATAGGGAAAAAAACAAATTCAATTAAATTCTGACTTTGGGATATCTTCCAGAAAGAAAAGAGAGATATATTATATAATAAATATCTCTCCATTTATTTAAACGTTTTGCATATGGGAGTGGCTTCATATTTTAAAATAAATTTGGTAGATAACAATTTTTCATTTTTTTTAAATTTTATATAACTCTTCATGATAAATTTAATTGATGGCATTTTAAATGCACTTTCCTACGTCCTAGAGAGTTAAAATTTGGTACACAGCTTAAATTAGTTGAACATTTTATTCGACAAAAATTTGATGGATCTTTAAATATAGATCATACATTTTTTTCGAAATGGCCTGAAAATAATCCCCGTTCACTTCTATAAATCATTGGTGTAATATTGTTAAAAATTCTGATGTGGACAGCACATGTCTTTCTCTGCAGACTCATATTCGTTCTCTTTATTTATTCAATGATAATTTGAGTTTATCTGCACAACATAAGTATTTTAAATGACATTGAATTTACACGTTAAACTTAAATTTGGTTCTCATTTGATAGCTGGACTTATTGTCAAAGGTAGCGTAGCGAAAACGCGAAAAAACTAGAATATCTCAAGAACGGCTAGTCCTAGAGTAATGGGGTTAGTCTTATTCTTTTTTTTGTCAAAAATCACATATAAAATAGGAATTTAATTGATATAATTGAGCACACGTAGTCTTTTATTTTTATATATAACGATTTTTGCTGGCCATTTCGCAAAAATAGCCCGTTCCTTTTTCCCGAATCGTAGTAGAATAACCTACAAATGATTTATATACAAAATTTTGTTAAATTTGGTATATAAATCACTTGTAGGTTATTGAAATATTATACTCCAAATTTTGTTAATTTGGTTCATTAGTTTTTAGCTAGAGTGGATAAAGGCAATTTCTGCGGCCATTTCGCAAAGAAGGCAGATTCTTTTATTACGAATCGTACTATAATCTAATGAACATCAGGATTTCCCACAAAAAACATACCTACCAAATTGTATGAAATTCGGTCCATTAGTTTTTCAATTAGAGTGGATGTAATATCCACACAGACACACAGAAACATACACAGATACACCCTTACACACACAGACGTCTTCCTAAAAGTAGTTTTTTCGTGTTCTAGAAGTCCCAAAACGTGTAGATCCTTTGAAAATTCGAGTTCCGATCTTCGGCACGATTCCAATACTTTGAGTACATACACATACACATATATATTATCTGTGTATTATCTGTGTATCTAAATTCCGTGCCTATGCAATTACAATAGTTGTGATTTTAAATGATCCCTAAACTTTTATTATTTCTTCAAGGAAGCCTAATTTTAACATATGCAGAATGCAAATATCTCAAGCAATTGTAAGATGAATTACATAAGAATTGCTGAATTTTTTTCACACAAAATTATTTAGCTCTGGAGTCTGGAATACAAGTTATATGAATGAAATATTCATTGATTTTGCATAAAGAATCAGATGATTTATATTTCGATACAGTTTTAAATATTTAAGTATAATAAATTACTGTAGTACTGTGATAATGTAAAAGATATTACCACTGAATGAATCACATTTTAGAAATTTTTAAATGAAATTACATTTCAGTTGGAAAGTGTTTCATAATCAATGCTTATGCATGATTGATCTTTCTTGTTTTTTTTAAACTAGTAAAAATTTTTGAACACCTCTGCTATTTCGAAGGAGTATGTAGATTGGGTTGATTATAAAAAGTCCACGTTTTTTGCCAGCCTCTCAGGCACAAATCATCTTTTTGACAAAAGAAATAATACTCACTGCAGCATGGGTGGGTTTCGCATACTTTTCCATATCTAAGAGATCTATTAGGTTGGTGACACTTTGTTTTTGTATTTCTTTCCAGCATTTGTTTCTTTTTCTCTTGTATTTTGGGCAATGTATAATAATATGCTCTAAAGTCTCCGGCATATTACAGCTGGGGCAGTTTGGGTTTATGCTTTTGTCCCATTTCGCCTTTTGGTAGTTAGTAGGGAGTGTTTGCGTCCGTAATTTCATTAGGATTGTGGCTTCTCTTCGGGATTTTGCAAGTTTAAAATATTGCGCATAGTAAGGGCTCATGTAGGTGAACTTAAGGAAGTGTTTGGATTGTTTCCATCGTGTGTTCCAGGTCTCTTTCATTCTAGCTTTTACCAGTTTCTTTATGTCTCCATAAGTGCATACACTCAAAGTAGGGCAAGTTTTGTTATTGGCCGCATATTTTGCTTTTCTGTCCGCCTTCTCGTTCTGTGCGATTCTTTTGTGTCATGGTACCCATACGATCTTTATCTGGGTTTCCTCTGTATGTGTTGTTAATTTTCCGTATGTGTATTTTATGAGTTCTTCTGATTTTCGATTTGCCTTTTTAATGGCTTCTATAACACTTAAACTGCCTGTAAGTATTGTGTACTTACGGTGGCTCTCAATGAGGAAGTCAACCATGTACGTTAGTGCTGCCAGCTCAGCAGTGAATATTGAAACGAAGTTCGGGAGTCTTATACTACGTTCCATGGTGTTATTTTCGTATATTCCATATCCCACTCCGTTTTTATTTTTCGATTCATCTATTCCTATCCATATCTCCTCCGGGTTAGCTTCCGTGTATTTCTCAAATAGTCGAGGAATCTCCTGGGGTAAAACGTTTTGAAATTCAGGCCTTTTTCTTTGATCTCGATTTTGGAGGTCTTCCATGGTGGAGCTTCATTGTAATTTATTTTATGCCGGGCCTCGAGTTTCTCTTTCTTAATAATCTTGACAATATTGGTCATCTTGTTTAGTTTTTCTAGGATTTTTTGGGCGAATCCTTGATATTCTCTGGCAATTTCTTGTTTTAAAAGGATTTTTTCTCGTTTTTCTATCTTACGCAGCTCGTATTTCGGGATATTGTTTTCTATTCTTAAGGCTTCCACAACGGTGTATTTCGGGACCACTAATGCGAGTCGGATTGCTGCATTTTCGATTATCTTGTATTTACTCATATTTGTGGCGGTTTCTTCCAATCTGGCTAAATTCGCGTAGTCTATTTGGGCCGTCACAACTTTTCTAAAAATTTGTACCAGGATTTTTATTAAGACCTCTAGTGTGGCTGGCTAACATTTTTAATGTTCCGATGGCTATTTCTACCTTCTTGGTGGTTTCTTCTTGATGTCTATTCCACTTCCATCTCTAGGTTATCATGAGGCCCAGAATCTTCATTTCGCAAACCCAGTTGATTGTCTTTCCCGACATTGTTATGTTAGGTTTCTGCACTCTCCTCTTTTCGGATATGTTTATTTTTGTTTTCTCAGTCGAAGGGCATTTCCCATTCTGCTCCCAATTTTTCTATTTTCAGAATTGCGCTTTGTAGTTTTGTTAAGCACATGGATTCTTCTATATCCTTTACTATTAAGATGGTGTCATCGACATATTGATATAGGCTGCCGTATTCTTTTATTTCTTCTCCAATGTCAGACATGTAGACATTAAATAAGAATGGGGGAAGTACCGATCCCTGGGGAAGTCCAGAATTTATGTTCTTCGGATTCGATTCTTTACCTCTCCATCTTACCCTTACCGTTCTTTTTAGCAGAATTTCTTTTAGCCACTGAACTATATATTCTTCACACCCTTTTTTGAGTAATTTTCTCAATAGCTTTTCTATGTTGACGTTATCGTACGCACTTTTTATGTCTATTGAGAACAGTATAGTGCATTTGTTATTTGCTCTGGAGCTTCGAATTTCCTGGCATATGTTAAAGAGTTTTCTCGGTGTCTGTTCCTGGTCGAAATTCGTAAATATATTTGGGAAAAATTTCCTCTTTGGTAGCCCACCATTGAAGTCTTTCTAACAGGATTTTTCTACCGTTTTCGCTACACAAGAGGTCAGAGCTATTGGTCAATAGCTTCCTATGTTATTTTTTTCTTTATTGTTTTTATAGATAGTTGCGGTTTTCCAACTTTTAGGAATGCAGTGTTGCATTACAGATTTATTGATTATTTTTGTGATCCAAGTTTGTCTTCCTGCTACACATGTTTAACATTTCCCACTGATTTCATCCGGAACTGGGGGTTTTCCTTTGAGTTTCTGAATGGCCTTTGTAACTTCGTCTATAGTCACCTGCGGGAAATGTTGTTGTTGTTGAAACCCAGACCGTCCGACCTACCAGAAAGGTGTAAGGTAAGGTGTAACCTGCGGGAAATGTGTTACATCTGACTCCATGCTGCTGATTTCGTATGTTTTACTTTTCCCTTCGGTGTAGTAGCTAGCAAATGCATTCGCTTGTTTGGCAGGATCTGTTATTTTCTTTTCTTTATATTCTATGATCCAATTGCTATCTTCTGCTATGTTATTCTTCCATTTCTTGAAGTTATTAAAAATGTTGTAGTATTCCTTGGGGGTTTGAATCGTTTAGAGTTTTCGATTCCAGAATTGTTCTTTTGCAGTTCGTATAGTTCTTCTGTATTTTGTCAGGTTCTTCTTGTATTCCATCCAGGTCTCATCGCGCAAGTCTCTTGTTGCCTTTGCAAAAAATCTTCTTACCAGGGCCATTTGCTTCGCACATTTCTTTGTCCACCATTCTGCCTGCTCTTTTCGCTCAAAATACCTTCTCCCCCTCTCACTTTTCATCTCTTGGCTTAAGTTCTTATATTGTTTCCAGGTCTGCGTCGTAAGTTGAGATTATAGCTTTGTCCAACTCGCGAATATACTTCTCCCAGTTGAGGTAATTTTTCCGATTGGTTATCTTTTTAGGGCGCTCATTGAAGGATCTTATCACTATCGAGAAATGATCGCTCCCGTAAATGATTTCCAGTGTATTCCAGTCAAATTGGTAAGCTACGTCAGGAGTCATGATGGTTAAGTTGATTCCAGAAGTTGTTCTAAGTTTTCTTTGATACGTTTTTTTTGTTTTTGTTTATTAGGACACGGTTGTTTTCTCGAATCCACTTTTGTAGTCTTTCCCCGCTGATATTGGATTTGTTGTCGCTTTTGTCTGTAATTCTGGCATTCATATCACCACATAAAATGGTGTTAGGTTCCATAATGGTTTCTAGCCTCTCCAGCTCTTCTGCCTTTAGGGTTTTCAGTTTCCTGTAAATGTTTATTTTGTATTCTTTCCCACCATAACCACTTTTGATTTTTTGCCATTCCAGAGTACTTTCGTTGTCTTGTCCAATCTCTACCGTTTTGTAACTTAGTTCATTTTTTATTGCTATAAGTAGCCCGCCTCCAAGAGGGGAAGTCCCTATTATTATTATTATTATTATTATTTTTTTTTTTTTTCAGATCTTGTATCTTTTTAATTGAACGGTTCTTTTAAGGCACGCTTCTTGCAGTGCCACGATATAGGACTGGTGCTCCTCAACCAGTTTTTGTAGGCTAGCAAGGTTAGCCATAAACCCCCTATCGTTCCATTGGAGGATAATCATATTAGTCTTTACAAGAGAACCAAGTTGAAAGGAAAAACGATGGGTTTCCTAAGGCAGACTTACACCCACGGAAGGAGCGGTACTCGATCCCTAAAGACAACAAAAGCCGAAAATGAAAAAAAGTTCTCGAAAACTATTCGAGGCACCGAAACAAAAGAAACCGAAAAAAGGCAAAGGAAAAAGTCCACAAAAAACCCGCTACGTAACATCAGAAAAATTCCTGTCCCCAGAAAAGCCGGGATCCAAAGAGACTTGATCCGATTTCGAAGAGCAGCTCGGAACACTTGAATCAATAGGTCCAGGCTTGTACCCCCTTTTTGACCTTTTCTTGTTTTCCTTATAATTTGAATCCTTGCTATCTACTATTGTTGTTTTTAGGGTTTTGTGTAGTTTCTTTGCTGTGGCAATGTGCAACTTTTGTTCTCTGTTTTTTAAAGTCCTCACAAATTCCTCGTGCTCTTTATTTTTGGTCTCAATATGGGCGCTTATTCTTTTTATTTCGTTGTCTTGCAGAGCGACGGTAATTTGCAATTGTCCTACTATCTCTATCAGCTGTTCCACCTTCGCAAAATATTCCTTGTGGTTTCTCCACTTCTGTATCTTGGTTTTGAGGTTGTAATATTTAAGCGAATGTTTTCTTTCGGGTGATTTCTCTAACTTCTCTGAGGGGAATTTTGTCTCTCCTGGCTATTTCATGCAGATTAATTTCCTTTTTATAATCTTCGCATCCTTTGCTGCTGGCAAGGTGCTCCGCCTCACATCTGAAACACTTTGCTGTAACTGTCACACAGTCTTCTAGTTCATGATTTTCTCCGCACTTGGGACATTTTATTATTCCTCTACATGTCCGCATTGAATGGCCATATTTGAGGCATTTCTTTTAGATTCGAGGATAGTCTATGAAAGGAGATACTCTAATTCTCATCCAACATATATTCACAGTGTCTCTTTCCTTCTTTCCTATTTCACTGATTAACACTGTCTTTATTGGCTCTTGGGAGCCTGGTTTTGTGAATCAGGTCACTCCTAAGCAGTGGACATCTTTTAATTCGCCGTATACTTCTTGGTTAGATATTCCAATTGGAAACCCTCTATGTAATTGTTTAGTACAGATGAAATCTTGAATAAGTTTTGTCTCTGTTTCTATTCCGCACAATTGAGAAATCTTTAAAACACTTACTGCACACTCTTTATTATCTGTTGTTATGACTATGTTTTAGTTTCTTGTTATGCTTAGCTCTTTTACTCTTCTTTCTTCCGTATGGGTTTCTAGTACTGTCTTCAGTTTTCGGGGGTGATTAACCGCTATCTTCCCACTTTTCCCACTTATAATAATTCCCAAACAGTTGAACGCCATTTTTTGCCACAAGATTAATCTTTTCATCAGATAATTCGGCGCTAAAGCTGTTGTCTCTTCTAGAGTTATCTGCTGTTTCCACATCTACTACATTGGCCACGTTATCTATATCCATGCTAGTGCTACATGCCGGTCGCCCCTTCAGTGACGTCATGAGCACAGCTGTCTTCAAGAGAAAAATTTAAAATAAATACACGACCCTGGTCGTACAAAATATAGCTCCTAGCTATAATAAAAACAAATCAACTTCGTAAAACAAAACGGTTGCAAATTCACTAACACTAAACACACTCCAACGCAAACCCAGGTTATTTCACTCAACTCTGGTTCAAATGATCGAGTGAGAGACTTGAAACCATGAAATGCATTTTGTTTTCGGCAGGGTTGCCATATTTATTTGAACAGAAATAGCCAAATCACAACCTAAAATTTGCCAAATTGAGCCAACCCATTCAAATACACCCTCTGTTGGCATAAATTGTATTTTTATATATATTTTTATTTTTAACCTACTTGTACTTATATTTTTTTTACATTTGTCCGCATATGTCCAAAAAGAAAACTAATATTTAACACTAGAACGGCGGATATTTTGAACTATCTAGAACGACAAGTAGTGGTTAATTTAACCTCCATAGAAAAAATACAACTTACTTTTAATTCAAAACCAAAACATCATAGTTACAGCATTTAGGATGTTTCTTCGACACATCTTTTGCAATAAGCGTTCTTGCATACATTTCAATTTGTATAGAGTTGGGCCAGCCTTTTTTTTCACGACGTTTTGAAAACCAAATCTCCCGGAAATATCTGTACTTTGATCCAATATTTTCCACTCAGTACCATCTTTGGCACGAAGATTTGCTGAAGTAAAAATATTGCGTTGAAGGCGAGTTGAATTTAATGTGACCATACGTCCCGTTTTTAGGTAGCCTGCCCCGTTGTCCAGAACTTCGGGACGTCGAAATGTCCCGTTTTTAGAAAGAGAGCAACCCACGGTAACAATTTCAAAAAAAGACGCGAAAAATCTGAAAATCATCCGACGGTAGCGCCTCTAGTAGCGCAGCGATAACGGCATACCAATACATCTCACACATTGTAAGTCGGCCAGAAGACTGCTAGTTCGATTGCTCCTCGGTTACGAATACACGTGTCCAGACCTGACGTCCAAGACAGATCGCGCATCTTTCTTAACGATTGATTATTGTTTTTTTTTTATCAACGTGTGTTATTGTAGTCAATTTAAGTTTCTTGTATGTGAACCCTTTATTTTAACAATGCCTAAACGCAAGTGCACTTTTAATATTAACACAGGATTGAATTTGTAAAAAGATAGGGAAAAGTATATGAAAAATCAATCAACCATCGCATTGAAAAGTTTATGTTAATAACCACAGACTAATAGTCTGCTCAGTCTGTCGTACTAAATTTGGTCGAAGTCGAATGCAACGTTTAGGACTAATACTATTACATACGGACAGAGAAGCCTTTCATATTTTTATAACAGATTCAGGACATTTACTTGGAATATAAGAGAAGAAGCGGAATATTTGGTGAGCGTATGTAAATCTTCTGCCCTATCCGCTCTTTGCTAACTTTCGCGGAACACGTTTTTCGCCGAAATTCTGATCAAACAGTTTCGAAATATTTTCTACAAGATAAAATGCAATTCTTAGATTATATTAAAACTAAATTTCATACCCAATAAAACATAGAATTTATTTTTTATTATAATCCAAAATATTTTTGGTGCTGCCATCTGTTGTCGTAATTTAATTCATACAGACTATTTTTATTCTTTAACGAATATTTTTAGATGTCTATTCCTTCTAATACGCTATTAAGTACAACAATAGATCATATATAATAATGCCACAATCACGGAAACGTAATTGAACTTGAAGACAAAGCTACAGTCCTCAGTGATGTACATTCAGATCCCCTTATCAAATACATAGAATGAGAAATTACCTTTCCGTGATTGTAGTATTATTATATATGATGTGTTGTTGTGTTTAATACTGTATTAGAAGCAATAGATATTTCAATATGTTCATTAAAAAATAAAAAATTTTCGGTATGAATTAAATTACGACAACAGATGGCAGCACCAAAAATGTTTTGGATTATAATAAAAAATATATACTCTATGTTTTATTAGGTATTAAATGTAGTTTTAATATAATCCAAGAATTGCATTTTATTTTTTAGAATATATTTCGCAACTGTTTGAGAGGAATTTCGACGAAAAAGGTGTTCCGCGGAAGTTAAGAAAGCGCAGATAGGGCAGAAGATTTACTGACGCTCACCGTTAAGTGAGTCCCCTTATCTTTATCGTACATTGAAATGCTCGTACGTATTTTAAAAAATAAGCAAAAGAAAACACTTACCCTCTGGTGACACTGTCTGAGAAGCTGTTTCTATGGCATTACGCTCCAGAAGACGGAGAACGCAGAAGATTTTGAGAGTATCTTCCTGTAACAGAATATCCTTCATTTCAAGTAGTTTTGAGTACTCTATAAATTTAGACCATCCCCATATAATGTTATCGTTATCATCATTTGCAAAATCATGTTCAAAATTTTCACCTTTGTACACTGAACCATCGCTTTTTTTAATTCCTATGGAGACGCTAATTCTATACTTTCTTGTTATGGAGTCTTTCCTCTGTAGACCCAAAGTTAACCAGCCATTTTCATGATTACGCAGCAACTTCAGCCGCAAAATGGCATCCGAGAGCAAAAAGAAGTTGCTAGTTTTATTATAATTTGTTTTCGAGAAGTTCTCGATCTTCCATTCCAGGTCTACATCAGCTAGTGTGCTGCGCATAGTACCAACCTTTTTCACAAGCCCAGTATTTATTTCGCCCATTGATATTTTTCAGTCAAGTATCCGGGATGAAGTTCGCTTTGTGTTGAATCTGAAAAAGAAAAGCTCTAATAGAATAAATTTATAAAAGGGATTTATTTATTCTTGTAAAATAGTGTTTTGCATAATTTCAGGTCTCGGCCTTCTGCACGGCAACCCACTGTTTTAATTTGCCCTTTAAAACAATGTTTGTACTTTAACCCTTTAAAGTAAAACGAGTGAGCTTTGCTTATTAGCGGTCACTAAATAGAGTAGTTGTTCGAAATTAAAATAAACTGTGTGCAAAATAGTTATTAAATTTAACTGATATTTGCATCTTTCTTAAAACCATTTCTAAAATTATTGTTTTAGTTAAAAAAGTAATTTTTTATAATGTTTTTAATGAAATTCATTTTTTTTATTTCAAATTGATATTATATATTCGTATTTAATTTTTTTAAAGCTCACCAGATTACTAAAGATTCTTAAATATTTTCATTTGTCATATTGTTATTATCTATAGCTGGTATTGTGGTGAGGTGAATTTTTACACATAAATACAAAAATAGAACACATAAATACACTAAATATTACTCACCCACAGTTTCACTCAGCTCAACCGCGTTTCGTATAGTGGGGTCCGATTGGACCTAAGTACATTGCATTCCCTAATTAAAGAGTCATTTCCTTTTTGTGGCCACTTAACAATTTATTAAAAGAACACGTGAAATTTTAATGAACACTAATGACAAATATACACAAATGCAATTACTTCCCAATTATCCAGCTTAACCTCGGGTGTACGGTTAATTTTACAATAATTTGTATTTTTGAAATTATCCAAATTTTGCATTTAATTGCTTTTAAAGAAAACAAAATACATTGGGCAAATATCCCAGGAAGCTTAAAGTTACCCCTAAAAACTGGAGATCACATTAAAAATAGTGTTACACATTACTTATAAAACATTTAAAATCAAATATAATTCACTGTACCTTTATTACAGAAGAAATGACACTCAAATGGGTGCTGCGCGGTAGCCCATTGGTTAGCGCGCTGGAGTTGCACTCGGTAGGCCTGGGTTCGATTCCAGCCACTGCCAAAACTGCCGCCGTGTTCACGCGGAGTACGATCACGTTAAACATGTGGGTCCGTAAGTCCTTCCGAGAGGTTGGTGGTAGGGGAAAGAGGGTACGGTCCCTGTGGATGCCTCCCCCACTGGGTTCCGGTCTAAATTGGGTGGCACTTCCCGGCTGTCCAAACGGTTACCTTACACCTTTCTGGTAGGTCTGGGTCTCAACAACTCAAATGGGTGCTGGTAGCAATCCCTCTGCACATTGGAAATGGGTGGCAATATTATTTGAATGGATAGTTCAGTATTGGAACGTTTCATAAATGTCACTGTCAGTCTGAGCAGCTCGGTTGAGGTTAACAGGTGACGATAGTTCAGACAAGGATTATTCCGGAGATGGGCACACTGTCCACTTCGATTCTCCTCCTCTTAACGTTGGCTTACGCCCAGCGGTTTCTCAGAACTTACATACAGGCGCTACCATAAGTCAAGAGCAATTACGTTTCAGTAGAAATTATCTGTCACGGACTTCACTGAATCCATTCGATGACACCCAGTTGACGTTCGTCTGCTGCATAGGAGCCAGGGATTGCTGCCCCTGCAAGACTCCGTCCACGTACCTTCGTAGTGAAAGATTAGGCTAATCAGTCGACACCGTTCTAATAGCTGAGACTAAGTACTGCCATGGCTACAACAAAATGAATGGCTGTTTCTGGGAAATATGCGCTACCCTAGAGTATGGTACCCCTTGTCAGGTAAAAGGCGACGTTTCTGTGAAACTTGCATGTACTGCCGTAAGACAAGTGCCGCCTAACTTCGTTGCACGGATGCATTCTTCACACAAGTGCTTTAAAAACCCAGGAGACCTCTTTCCACAAAAACCAGATTGCGTCTGAACTTTTTTTACATTTTTCTAAAAACTTCCAGAATTTTTAAGACGAGGGGAACGACAAAAAAAGGGAGGAAGTCCCCCAATTCCCATTCGCTGTTTCCCAAGCGCAGTAAAAAAGGCGGTCCAAATTTGCTTCACACAATTGGTTAGCGAAGAGACGCTATTTTTTATCCTCTCCACTAAAATTCGAGAAACAGAGGGCTACCTACAAACCGGGTGGTCCAAGAACAGGACCCCGACACGAGCCACACCTGACAGAACTATAAATTTTCAGAGATTTGTAGCTCAACTTTGACATTTTGCTGCAATTAATTCTCTGATTGTTTACAACCCTTGTCAAATGCGGATACAAACCAACGGCGCCAAAAATCCCAATTTCGTCTGTGCAGAGGCATAGCTATATACATAATACAAACCCATTATATACATTTCAAGTACATTACAATTGCCCTTTTTATTTTTACCCCGCTGCTAAGTACAAACATGTGGAAATGCATCATAACAGGTATTTCAGAGTGAATGCGCGCGTGTGAGGGAGGGGGGGGGGGGGGGTAACGAAAAACTAGGGGTTAACACTGCTGAATCTAATCTTTAGTTTACAATCTTATTAATGTGATATATTTAAAAATAATATATATATATATATATATATATATATATATATATATATATTGTTTTTTTAATTTTACTGTGAGCCTGTGAAATCGGCCACTATTTTTATAACATGACCATTTTTACAAGGAACATCTTTAAAAAGTCAATATACTCTCTGTTACATGAAATAGAATATGTTCCCAAGTATCTGAGGGAAGGACACGTATGTGGAGACCCCATCTTCACATATATTGCATGGGGGGGGGGGGGGGGGGTCTTTTGAAGGATCCCATCACATTAACTATTTTCCTAAATGTCTATAAATAGAATTTTTTCAAAACAAAGTTTTAGTGATCTAAAAATCGTCATTTTGCATAAAATTGGGCATAAAGTGAATATTTAAGTGTTACATACAGGAGTAATGGATTTTTTTAAATTTTCTACGGGCCGCCCAAAACGAATGCCATTTTTGTAATATAGCCAAATTCAGTAATTTTAGGACGAATCGTGGAATTTCAGGACGTACATTTTTTTTTTCAGGTATGTAAGAACAAATCCCTCCCCCCCCTGTTATTTTAAGTATAAGCTAAAAAGCTCTCATTATTCATATACGGATGCGAAAATACGTTTTCATTATTCTAGGTAATTTAAGTATATTCTTGTCAATTATTGTATTGTACCTGTTACCGATCTCTACCTATTATAGTTCATGCTAGCGACCTGAATGAACATGACAGCCCCCTACGCCGCATTACAACAAAATATTGTGTTGTATATTTTTCTGTCTCTTGCTGTGCTTGCCTGTATTCCCTTGTCTGTTGTATTAATACGTTTGATTTGTTTGTTGTATTAATACGTTTGATTTGCTTGTTACATAATGCATTAAATTGCACAAAATAAAACAGATAATTATTTGAAATTACATTGAATTTGCACTTTTACGCTAATTTTTGTTTTCATTTGACGACTGGATTATATTTTCACAGGCGGCGTTGCAAGAATTCAAAAAATAAAACTGAAATATCACGAGAACGGTTAGTCTAAAATAATGGGGTTGGTCTTATTCTTTTCATCATCAAACATTACGTATAAAACAAGCGTCTAATTCATACATTCGAGCATATATACTATATAATCCTATATTATAATTCAGAAATGTATAAAAAATTTCTTAGCGAACGCATCAAATTAAGTATTGCTTACAAAATAGAAAATAAAATGCATAAATTATCTTTTAATATTGGCACAGATAGAATGAATGCTTAAAAGTGTACCTTCCATGTGTTTTTGATGTAGGGTGAAATAGTTGATGTGCCAGAATCATCGAACTATAACTATAACTCTTAATTTAGCGAACTATATTCACATCATTCTTAAATTCAATATACAGAAATCTCCTGTAAACGATGCATACACCCATCAACTAATCCATTATGGTTCTCGATAGGATCCATATTAGTAAAGCGAAATTTTACGTTGTAATTCCCATTCGATCGTCACTCCCCCCCCCCCCCCCCCCCCATCTCTGAAATTCTGGCTATGACTCTGAGAAGGGTTTGTATGTGGCAGTAAAATATATTAGCCCGGTAGCAGAAACAAAGCGGCACGGCGGCGGCAGCCGCAGATTACGTTTGTTCTTGCAGATCAATTTCAGACAGTTTAAAATGTATATGAATTTAAAAAAAAAATATTTTAACTTCGGTTTTGCAGATTATTGTACTTGTCTTGCATTTCGCGTAGGACAAAATGCAACCTTACACTTTTTTTTCGCGAGACCAGACTTCTCCCCCTGCGCCTGCACGTGTTTATATTGTGTGAAAGAATGTCATTGAGAACGGTGACCAGAAAATGGACGCGCATGCGCAGTTCTGAAATGGCACCTACAGACTTTGATTTCATCGAAAAATTCGCGATCTTTGATTAAAATTTCATGAGAAACTATACAAATCTGCAGATTTATAAATGTGCAGATGCACGTTAATTGCAAATGACGTAGCCGCACAGACGATTGACAAATATCTTGCATGATTTACAAAGACATAGGAATGGAAACTCATTACAACCGTTTTGTTCAATTATAGGCCGGGGTACCCGATTCCTTGTTCAAACGGAATTCATATCACAGACGAAAATTTTTGGTTTGTCAAATTAGCTTTTAATTGTTTAAATATTTATAACAGCATATTTTGCTTCGTAATAAATTAAAAATAATAATAATTCGTATTCAAGAAAGAATTTCTGGAATACGTTACGGATATGACACTAGCGGACCCACAACGTATTCCAGAAAAGTCACTTGCCGCGCTCTCTACGAAGAGAGGGGGATGAGAGATTCGAAAACCGAACTTTTTCGAGCCAAAGAGCCAACCAATATCATCACATTACATTATGTATTATTGTTCCACTTTAACCTACATATGTAGAGTCTATACTAGAAAACTTTAAAACGAGTGGGGGGGGGGGGGGGGGAGGTATCAAGTAACATAGGAAATAATTGGTAATATTTTTAAAAAATAAAATTTGATAAATCTTGAATGATTAAATTGTTGTGTATGTGAAACACTTGAATGTATTTTTTGAAAAACATAGGTACAATTTTAAACAAGGTTGTAAAATAATTAGTGATTATATGTTTAAAATAATCAGAAAAAAAATCTGTAAATTTGGGAAACCTTTAAGAAATGGAAAAAATGGATGAAACTGACAATGGCTTAAAGATAAACTTTAAATTAGAAAAAGTTAAGAGAAAAACCAGAAATACGTTTTTCAAATTTAATAAATACCAAAAATGAGAAGATGGCAATTATAAATGCAAGTTAATAATTATTATTTTTTTAAATATAAATATTTCTGTGAATTTTTGATGGCATTATTTTTAAATACAAGTAATATGTTTTATATTTTATTGTGAATATTTTGAATGGAACAGATTTGATATAAAGAATTTGGCTAAATCCGCCATTTTTTTTTGTCGCCAAGACTGGCGCCAACGCGTACGGTGTTTGAAAAGTCCTAACGGATGCCATCTTGAACATTGCGCGTAAGAAATATAAAAACAGAACTTAGAAAAACGTTTGTACTTTAACTAAATTTAAGAAAAAACAGAACTTAGAAAAAGTTTGTATTTTAACTAAATTTATGAAAAAACAATACTTAGAAAAAAGTTTGTACTTTAACTAAATTTAAGAAAAAACGATACTTAGAAAAAAAAGTTTGTACTTTCATTATTTTATCTAAAAACATGTGCTATCTTTAATTCCTGTATGATATTTACGTTTTTAACACACTCAGACACGTTTTTACACACACACCAACAACCCTTCCCGGTCGTCCATCTCGCTGCTCTAAGTCCTCTGGACGAGCCGGACGGCCTGGGGCTTTCACACACACCAACAACAAGGAGGGTACGGTCCCTGTGGATGCCTCCCCCACTGGGTTCCGGTCTAAATTGGGTGGCACTTCCCGGCCGTCCATACAGTTACCTTACACCTTTCTGGTAGGTCGGACGGTCTGGGTCTCAACACACACCAACAACAAAACAAAAATAAAATGGCTGCAGCCGACTATATCAGAAAGCTAAAAGGAGTGGGATGCAAGGTTATTATATCTCTTATATCTGGCACCCCCCTGGTGGGATTGCCAGAATTTCCAGAAACACACGTCACGGAACATTTCACACGCGCAAATCAGGCGCGCCACATTTGGCCATTTGGCGCCACATCTGGCTCGCGAAAAAAAGTTGAAAAATCCAAATTCTTTATATCAAATCTGTACCAAAAGATGTAAGACTTGAAACATAAAAATATGCACAAAAAATGACAATTTTTGGAAACAACTAATGAAAAACAGGAAAGCTAAGACTGCATGCAAGCCGCAGATAAATTTTCAAACCCTCAATCTTTGTTGCAGATCAGCTAGAAACATTCTGGTACTGGGCATATTAGGACTTCTAGCACTTAAATGGTTTAGTATCCAGCTTCTAATATTTTGATTAAAAATTTCAAGTCATATGTGTTACAATAGGAACCGAGAAGTTTTAAACAGCAATCAAGAAATGTTTTATAAAAAAAATGCTATTTATTTTATCAATTTGAGAAGAAACAAATAAATTCATTTTATGGACAAGTTAAAGAAAAAATAATAATTTTTTAACAAAGTCTAAAATTTTAGAACTCATTTTAGAAAAATACAAATTTAGGTTAAAATAAACAATGTTTTGCACTCAGTTTATTTGAATTCCGAATAAATAAATAATACAATCTGAAGTAATAAGTAAAACTGTGCAAAATATTTAAACTCCATTAAAATTTTTTTATAAAATGTTCAACTGTATATGAAAATAACTCCTGTTACTGGTTTTCCACCCTTATGTCTAGACTCTATATACTCGTCGATAAGCCACGCTTCAATTCATTCCCGTACAGAAGTCGTTCAACGTTATATTTATAGTTCGATTGTTGCACTACATATATGTTCTGCTCTTAAAATTAGACATGATAAACAGAAAATTTGCATAAAATTCGAAAGAAGAGGCAGAGAATTAAAAAAAAAAAAGAAAGATCAATCATGCATAAAGCATTGATTATGAAACACTTTCCAACTTCAATGCAATTTTATACAAACATCTCTAAAATGCGATACATTCCTCGGTAATATTTTTAAAATTATCACAATACTACATTAATTTATTATATTTGAAAACTTCGTCGAAGAAAATGAACTTCATTCAAATGACGGCATTGAAATATAAATTACCTGGTTTAAACATCTCTAAAATGCGATACATTCCTCGGTAATATTTTTAAAATTATCATAATACTACAATAAGTTATTATATTTGGAAACTTCATCGAAAACAAATGAACTTTATTCAAATGACGTCATCGAAATATAAATCGCCTCTATATAAAAGCAGCATTTCATAATTCAAATGACGTCATCGAAATATAAATCGCCTTTATATAAAAGCAGCATTTCATTCATAAACATTTTTCCAATCGTTTCATTCATCACAATACTATAATAATTTATTTTATTTAAAAATTGTTATCTACCATATTTATTTTAAAATGTGAAACCTTTTTCATATATAAAATAATTAAACTCTTGGAAAGATATTTATTATATAATATATCTCTTTTTTTCTTTCTGGAGGATATAACGAGAATCAGAAATTAATTGAATTTGTTTTTCTCCCTATATTAAATAATTTTTATTTAAAAAACTACCTAACATATTTTACTGAAATTCTTTTTATATATTTTATGGGATAATTTGAATATTTTCTAAAATTTTCAAAGCAATTTGTGAATTTTAAATTCGCTTAAAAAATGTTTGAAACATTTGGTCCCATAGGGTTCAATGTATTTCATTTTTTCAACCCGGGTTCAATAAAAAACTAATTGGGTGATAATATTCATTTATATTCCCATAGGTCACACAGACCGTCTGAAAAACATACTAAAATTTCATTTTGATAAAGCCATTTTTACGGCAGTTATCGTGCTAACGGACAGACAGACAGACAGAATAATGAACAAAGTCATAAACTCTTTCAACTACGTTGTAAAGTGTTAAAAATGTTGAAAAATACATATAAAATGTACGTTTATTTAGCAGAGTTATATGTAGCACATTTACATTCTCCACATTATTCCCACTAACTTAAAACCAAGCAAATGATGAATCAGTATAACACGACATATATTAAACACTCAAAAGTAAGAATAAGAAACTTACCACGACGAAGAAATAATATATCCAAACTGACGAAATCCACTTAGCACAATTATTGCACTCCCAAACAAACCTTCCCTTAGTGCCACATTGGCATTGGTGGTGCTTACCACAGACTATTATACAGACCTGTCACTCTCGATAGTTTCGTTTTCGCGGCGGCCATTAGAGATAGACCAAACAGAGGGTTGGCGCGCTCTTGGCGATGGTCTGGTTTGGTCCGAGCCCTTGGCGATGGTCTGGTGACGATTTTCAATGTTATAATCCTATTTCGTTCGGCGAAAACTTAGAACAACAGACTAGCGTGGTTTGAGTAACGTGAAAAAGGATTATTTGTTAAGTGTTTAGATCATTTCATAGAAATGGATTGATAAAAGAAAACTGGTTGCGTTACAGGGTATGTAATTTATGTTTATTAAAATTGAATTAATTTCAGTTATCACCATCCTACATACGTGTTCATTATAAGTATACACGTCTTCCTAAGTATATACGTGTTCATATAAGTATGCATGTGTTCATCATACGAAATTAGTGCTGCCGGATTAGACTAAATTTTAAGAGGTAGTGGTATAATTAGTTAAAAAATATTTTCCGTATTTTTATAAAATGTGAAATAATTGATATTTGGATAGCTTTTTCTTAGTTGAATGTGATATAGTATGTGTATATATTTATGTAAAATTTTTATTAAGTGCCTTATGGTGGAAAATTCACCCCCCCCCCCCCCCTCGGGTAATTAATGATTGAGTTCCACAACTTCGATAGTGCATTTATGTAAATTTGATATTTACTATATGAATATTTTTATATTTAAAAAAAAAAGTCTATTATCAGTATCCCAGAACAAATTAAGGATCAAGTAATTAACGATCAACACGCTAGTATACTTTTTAGACTGAAAATATTATATAATTTTTCAGTCTTTTGAGTATGTTAGCTTGTAATTTTTGTGCATTATGTTTTATAGTGAGACAATGCAATGTGTCTATTTTTTAATCTATTTTATGATTATTTGAATTAAATATACAGTGACCGCCGCTTATAAGAAACACGTTCGTTTCGCTCGTTTTGTTTCTTATAAGCAGTTGTTTCTTAAATCCGGAAATTTTTTAAATATCGTTCTTCCATTGTAAATACTAACTATTGAACACAATTTTACAGAATTTAAAAGATAAATGTATATAAGTAAAATATTAGTACATACATAATACATTTGTAAATTGAGTTTTGCATTCAAAAATATTTCTTATTTTACGAATTAAGCCTTACAACTTAAAATATTATCTATATGTATGCATATACTAGTATGTAATTAAATAAGAATAAAAAGTAAAACTCATAGGTCGTTCATTTATGTATAAGAGCATAGTACATTTTCATACATACCGTAATCTATTACTGAGGAACAGCAAAAAATTTATCCAGTGTTGTTTGTGCTAATGAGTCTGTGATTAGTTTACGTACATCCATTTCTAAATCATAAAATAGTCCATAAACTTTTTCTGATGCCCCTCTATGTTCAAGAGTTTTTCTAATTATAGTTAGGGCTTCTCGCGACTGTTTGGCTGTAGGAAAATTTTCTTCTTGTGGAACGTCGTCTTCATTTTCTTCTTCATTGCAAACATTCTGAATTTCCGCCACTATGTCATCATCACTTTTTTCTTCAGATGTTTGTAAATTTTCATCGATGTGAATCCATTCTTCGAAATGTGCTTCTAATTCTTCTACATCTTCTGCTGGTATGTCAACATTATTTTTCAAAAATCCTGCTTTACGGAAGCAATTAAAAATGCATATGTCAGAAACATTTTTCCATGCGCCTGCGATCATATGGATAGCATCAAGCAAGGTTATTTTCTTGCTTATTTCGCAAGCCGATCCTTTCTCTTCATCAATTGCATCTACTATTTTCTGTCGCAAATTTGACCGATACAGGGTTTTAAATGCTTTAATAATTCCTTGGTCAAGAGGCTGTATGATGGAAGTTGTATTGGGTGGCAAAAAACAAAGTTCAATGTTTGTCAGCTGTACTACAGGATGAGCCGAACAGTTGTCAAGGATTAAAAGAATTTTTTCTCTTCCCATCAGTTCCCTGTCCCACTTTAACAAAAAGTCTTCAAAAATTCTACTTGTCATCCAGGCATTCTTTGAATTTTCGTAGATCACTGGCAATTTTTTTATTCCACTTAAACAGTGCGGACGTTTGCTTTTGCCAATAACTAAAGGGCTCTTTTTTACAGTTCCCGTCATATTTGTTGTTAACAGAACTGTAACTCGATCTTTTTGTTTTTTTCCAACGGAGGATAGATCATTTTTGAACATCATTGTATACTTGGGCATCGCTCTAAAATAGAGCCCAGTCTCGTCAGTGTTAAAAATTTGATGAGGAGCGTATTTTTCTAATAGAGGTGGTAAGCTTTGCGTAATCCATGAAGATGCCGACTCGGAGTCCGCGTCCTGCTTCTCTCCATAATTTTTTTTGTACACAATGTTATTTCGTTCTTTCCAGCGGCTTAACCAACCATCAGTCGCACGGAACTCTTTTTCTCCTAATTTTTCCGCAAAATTTTCTCTTTTTTCAGTAAAATTGCCCTACTGATAGGAGCGTTCTTTAATCTGGCGTTAGAAAACCATTGTAAGAGTGCTTCCTCTATAGCAGCTGCCTTTCCTTCTCGTTTCCGTTTTCTTTGAAGATTACAATTTGGCGTCAAAATTTCATTTCTGCCTTTCAGGATTTTACATAATGTTGAGTGCGGAATTTCTAATGCAGAAGCAGCTTCTCTTTGACTACACAGAGGTAGAGAATCATACTTTTTAAGTAAACTTTGCTTTTCAAGCAAAGTAAGGGTTTTTCTCTTTTGCGACATGCTTCCACTAGCAAAACATAAAATGACTAACTAAAGCTGTACGAATCTTATTTGAGTGCATAAGCAGAGATGCCTTTCCTTATCAGTATGTTTCCTTAACTGCCAAAAGATTAAAACTCGTTTCTTACTGGTTTGGGGTTGTTCCCCCTAAGCCTTTCTACGGAGAAATTCTCTGTCATCCTTTGTTACATAGCAAACTCCCACCCCCTCCCCGTACGCCCAGAGACAAGAGATAACAACTCGTCCTTCAGTTAACCTTAAACAAATGGATTTTTTTTCTTTTTTACACCCGCGTCGCAAGGAAATCAACAAATTTTCTGTAGAAAACTGTTTCTTATAAGCGGAATCGTGTTTCTTATAAGCGACACAATTTTAATGTTAAAATGAAGTTTGTATTTGTTTCTGTCGTTTTGGGTCTTATAAACGGCTGTTTCTTATAACCACTGAATCTTATAACCGGCGGTCACTGTATAACTATGTTTATTTAAATATTCTTAAACTAATGAATATATTTATGTTGCTGATTAATGTATTTTTAAATCCTGATCCTTTCTATAGTTTCAAAAATTATAAAAGTACAGTCCTCAACATTTTGTTCCCTCTCGTTTAAAAAAATCGCCAAGCGAGCGATAACGCGCCAAATCTGGCAGACGCATCGTAGTTCAGTTGGTCCAACTCACGAGCTCTAGTGTCTATGCGACATCCCATGTTAAAAATGTTGCCATAGGGTCCTATGGGAGTGGACCTTCTGAATATAGTATTCTGTGGTGCTTACCGGGAATGAGATAAATACTTTCAACAAGTTACGACAGCTCCAGACAGGAAACGACCCAGGAATTTGAAGGAAAGGGAAATTTGATCCTGCAGCAACAGCACGTAGAATCTTGCGTTTTCGATCGTTACATTAGATGCTCTTTTTGCTTTGTATATTACTTGAGTAAAGGAATGATTTTTTTTATTTTTTGTAAATTGAATGGCATTTTTCTTTTTAATGTTGGCAGTAGCTCCAGTCCAATATAGCCGAGTTGGATTTTGCGTGAATAACATATGTCTTCTTTAGATACTTTCAGAAGAGTTCAAAATTAAAATATTTAAATTAGACCCACCTTTACAAATTTTTAATATATCAGAACTGTGGGCAACACATGCCTTTCCTTATATAATGCAATGACTTTACTACTTTAACAGTAAAAACAATAGGTTATTCTTATAGTAGATATATTATTTCCAAGATATTGAATTTTCGTCAATTAGTCGTCATTTTCATTGACTTAGCCCAATTTTTATCCATTTGACGAATTTTTCGTTAATTTAACAACATTTAAACAAGCCGCCAAGTTGGCGACATTCCGCCAAATTCGTCGCCAAAATCTCGCCAAGCGTTATGGACGGAGAAATAAGTTATTCTTACATCAGAAAAATGACTATTGTCGTTCAAATACAAAAGTATTTCTCAAAGTATCTTTTTTCATGAATGGAACGAGCTAAATCTACGAGAATGATGTCACCCAATTTATTGCGTGATATTACATATGAAAAGTGAACATGTTTCTCAATACGAAATATTTTTTTATTTTATATGACTTTTTGATAATTTTTTTGAAAAATGTGCAATATCTCGAGAACGGTTCATGTTAACGTTCGAAAATTTATGTCAATCGTTTTCTAATGAAAAATTACATAAGGAATGTCTATTTGCGTAACTTTATCAGTGGTTTTGATTTTTTGACGAATTTTTTCAAAATTTCATTCAAAAATTTAGGGGGCTCTAAACATTCGATTGCGTATAAAAACAATAGGCTTCCAGTGTTTACGGATTGCGATTTTTGTACCAAATTTGGTTCGAATTGGTCCATTCGTTCGTCAATTATCGTCTCCAAAGGCTCTGACACAAACACATACACACACACAGACATCACTTCAAAAATGTTTGATTCGTGATCAAGGATGCTTGAAACGTGCTCTCCCGTCTGAAACTTGAATTCGAATTTTCGACCCCATTACAATACTTTCCTTATACATTATGTATATAAGGAAAGAAAAAATTATTGAATTTCGAGAACAGATACATGGTCGCAATTGAAGTTATTAGATTAAATAGGAAATGAAACCGTTATACTGTTAATTGGATTCAAATGAACTCAGGGTTGAATTTGTAAAAATATAGGGAAAAGTATATGAAAAAATCAATCAACCATCGCATTGAAAAGTTTATGTTAATAGCTACAGACTAATAGTCTGCTCAGTCTGTCGTACTAAATTTGGTCGAAGTCGAATGCAACGTTTAGGAGTAATACTATTACATACGGACAGAGAAGCCTTTCATATTTTTATAGCAGATTCAGGACACTTACTTGGAATATAAGAAAAGAAGCTGAATATTTGGTGAGCGGGTGAGCGTCTGTAAATCTTCTGCCCTATCCGCTCTTTGTTAACTTTCGCGGAACACGTTTTTCGCCGAAATTCGGATCAAACAGTTTCGAAATATTTTCTACAAGATAAAATGCAATGCTTAGATTATATTAAAACTAAATTTCATACCCAATAAAACATAGAATTTATTTTTTATTATAATCCAAAAGATTTTTGGTGCTGCCATCTGTTGTCGTAATTTAATTCATACAGACTATTTTTATTCTTTAATGAATATTTTTAGATGTCTATTCCTTCTAATACGCTATTAAGTACAACAGTAGATCATATATAATAATGCCACAATCACGGAAAAGTAATTGAACTTGGACTTGAAGACAAAGCTGCAGTCCTCAGTGATGTACATTCAGATCGTCTTATCAAATACATAGAATGAGAAATTACCTTTCCGTGATTCTAGTATTATTATATATGATCTGTTGTGTCTGTTTAATACTGTATTAGAAGGAATAGATATTTCAAAATGTTCATTAAAAAATAAAAAATATTCGGTATGAATTAAATTACGACAACAGATGGCAGCACCAAAAATATTTTGGATTAAATTAAAAAATATATACTCTATGTTTTATTGGGTATTAAATGTAGTTTTAATATAGTATAAGAATTGCATTTCATCTTTTAGAAAATATTTCGCAACTGTTTGAGCAGAATTTCGGCGAAAAAGGTGTTCCGCGAAAGTTAACAAAGCGCAGATAGGGTAGAAGATTTACTGACGTTCACCATTACGTGGGTCCCCTTATCTTTATCGTACATTGAAATGCTCGTACGTATTTTAAAAAATAAGCAAAAGAAAACACTTACCTTCTGGTGACATTGTCTGAGAGGCTGTTTCTATGGCATTACGCTCCAGCAGCCGGAGAAAGCAGAAGATTTTGAGAGTATCTTTCTGTAACAGAATATCCTTCATTTCAAGTAGTATTGAGTACTCTATAAATTTAGACTATCCCGATATAATGTTATCGTTATCATCATTTGCAAATTCATGTTCAAACTTTTTACCTTTGTACACTGAACCATCGCTTTTTTTTATTCCTATGGAGACGCTAATTCTATACTTTCATGTTATGGAGTCTTTCCTCTGTAGAACCAAAGTTAACCAGTCATTTTCATGATTACGCAGCATCTGCAGCCGCAAAATGGCATCCGAGAGCAAAAAGAAGCTGCTAGCTTTATTATCTTTTTCATGAATGGAACGAGCTAAATCCACGAGAATGATATCACCCAATTTATCGCATGATATTACATATGAAAAGTAAACATGTTTCTCGATAAGTAATATTTTTTTTTATTTTACATGATTTTTTGATAATTATTTTAATAAATGTACAATATCTCGAGAACGGTTCATGCTAGCGTTCTAAAATTTATGTCAATCGTTTTCTAATGAAACATTACATAAGAAATGTCTATTTGCGTAACTTTATTAAAGGTTTCGATTTTTTAATGATTTTTTCAAAATTTCACTCGAAAATTTAGGGATGCTCTGAACATTCGATTGCGTATAAAAACAATAGGCTTCCAGTATTCACGGATTGTGATTTTTGTTTGAATCTTTTTCGTTTCAAATTTCGTTTGAATCGGTCCATTCATTCGTCAGTTATCGTCTCCACAGTCTCACTGACGCACACACACACAAACACAGACAGACATCACCTCAAAAATGTTTGATTCGTGATCAGGGATGCTTGAAATGTGCTTTTCCGTCGAAAACTTGAATTCGAATTTTCGACCCCGTCACAATACTTTCCTTATACATTATGTATATAAGGAAAGTAATATTAAAGCATCGTCATTATAACCACTATATTTTAAAACTGAGAACACGATTGATGTAACGGTATCACTTTTCCATGATGTTAGTTATATTTATAGTGCATTTTTATTCCTCGATATTATTAAAGATTTTTACTAAGACACATGAACAATCTAAAGTTTTAAAATCCTCTAAAAATACACAATAATCTGAATTTCGATTTTGGAGCACAAATTAGACTTCTATGTGGACTTGACCTTATATGAAACTTAAATCTCTCTCCTCTCACTCACTTATAAATGAATCCCAGAATGTGCTAAAGTTAGAAAGTTGAAATTTGGCAGGAATGTTCCCTTCATCACAGCATGGAGGCAAACTGTAAACAGATTTTATCCTGCAAAAATTTTGAGTGGATTAAAGACGGATTTAAAATATGGCATTCAACATTCATTTACCCATATCTATTTTTAACACTTTACAACATAGTTGAAAAGTGTTTATGACTTCCATTCTATCTATTCTGTCTGTCCGTTTGCACGATAACTACCGTAAAAATGACTTTATCAAAATGAAATTTTAGTATGTTGCTCAGACGGTCTGTGGGACAAATGTAAATGTAAATGAATAATATCACCCAATTAGTTTTGGATTGAACCCGGGTTGAAAAAATAAAATACATTGAACCCTATGGGACCTAATTTTTCAAACATTTTTTAAGCGAATTCAAAATTCACGAATTGCTTCAAAAGTTTAAGAAATATTTAAATTATCCTATAAAATATATAAAAGAAATTTCAGTAAAATAAATTCGGTAGTTTTTTAAAATAAAATTTAAAATAATAATTACACCCATATTATACGAAGGGATCACGTGACCCACTTCAAAATAAAATACAGGATCCATCTTGATTCAAAATCGTGATTTTTAAAGTTCTTTAATTTATAATTAGAGTTGCATCCGTCCTAAAACCGCTTTATTCTTGCTTAATTTCTGTGCATCTATGTTCTGAAACAACGCAATTACAATATATTTGAGTTTAAAGGATCATCAAACCTTGATTATTTATGCAACGAAGCCTAATTTTAACGTATGCAGAATGTAAACACATCAAGCTGCAAGATGAGATGTATAAGAATTGCTGAATTTTTAAAGCAAAATTATTTAGCTCTGGAGTCTGCAATATAGCTGATATGAATGAAATATTCATTGCTTTTACATAGAGAAGCAGACGATTTTAGAGCATTGGCTTTTTGATGAAGTTTTAAGTAAAGAATTAAAGTACTTTTACCTCCATGGTATTAAGTTTTTAAGTAAAATAAATTATTGTAGCATTGTGACGAATGACAGGAATGGAATAAAAGTGTATGAGTGAAATATTTACTGATTTCGCCAAGCGATTTCTATTTCGAAGACGCCATTTGAATGAAGTTCATTTTTTTCGATGAAGTTTTAAGTTTACAAATATAATAAATTATGTAGTATTGTGATAATTTTAAAAATATTACCGCTGAATATATCGCATTTTAGAGATGTTTAAATAAAATTGCATTGCAGTTGGAAAGTGTTTCATAACCAATGCTTTATGCATGATTAATCTTTCTGTTTTTTGGGGTTTTTTTTTTTTTCAAATACATTCGAACCTCGATATGTCGAATTTGAAGGGAGTAGAAAAAAAATTCGAGATATCGAAAATTTGAAAAATTTTAAGGAATTCATAAAAGAAGATGTACATACTAATCCTATACTTTCCACATTTTAAAAAATCACTTACTTTATCCTTCAGATAGACAATTGGGTATTACCCAAGAAAATGCTGACAACAAATAAAGCGAAGCTTGAAATGATTGGATACACATTTAATTTAATACTATATACGTACATACATTATTCAAATTTAACCTTGCATTTCTTTACTTTGCAAAATAGTCATCTATGACAGTTTGGTTACAGTTACTGAATCCTTCAATATCTATCACATTTTCCAAATGAGCTAGGCGGATTCAAATGAGCTTAATTTTGTGGCGGTAGTTTACTTTAAAACTCTGAATAATATCTTGGTCCAAAGGCTGTAACTTAGAAGCTGTGTTTGGTGGCATGAAAAGAATTTTCACGGATTTTAATTTCGGCACGCTATTATGCACTGTACAGTTGTCCAAGAAAAGAACAATATCGCGCTTTTCAAGGGACATTTTTCTGTCTAGTTCCTTTAACCAATTAGTGAATATTTCGACAGTCATCCAAGCCTTTTAGTTCGCAAAATAAGTCATTGGAATATATTTCATTCCTGGAAAACATCGGGGTTTAACAGATTTACCTATCATAAGAGGTTTGAGCCTTTCTGAACCATCCATATTAGTGCAAAATAGCACAGTTAATATTTCTTTGCTCCTTTCCCAGCCATGTCCATACTTTTATCAGGTCTTAAAAAATAGTCCTATTTCATCTGCATTAAACACATTTTTTGGATCGTATTTTTTCAAATGAAAAGATGAAAATGGTAAGATGATCCGAATGGTAAGATGAAAAAATTTGATTATAAAAACTTCGAGTGAAAGAGTTTGTTTTACATTAGTTTTATGCCATGCGTGAAGGGAGATGAAAATATTTCGAGATACCGAAGTTCGACATATCGAGGTTCATCTGTAGTATTTTCAACAATATAAAACACGCACGTTCTATAACAAATACTAATTTAAATACAGGATGCGATTTTTGAGCAAATAATATTATATTTTAAATGAACTTGACAATTTGAAAACAAAAGTTTACTATAAACAATATATTACTGATCTAAAGTAATATATTACCGATGTAAAGTAATATATTACCGATGAAAAAGTAATATATTACCGATGACAAGATAATTTCAAAAACATTTGACTAATGCGGCAGTCACGGAGAAAATTTCAATACTCGCAATCGCGAAATCTAAAAATAAAAGTCTGCATATACTCAAAAGTGTCAATTAAATCTTTAGTTTATAATTAATTTGACGATGAAAAGAATAAAACCTAAGCTATTATTCTAGAATTAACTATTCTCGAGGTACTTTAGTTTTTTAGTATTTTTTGCAACGTTGTTGTATCTGCAGTTTAAGTGTGATTTCAAAAAATATCCGTGTTGTTTCGTGTAAATCAATTGTTCGATGTGTATACTCAAATAAATAATGATAAGAAATAGAAAGAAAATGATTTTGACCCTATAGAGAAAATTATGTGCTGCCCACGTCAGATATTTCTCCTGGGCAATGAAGCCGAATTTCAAGGAATATTTTGGTCAAATAATCATCCTACATCGAAGTGCTAATTGACAAGAATTAAAAGTTTTTGTCGATTATGACCGCTTATAGCACCAGAAAGGTCCCACAGATTTTCATATTTTTACTTTCCTTATATACATAATGTATAAGGAAAGTATTGTGACGGGGTCGAAAATTCGAATTCAAGTTTTCGACGGGAAAGCACGTTTTAAGCATCCCTGATCAAGAATCGAACATTTATTAAGTGATGTCTGTGTGTGTGTCAGTGAGAGTGTGGAGACGATAGCTGACGAACGAATGGACCGATTCCAACTAAATTTGGTACAAAAATTACAATCTGAAAACACTGGAAACCTGTTGTTTTTACACGCAAACGAATGGTCAGAACCCTTCTAAATTTTAGAGTGAAATTTTGAAAAAATCGTCAAAAAATAAAAACCTTTAATAAAGTTACGCAAATAGACATTTCTTATGTTATTTTTCATTAGAAAACGATTGACATAAATTTTAGAACACTAACATGAACCGTTCTCGAGATATTGCACATTTTACAAAAAAATTATCTAAGAGTCATATAAAATTAAAAAAAATATATTTCCTATTGAAAAACATGTTAACTTTTCATATGTAATACTATGCGATAAATTTAGTGATATCATTCTCGTGGATCTAGCTCGTTCCATTCATGAAAAAAGATACTTTCAGTAATACTTTTGTATTTGAACGCCAATAGTCATTTATCTGCTGTAAGAATAACTTATTTCTCCGTCCATAACGCTTGGCGAGATTTTGGCGACGAATCTAGTGGAATTTCGCCAATTTGGTGACATTCTTAAATGTTGTAAAATTAACGAAAATCTCGCCAAATGGATAAAAATGACGCTAAATCAATGAAAATGACGACTAATTGAAGAAAATTCAATATCTTGGAATATAAGTATTTACTATATGAATAACATGTTTTTTAACTGTAAAAGTAGTACATTCATAGCATTATATGAGGAAAGTCATGTATTGCTCACATCAGATTTTTTCACTGGTTAAGCCCTAATAAGGAGGGATTAATCTGCTAAAAACTATTCAGATTTTTAACCATTTTAATGTAGAAAATCTAAAATTATAAAATAGATTTCCAAGCTAAATATCTTATAAAATACAGGATCTAATTGGATAAAATGTTTGCAAGCAATGAGACAAGATCTAGAGAATGCTTTAATATGTTTTATCTACCTCTTCAAGGGTGAAAAGAAGGGAACTAAAATGCCCGCTGTGTCGGTCTGTAATAACTGCTTATAATTTGATAACGGCTCCTCATATTTATAAACGTTTTGTGACTGGTTTGTTAAGGAACACATTTATGGCTAAAATTATTCAGATGTTGTATCAGGTTTAGTTTATTGTAGTAGTAGTAAATCTAGCTAATCCGGTTATTTCTGCTAGTACATGCATATTTTTCATTCTTTTCGCCCTCCTTATGGATAAAAAAATAGGTATTTTAAATGTATGAATGTTTTTAAGGTTGCTTCGTTTGTGTTTTCAATGCCTGGAACTTCAACAATCCGTAAGTGGGTTTTTAGTGTATGAAATGAAACTGGCGAAATGAAGGAAACAAATGTTCGGTTCAACTAATAAAGAATTAGTTTCTAATAAATTTCAACTTATGGGAGAATTGTTACTTTCCCTGCAATACATGGTAATGTATATAGGGAAAGTATTGGAATCATACCGAAAATCACAACTCGGATTTTCGTCGAGACCTCTAGAATACGAAAAAACTATTTTTAGCGTGACGTCTGTGTGTATCTGTCTGTCTGTTTGTGCAATGTATGTATCCACTCTAACTCAAAACCTAATGGACCGAATTTCATAAAATTTGGTAGGTAAGTCACGTGTGTGTGTCCCTGGTGCTGATTAGTTTTTGGTACGATTCGGGATAAAGGAACACGACTTTTTTTTGCAAACTGGTCTGCAAAAATTTCCTGTTTCCACTCTATCTGAAAAACTAATGGACCGAATTTCACAAAATTAGGTAGATAAGTCACTTGTGGGTTACCCTGGCGCTGATTATATATTGGTACGATTCGGAAAAAAATAATCTGCCTTTTTTTGCAAAATGGACCTTCAAAAATCGTCAAAATCTATAATAAAAAACTACGTATTCTCAAATATATACATTAAATGCTTGGTTTATACGTAATTTTAACGAAGAAAAGAATAAGACCAACCCCATTACACTAGGACTAGTCGTTCTCGAGGTATTTTAGTTTTTTCGTATTTCCTCTACGCCACCTTTGAAAATAAGTCTAGTTACCAATTGAGAACGAAAATTGAACTAAAAGTGAATTAAATTTAATTAAAATAAAGAGAACGTGGATATAAGTCTAAAGGGAAAGTCATGTGCTGCCCACATCAGATTTTTTAGATTTTGAGTTTGTGGATGTTTTCAAGATAGTTCCATTTGTGTTTGAATTCCTGAAATTTCAGCATTCTGTGAATGGGTTTTAAATTAATGAAATGTAAATGGCGAAATAAAAGAAACAAATGTTCGGTTCAACTAATAAAAACGAGTTTCTAATAAAGTTCAACTTATGGAAAAATTGTTTAGATTTTTCAGATAATATATGAACAAATAATATTTTGTTTAAGTCTGTTCAAAAGCCAGGGCAAATATAGATAACTTCAAAAATTAAATGTTTTTTTTAATTTATTCAAATTTGTATCAAATGATATGCAATAAAACTAAGATGTGAATAATAAAAGTAAAACATTACTTTTACCATATATCTTGTATGTATTAGAGGAATAAAATATGCAATTGGACATCGATAGGCTTATCCATAAAAAGCATTTTAAGACTTTACAATATCCTTTATTTCAAACAATGCAGTTGGCAACCCTATCTATAACTAAAGATCTATCACCAATAAATCAGTTCAAAGTATGGAAAAAGTCTTAAATTATAAGAACTTTTACAATTTTATTTTAACTTGTTAATTTTAAAGTAAATATGTGTTTTTAATTTCCTCAAGCTTTTTTACTTTAAAATTTAAGTAATTTATTTTTAATGTAAAACAACTTTGAAAATTTTATGGGAAATCTTTTGGATATTTTATTCGTAGATTGCTTTATTAAAATTCAATCTGTTTACAGGATTTTCATCATCCTATCGTATTGATATTAAACTGAGTTCCGGAACATGTTAGATGACTCTAAATGGCATTTATAAATCGAATTGCATGTAAATTTCTGAATCTGCAGTTTTATTTGCACTTCATGAGTTCATAAAAACAAAATCGTTGGGAAAGACAGGATGTAATTTACTTTTTACTTTCCTTATATACATGATATAATGTATAAGGAAGTATTGTGACGGGGTCGAAAATTCGAATTCGAGTTTTCGACGGGAGAGCAAGTTTCAAACATCCCTGATCACGAATCGAAAATTTTTGATGTGATCTCTCTCTCTCTCTCTGTTCCCGTTCGTCGACGTGGATGAAGCACCTGGCGTTGCCGCCTCTATCTTCTGTGTTGAATGATTACTTGTGATGTAGATTTGATATTATTTGTATGCACATAAAAGTTCGTTGGTGAGAAACGTCCCCTGATGGGCGGGTCGTCGTCGTAAGATCTGGCGCCACTTCGTAGAAGTGAGCGTTGCACTTTGGAATCACAGACTACTATACAGACCTGTCACTCTCGATAGTTTCGTTTTCGCGGCGGCCATTAGAGATAGACCAAACATTGGGTTGGCGCGCTCTTGGCGATGGTCTGGTTTGATCCGAGCGCTTGGCGATTCTCTGGTTTGAGTCCAAGCCGATTTTCAATGTTATAACCCTATTTCGCTCGGCGAAAACTTAGAACAACAGACTAGCGTGGTTTGAGTAACGTGAAAAAGGATTATTTGTTAAGTGTTTAGATCATTTCATAGAAATGGATTGATAAAAGAAAACTGGTTGCGTTACAGGGTATGTAAATTATGTTTATTAAAATTGAAATAATTTTAGTTATCACCATCCTACATACGTGTTCATTATAAGTATACATGTGTTCATAAGTATACACGTGTTCATATAAATATACATGTGTTCATCATACGAAATTAGTGCTGTGTTGCTATTACTGCCGGATTAGACTAAATTTTAAGAGGTAGTGGTATAATTAATTAAAAAATATTTTCCGTATTTTTATAAAATGTGAAATAATTGATATTTGGATAGCTTTTTCTTAGTTGAATGTGATATAGTATGTGTATATATTTATGTAAAATTTTTATTAAGTGCCTTATGGTGGAAAACTCCCCCCCCCCCCTCGGGTAATTAATGATTGAGTTCCACAACTTCGATAGTGTATTTATGTAAATTTGATATTTACTATCCCAGAATAAATTAAGGATCAAGTAATTAACGATCAACACGCTAGTATACTTTTTAGACTGAAAATATTATATAATATTTCAGTCTTTTGAGTATGTTAGCTTGTAATTTTTTGTGCATTATGTTTTATAGTGAGACAATGCAATATGTCTATTTTTTAATCTATTTTATGATTATTTGAATTAAATATATAACTATGTTTATTTAAATATTCTTAAACTAATGAATATATTTATGTTGCAGATTAATGTATTTTTAAATCCTGATCCTTTCTATAGTTTCAAAAATTATAAAGTACAGTCCTCAACATTTTGTTCCCCTCCTGTTTAAAAAAAAAATTGCCAAGCCAGCGATAACGCGCCAAATCTGGCAGACGCATCGTAGTTCAGTTGGTCCAACTCACTAGCTCTAGTGTCTATGCGACATCCCATGTTAAAAATGTTGCCATAGGGTCCTATGGGAGTGCACCTTCTGAATATAGTATTCTGTGTTTGGAATGTCCGTATGCGTCGTCGCGGATGAGGCACGTGGGAGAGTCTGTTCACAATCTTCAGGGTAGGTGTTGCACGTGAGAATGAACCAAATGCTGAACAGGTGATGAGGGAAATCCACACTGAGACTTCGCTGCTAGCCGGCCAAAAGAAAATAAAACACTTAAATTGGGGGGTTTGAGTTTTGATGACTCTAGTTATCATATCGACAATTTGAAAGGTTTTGGTCATTGCGTCTTCATCGCCTTTGAGAATTTTAACTACATCTTTTAATATGCTGCTGATTTTATTAATATCAATATATTTTTCTACCTCTTTATACAAGCTTAAAAATTCAAGGAAAGCATTTGCAGTTTGAGGGGTTTCGTCTGATACAGGTTGAGCTTGGGCTAAGTGCTCGCCGGTAGTTCCTCCTACCGTCTCGGCGCTTGCCGGCTCTTCCTGCACAGGGGAGGTTCTCCTAGTGGGGAGGGAGGGAAAGTTATCCTCGCCAAGAGTGGGTGAAGTTTTAGCAGATTTTTGTATATTTTTTAATTCCTGAGTTTTTTTCCTAAACCAGGGGGTTTGGGGACAGTGCCTAAAATTGGCAGGGTGGGAACCTGAGCAGTTGGCGCATTTCGCCGGGGTGTCCCTATTTTTTGAACAATTTCTCGTGGGATGACCTTCGCCACACTTAAGGCAGCGGGGGGGGGGGGGGGGGGAGAGGGTACACAGATCCGAATGATGGTTCCAAGTTGACAATTGTAACACATTTTATGGCCTCTCGCTTTAAAAAGTTGAATTTTAATTTGCATGGAAAACATAGATTTAACTTCACAAATCCTCGCCCATCCGTCTGTCGGCTCAAGTCCGACCAAGAAGATGGGGAGGGGGGTCCTATCACTCCTATTCCTTAGCTGCGTGATTCTAACAATTTTAAAACCAAGCGTGGCAAGATCTTTTTTTATTTCCTCAACACTGGTATTAGTGGGCAAGCCCTTTATTACAATTTTCCTCGGTCTATCCGTTTTGAGGTTTAAGGAACTGAAAGGAATCCCCTCACGGGTTAAGTGAGCCTGCACACTCCTGTAGTCCTCAACGGACCCAGGAGTGATCCGGATCACTCTCCCCATGAGAAGACCCTGAACTTTACACTCTAGAAACTTGTTTATGTCCTCTATGAGAGCTCCCCAATTAATTGTGGAGTCCACATAGAAGGACGCGACTTTCTCCTTAGGAGGGGGGGGGGGGGGGGCGCATCAGCCATTTCGACTTCCTGGACGTTAAGTTTGCTAAATTTATTTTTGGTTTGAATATCCTGGGATTTTGGCTTAGAAGTAGAGGATTTACTACTATCAGAAGTTTTTAACTTTTTGCTTTTTGGCTGTGTGATATATCCTTCAAGTTTGCCAAACATTTCGTGTTTAAATTTAAGGTACAACTTGTCCTCAGATTTAAGTTTCCTGTCTCTATATATATCATACACAAGACTGTAAGACTTCCTATTAGTTAAAGAACTAAGATTAGGACACCTTAATCACCAGACATTTGCAAAATTGTAGCACATAACCAGGGATCGCACTGCCAATTGTCATCATCACATTTTGTGAAAGAGAATTCAATTTGGCAATTGAAAGAAAGATTCGGTGAAAATTGAAAATTTTGGCGATTATGAACTCTGCCAATGTTAAAATAAAAAATCATGGTATACTAATTGTAATGTATGCCACTATACTATTTGCCGTTTTCAAAACAATGATATGGTCGGGTAAAATTAAAATCTGAAATTTTAGTGTTAATTTAAACATTAGTAATCATAGAAATCTAATGGTCGGGTCAAATTTACATTACAAAGGAACGTTTAAATATCAGTAAGCATAGAAACACTAGGCTGAATTCAATTTATTAAATTTTACTAGTCATGAATCAAATTTACTAGTTTACGAATCAAATACAAATAGAAAGGAATAGTTATGCAGTGGTAAATATAACGCTTTTAACAAGATGAACACACCACACGTCTCGTATTCAGCTACAGATCATTATATATCCACGCATACACAAATGTAATGGCCGGGTAAAATTAAAATCAGAAATTTTTGTGTTAATTTAAACGTAATCATAGAAATCTAATGGTCAGGTCAAATTTACATTACAAAAGAACGTTTAAATATCAGTAAGCATAGAAACACTAGGCTGAATTCAATTTATTAAATTTTACTAGTTTACGAATAGTTATGCAGTGGTAAATATAATGCTTGTAACAAGATGAACATCACACGTTCGTATTCAGCTACAGATCATTATATATCCACGCATACACAAATGTAATGGTCGTGTAAAATTAAAATCAGAAATTTTTGTGTTAATTTAAACATCATAGAAATGTAATGGTCAAGTCAAATTTACATTACAAAAGAACGTTTAAATATCAGTAAGAATAGAAACACTAGGCTGAATTCAATTTATTAAATTTTACTAGTCATGAATCAAATTTACTAGTTATATATTCACGCAAACACAAATCTAATGGTCAGGTAAAATTAAAACCAGAAATTTCACCAGAAGAACATCATTAATCAAATGCAAATAGAAAGGATTAATTATGCACGTGCGAAAAATATACGAATCCTCAGATAACGATCGATCGAATCATATATATAATAATCATCAAAAACTTCAAATTAAAGGAAATAATGCTCATTAAAACTTACCACGTGCTAAATATAGGAAGAAATAGTTATGCACATGCTAAATATACGAATCAAATGCAAATAAAAGTTATGCACGTGCTAAATATCCGAATCAAACGAAAATAGACAGGAATAGTTATGCACGTGCTAAATATACGAATCAAATGCAAATAAAAGATATACACGTGCTAAATATACGAATCAAATGCAAATAAAAGATATACGAATCCTCAGACAACGATCGATTAAAGGAAACTTAAAGGATTAAACGAAATTAAAGGAAATAATGATCATTAAAACTTACCACGTGCTCAGATTTTCTGTAACACACCAGCACCAACACTACACAAGCAAAACACAATACTGAATACTTTCCCTCAGGATGTCCCTATTCCTAAAATTCCCTACAGCATCAGCGCCACCTAGTGGTTTCGGAATTTAACATTACGGAGCCTTCCTGTCCGTAGCTGCTTTTGAGTCTGGCGATGATCCAGTCATATATCTTGAAATGGCTGTAGATTTTCCACTCAGCAGAGTCTTTCTTTAGCTGGTCGCTCTCACGTCCAAGGGTCTTGACGTAGGTTGCCTCAAAGACGGCTGCACTTGGGGTTTCCTCGTCCTCCGATGAAGAAACAGACTCTCCTTGATCCTGGTCCTGGTCATCCATGATTTCGGCCCAGTCCTTCTTTTCTTTACTCGCCCGCTGCTTAGCGTGCTTGGCTGACACTCCTTGTTGCGCCATTTTCTCTCTGTGTGTGCGTGAAAGTATGTGTGTGTGTGTAAAAGTGTGTGTGTAAGTGAGTCTGTGAAGACGATATCTTACGAACAAATGGAGCGATTCGAATGAAATTTGGTACAAAAATTACAATCCATGAATTACAATCCATACTAGAAGTCAATTGTTTTTAAACATAATCATCATTCAGAACCCCCCTAAATTGTCGAGCGAAATTTTGAAAAAATCATCAAAAAATCAAAATCTTTAATAAAGTTCCGTAAATAGGCATTTGTTGTCTAATTTTTCCTTAGAAAACGAATGACATAAACTTTAGAGCTCTAGCATGAAAGGTTTTCGAGATATTACACATTTTTCAAATAAATTTCTCAAAAACTTCCATAAATAAAAAAAAAACATTAACTGTTGAGAAGCATGTTCACTTTTCATATGTAATATCATGAGATAAATTGGGTGACATCATTCTCGTGTATCTAGTTCGTTCCATTCATGAGAGAAGATACTTTGAAAAATAGTTTTGTATTTGAATGCCAATAGTCATTTTCTGCTGTAAGAATAACTTATTTCTCCAACCATAACACTTGACGAGATTTTGGCGGAATGTCGCCAACTTGACAACGTTTTTTAAATGTTGTCAATTTAACGAAAATCTCGTCAAATGGATAAAAATGACGCTAAATCACTGAAAATGACAACTAATTGACGAAAATTCAATATCTTGGAAAATATATAAATATCTACTATAAGAAAAACCTATGTTTTTTTAATGTAAAAATAGTAAATTCATTGCATTATATAAGGAAAGACATGTGCTGTCCACATCAGATTTTTATGGTAATAATGCATAATGAAGTATATAAACTCGGAAGAGAGAACTGATAAAGGCAGCCAATGGAAGAAATTATTATGGATTTTAAAAACAAATAAAAGATCAAATATTTACGCATTCCGTAATCAAGTGTGTGCAGGAAAATATCTATTTAAAATGTTGTGTTAAAATCTATGCAACAGATACAATTTAACCAATTACTTCTAATTCAGATTTACATCATTGAACAAGTGTTTAAAGCACCCATTAAAATCATTATAATGCCCCGTTAAATTTACTCAAAAATCGATTTTTTATTTACTGTGTTTGCATTTCCAGCGTTCTATTCAAGTGAGAATTTTTTGTTTGAGAAAAAGCAGGAACCGCGCATTTAAAGCAGAAAATCCTATAGTAGCGTTAATATTTCTTTTGGTGATTTAATGTCCATTATAAGTCATGAGATAAATTTTATACCAATTTCAAACGTATTAGACAAAACTGACTGATACAAACTAATAGTAAAAAATCTGATGTGGGCAGCACATGACTTCTCCTGCAGACTCATTTTCCCATTCTCTTTAATTTTCAATAATTCATTAAGTTTAACACATGAGCATGCATACTTATTTGAAATGACACTGAATTCGCACTTTTAACTCAATTTTCGTTCCCATTTAGTAACTGGACTTATTTGCATAGGTGGCGTAGAGAAAATACGAAAAACTTAAATATCTCGAGAACGGCTGATCCTAGTGTAATGGGGTTGGTCTTATTCTTTTCTTCGTTAAAAATTACGTATAAAACAAGCATATAATGGATATATTTGAGGATACGTAGTTTTTTATTTTAGATTTTGAGGATTTTTGTGAGTTATTTCGCAAAAAAGGCAGGCTATATTTTTCCAAATCGTACCAAAATATTATCACTACCAGAGTCACACACAAGTGATCCACCAAATTTTATGATATTTGGTCCATTAGTCTTTGAGTTAAAGTGATATATACATTGCACGGACACACACATATATACAGACAGACACACACACACAGAAGTCACGCTGAAAATTGTTTTTTCGTATACTAGAAGTCCCAAAACGTGTAGATACGTCGAAAACTCGAGTTGCGATTTTCAGCACGATTCCAATACATTCCCTATACATTACGATGTATTGCAGGGAAAGTAAAATGAATGAAAACTTACCTTAATTGAAATAGTTGTAGTATAAATGTATATCATGCTCCTCCAGTTCTTTCCCCCATCATAAACAACCAGCGATTTTTAATTAAATTATTTTTTTGTTTCACTTTTAGAACACAAAATATTTTTCGCGTTTCAGGAAATAATACTTTCATATAAATGAAATAATAATAAAAAAAATATCTTACACGAGGTCAGGAATCTTCAAGTCTTCCTCTCTTCTCAATCCTATTTTCTTCAGTCTTGATTTGGCACATGCAGGTACATGTAGAACCAAATGAGAAATATATTTGAGATTGTTCACTGTTCAAAAGAGATGAGGATTATGCCAACGGGGGAACAAATCCCACTCTGCAGGATTCACACCTGTTTTCCTTGTGAGCTGTGTAGACACACAATGCATAAATAACATGTTTCCTGGAATGAAATCGGCGGCATTAAAGAGGAGGGGGGGGGGGGGGGCGTTAAAAAGGCGGGGACTTAAAGTATCATTGTCGGGCGGAATTGCTAAAGTCTGGAGATTGAAAATAATAATGGAACTTTTACCAGATTACAGACATCTGTGAAATATAAAAGATTCGAATTATACGCAAAAATCACTAAAGAATGTTTCTTGGATTGAAATCGGCGGCATTAAAGAGGTGGGGCGAGTGAGAAAGGCGGGGAGGGGGGGGGGGGGCTAAGGTATCATTTTCGAGCGGAATTGCTAAGTCTGGAGATGAAAAAATAAAAATAGAACTTTTAGCAAATTACAGACATCTGTGAAATATAAAAGATTCAAATTAAACGCAAAAAGCACTAAAGAATGTTTCTTGGATTGAAATCGGCGGCATTAAAGAGGAGGGGCGAGTGAGAAAGGCGGGGAGGGGGCTAAGGTATCATTTTCGAGCGGAATTGCTAATGTCTGGAGATGAAAAAATAATAATAAAACTTTTACCAAATTACAGATATCTGTGAAAAATAAAAGATTCAAATTATACGCAAAAATCACTAAAGAATGTTTCTTGGATTGAAATCGGCGGCATTAAAGAGGGGGGCGAGTGAGAAAGGCGGGGAGGGGGCTAAGGTATCGTTTTCGAGCGGAATTGCTAATGTCTGGAGATGAAAAAATAATAATAGAACTTTTACCAAATTACAGACATCTGTGAAATATAAAAGATTAAAATTATACGCAAAAATCACTAAAGAATGTTTCTTGGATTGAAATAGGCGGCATTAAAGAGGAGGGGCGAGTGAGAAAGGCGGGGAGGGGGCTAAGGTATCATTTTCGAGCGGAATTGCTAAAGTCTGGAGATGAAAAAATAATAATAGAACTTTTACCAAATTACAGACATCTGTGAAATATAAAAGATTCAGATTATACCATACCAATTGATACCATAAGAATTTGCACATGATTATGAATTTTAAATTTCTTTATAACGTATATTCCGCACGAAGTACATATATACTGCGAGTTATATATAAAATAGTTATACACGAACATACAACTTCCTAATGGGATAAAACACATTCCCCGCGAATGAATATTATATGCTATAAGAGTATCCGAGAAATAAATAAATATATACGCAAATTATATATTTTTATGATCAGGTAAAGCCATTCCAAATTGAACGTCAGCAAGTGGCATACATCTTCTCCAATAAGTGAGGAGAGCTCTAAAGAGAAGATGCTGTTAGGGGACGCACACAGTTTTCTCCTGTACCAACAGGTGAGGACCACAAGGTTAATAGGAGGGGGTGCGGCCGAAGGTGGAAACGATATCTCACGAACGAATAGGGCGTTACAAACTAAATTTGGTACAAAAATCATATCAGTGAATACTGAAAATCTGAAGTCTGTTCATTTGAAAAACCTTAATAATATTAGGTAAATAATGACTTGTAATTTTTCATTAGAAAACGATTGACATAAAAACCCTAGCATGAACCGTAATCTGGACATAACACTTTTTCAAAAAAATTTATCAAAAAAAAAAAAAAAATCAGATAAAATTTTATAAAGTATTAAATATTGTGAAATATATTCACTTTTCATGCGTAATATTATGCGCTAAATATGTTAACATCATTCTAGTAGATCTAGTTCGTTCCACTCACGAGAGAAGATACTTTGTGAAATAATTTGTTTATTTTGACGCATAACAATTCGACAACAGCCATTTATATAAAAAAAATTCTCTTCTCTCCGTCAGTCTGTATCGCGTAGTGATAAATTTAGCAAGCTTGATAACTGATTTAGCCAAATATTGCCAACGTGGCAATATTTTGCCCCAAATTCACGAAAATATCTTTAAAATTCCAAAAATGACTCTAAGTTAATAAAAATGACGCCAGATTGGTGAATTAATTATTAAAATATTTTAATATATGGACTAGGTTGCTTATTGCGGACTTTATCAATAATGATAATTGTCAATTTAGATTGTGTGAAATATTAGTTAACTGGGAAAAGATGCGGGTAATTTAGTCTTGCACGTAATGTATTAGAAAGATACACCTAATTATATAAAACTTCAAAATATGTTAGATGGTTATATTATATTTTTGCACTATCGAAAAATACATGTTAAATTATTCTCTATTTTGCGTCTTAATAAGTGTCAATGGCATATTTTAGACCACATTTCCAGAACATGCTTTTCTCATAAAAGTATGTTCGACCAAATTTTCTAAAAATTACTTTTTTAGTAATTTTAGTTTCCTAATCCCATCCGGCAAAGAAAATTATCTGATGTGAGCAGCAGATGACTTTCCATACAGACTCAAATTCATTGTCTTTTTATTGTTTTCAAAATTCATGAAATTGAGTTTAATTGCACAAAATAACACACAAAATTGTTTGAAATTACACTGAATTTGACTTTTAGTTTTCATTGGGTACCTGGATGTATTTTTAAAGGCGCCATATTAAAAATGCAGAAAAACTAACATATCTCAAGAACGGCTAGTCCTAGAGTATGGGATTGATCTTTTTATTTTCTTCGTTAAGATTTATGTATAAAACAAGCATTTAATTAATACATTTGAATATACGTGGTCTCTTAATTTAGATTTTGACAATGCTTGCGGGATATTTCGCAAAAACAAGCAGGTTATTTTTCTCCGAATCGTACCAAAATCCAATCAGCACCAGGGTAGTTTACAAGTAACTTAACTACCAAATTTTGTGAAATTTGAACGATTAGTTATTTAGCTAGACTGGATAAATACGATTTTTGAGGGACATTTCGCAAAAAAAGTCAGTTTTTTTTATCCTGAATCGTATTAAAATTTAATCAGCACCAGAGTAACTCATATGTGACTTATGAAATTTTATGAAAGTTGATCCATTAGTTTTTGAGTTAGAGTGGATACATACATTGCACAGGCAGACACACACTCATACAGACGTCACCCTAAAATAGAATTTTTTTGTTCTAGAGGTCCCAAAGCCTCTAGCTCCGTCGAAAACTCGAGTTGCAATTTCCGATATAATTCAAATACTTTACCTATACATTTCCATATATAGCAGGGAAAGTAAAAGATCACGCTCTTTAGAACATTTACATTTTTTTTCATAAATGGATTTTAAATGCATAAAATATTTCAATGTAATAACAAAAAGAGTTGCATTTTAGGGAATATTTTGTCCACTCATTATATGCTACAAAAATGTCAGAGAATTTTCAGGTGATAGTACCAACAAGAAGAATATTCTGACTCTGGCCGAGTTAGACCTCTAATATCGATCATAATGGTGTCTTCAGAAATTTAAATTCTTTGATTAACAATGCTGTCTGTTAATTTTTCATAGATTGAAGAGCTATCGTAAAGTAATTAGTTGAGGTCTATTCAATCTTCTACTTATCTCTAGAATTGCCGGTCAAATGCTATAACCCAACCCCCGAAAGAACCACAATTGTTTTTAAAAGTAAATTTATAAATAATATCATTTTACCATTATACACATCATATCTTTTACCAAAATGTGAAATAAAATTTGAACAAAAAATTGCTAGACATTTAATAGAAATCTGTGACAAAATTAATAGAATACATAAATACATCCCGACAAATGCCCATGAAAATTCATCAATTGTCCTGAAGGGGGACGGGAGGTTCGATTCGTGCCAATCCTTCACAAGAACCGCTCACACAGTCTTTAGTCTGTCATAGGGTAATATAAAAATTGAAAATAATAAATTTATGAAGGTGTTTTCAAATGATGGCAAAAGGTGTGCACGCATCATTTTTTGCGGAACTATCAAGCATTTTTATTTCATTACACATAATTATTTCGTACAAGTCATACAAATTTCCGATAAGACTGAAAGTGACATCTCCTAAACCGGTCCCCAATTGGGTTCCGGTTTAAATTGGGTGGCACTTCCCGGCCGCCCAAACGGTTACCTTACACCTTTCTGGTAGCTCGGACGGTCTGGGTCGCAACATCAACCTCCTAAACCGGCCGGTCGTCCAGACAGCTACTCAAGTCCTTGGACAAGTCGAACGATCTGGATCGATCCTCCTAAACCGGATGTGGAAAGCCCTAGTAATCCTTACATCCTTTGAAACTCGATGCTAAACGCATATCAGTCGTCAGCTAAGCTCTATCTATAGCCAATCCAGAGAAATAGAGGTTTCAAAGAAAACGATTTTGAACCGAAAATGAATAAAATCCAAAATTGTAAAGTCACAGTGAACTTCCAACCTCCTCCGGAATATAATACTGAATCTATATCAGTCATCATCTAATCTCTATCTTTAGTAGATCCTGAGAAATAGATGTTTCAAGTAAAACTTTTGGTAAAAACAATAGTAGGGCTAAAATTTTGCCACTAAATTTATAAATTTCCTTTGTATGAAGAAAGTTTTCTTATTTTCCAATCTTTAATATAGCCAATACAATCTTTTATGGTATAATAATAAAAAGATTCAAGGTTCAATTATCCGTTAATATTGGCATATACTGAATGCCTAGAGGGTCAGCTTTCATGTGCGACTAATGTAGACAAAAATAGTTTACTAGCTACAACCTGGTCTACTTCCTTATCCGACAGGTGCCTTCGCAGAATACTTAAGTCTGTGGGTGAACCGGAATTGTCATTGTAATCTTGCCATCCTTTCACAGACAATATTTCCAGTTCTGCCAATCTGACGACCTTTGTTACCAAAGGGATTTATACAGTGGGTAATCAATGTAAATCTACATAAACTCTAAGAATGTATTCTGCAGCTTTGTGGTCAGCTATCTCCGTTTGTGATAAGCTGACACCAGGGGCGGCATTTCAGCATTCCATTTGGGGGTGCGAGATTTGCATATATGAAAATCCACAATATGGAATAAATAAAATGTTTGTTAACAGGGGAGTGTGTGTGTGTGTGTGGGGGGGGGGGATCACAAAATTGAATTGATGTTGAGAAAAATAATTGTTGTTAACATAATTTTTGTACATAATTGTGTTAACATAATTGTTGTTAACATAATTTTTCTAAATACAAATATCTATATTTATTTACCGTTTATTGAAGTTTTAAACGCCGGTTCTTAGAGTCTAGATGAAGAGAAAATTTTGTTACAATATCATCATAATCCAGTGTTATATATTGTTCTATAGCTAAAACAGCTAAAGAGAAAAGTCTTTCTTGTCCCATTGTACTGCGAAAATAATTTTTCAGCCTTCTAAGACACTAAAAAGACTTTTCACAACTGGCTGAGCTGACTGACACAGTCAAAAGCAATTTAACTAATAATGTTATGACAGGAAACACATTTTTTTTTAATTCCGGTCTTTAAAATAATTCAGGCGACTTTCTAAAATTGGGATGGTCTATGTTTTCACTTTTCACCATTGAATAAAACAGTCGCAATTCACACAGCAATTCCTCTTTCTGGAAGTCATATACGAGTACTACTTTGCATATGGTTGAAACATTTTCTTTTTTTTTTCGACATCTGATCCGGATAATACTGAACTAAGGGCAAACAAAACAAATATATCGTTCTCATTAAATCTTGCCTCAATTTCATTAGATACTAAATCTATAATTTCATATTGATTCTGTGATATGATTTAACATCATCATGAGGATTTTTTTCACCGCTTCCGAATTTGCTTGGAATTTTTTTTACGCCTTTTCAGTTTTGGTCCAGTATAAGAGTTTTTTTCGCAAAGTCCTGTCACAAAACTCCACACTTGATTGAAATATGCATCAGTACGAAAAGAACTAACAGTTTCAATAGTAGATTTAGCCAAAGCTTGAACAGCCTGAAAATTAAGATCAGATGACTGAAGATGCTTTGAGAGAGTATTACATTGATCAAAAGACTGGGCAATACAAACAAAGTGAACGAAAATTCGAACGATGTCATGCATGTTAAAAGGGCTTCGGCTCTTCCACCATTGAGAGAATCGTTTTCAGATAATTCTTCCAATGTTAAAATCACCGCTTCAAAATTATCAAGTAGTGATTTTATGGCTTGGAAGACCACATCGTATCACTTAGTGATTGTAGAGTTGAAGAGCCCCCAGAAAAAGTATTTGTTGATGAGTGAATCTTTTCGAAAATAGCATGTCTTTTATATGATGTTTCTATGAAAGAATATAATGCATTGAGCTGCTGAAATGCATTTCTAGCGGAAGGAATGGATGAGTATCCGCTAACTACACATAAATTTAATCGGACACTTGAAATTTTCAAGTGAAAAGGATAACATCACCTTAATCTTTTCAAGTTGAAAAGGATTCATTCCAGCCGGAAGTGGGAACTTCACTGTGAAAGTTGGTGCTTTTGAAGCTCCATAGCGTGAGAAAACTGACCAGTGGGTAGTTGATAAAAAAAGGAAGAAAACTATAGACGATGAGGAAAAATTTGGGGGCGCGACCGCGCCCCCTCGCGCCCCCTATTTGCCGCCCCTGGCTGACACCCTGCTCTAGTTAAAAATCATCCAATCGTATGTCTAATACAGGAAGAAAGAGACATTGTTCTTTTTCTTTCCGATCTTCTTTATGAAGAGGGGGGTCTGATCTATTTATGTGGTAGAGGTCCTTCAGGGCGTTGGTGAGTTGAAATTTATAAAATGGGTCAATTGCAGGGATAGGTAAAATCTTTGATCATCAATAGGCCGAATCTTGGAAGGACAAAAATCTTGGAAATTACACCCAGGAAATCTTGGAAATTACACCCAGCATGTCTTCTAAATTATCCAATACTGGCGATTTCCTAAAAGTAAATGTTAACACTCGGGAGGATTACATAGGAATCCAGAGATATTCGCCTGACAAGAAACTGGAGTACAAATCTTACCTTCTGAATGATGAAAAGACTTTAAAGGTTGTTATCTACCGATCTGCACGCAGACAGAGCAGATAAAATCTGAATTGGAGATCTTGGGGCTGAGGCCAAAAAGCGTCACGCAATTGACACGAGGTCCCAAGGCCAACAAAGTATATATGCCGCTGTTCTATATGCAGCTTCCTAAAACCCCGGATAATTCTAATATTTATAAAATGTATAATATTATGTATACCGAAATTAAGGTCGAGAGGTACAGGGGATGCAAATAAGTAAGCCAATGCTACCGCTGCCAGTTCTTCGTACATGCCAGTATCTCGTGTCACCTACCCGCTCGCTGCGTAAAGTGTGCCTACAGAATACTATATTCAGAAGGTTCACTCCCATAGGAACCTATGGCAACATCGTTAACATAGGATTTCGCATAGACACTAGCGTTCGAGTAGCCAACCATTGCCGCTATGACGTATAAAGAGCTCGACTGCTAGATTTGGCGACTATCGCTCAATTGGCAATTTTATGTTAATGCGGCCAAAAAAACGAATTACGGAACTGTACTTTTATAATTTTTTTAAACTATAAACATGATCAGCATTTAAAAATACTATCTATAATATGTGTAAATTTAAATAAATATAGATATATATTTAATTCATGCAATCATAAACTAAATAAAAAAAATGACGCATTGCATCACTGTAAATCATTATACACTAAAAATTACAAGCTAACATACCCAAAAGACTAAAATATTATATAATATTTTCAGCCTAAAAAGTATACTAGCATGTTGATAGTTAAATTGCTTAGTTCTTAATTTATTCTGGGATGCTGTTATTATATATATATATATTTTTAAATACACTAATATTATTATACTAAATAACTAATTTACATGAATGCATTATAAAAGGCGTCGAACTCAATCGTTAATTAGAAAAGGGGGGGATTATTTTCCACATTACGCCAGTTAGTAAAAAGCATTTAAATATATACACATTCAACTTCCTCTAGAAAAAGCTATCTAAATATCAATTTTTATACATTTTATATAAATATGGAAAAGGTTTTTTAACTAATAATGCCACTGCTTCTTAGAATTTAATCTAGGCCAGTGATAATACTGCACCAATTTCTTATGATGAACACGTGCATAGGATGAAATATGGGATAGATAACAAATATTTTTTTTATTTAAATAAAAATAACTTACATACCTTGTAAACATAATTCATTTTCTTTTAGTAATCCATAAAAAATAAAATAATTGATTATAAAATCCAAAATAGGAGCGAAAATAGGTTAACCACATGTAAACATGCGACAAAGTTCTTCCAAGTTCCAAATGTTTCGTTCAGTGCCAAATAGGGTTATATTAGCAGGACGTCTTGGCGAAAACCGTCACAGACCATCGCCAAGCGTGCCAACCTTGATATTTTGGTTGGCGGTTGGGGGCGCTGAAAGTCGAGTGAAATATCTGTATTTATTAATCTGTGAGTGTGCCCAAGCCCACATTACCAGCGAGTGTACCAAAGCACCTGAAACCCCCTGCGTGTGCGTCAATTGTGGCGGCGCACACCCGGCATCTTATCGGAACTGCCCTAAGTTCCCGAAATACCGTCCCCCCTGTCGACAAAGTTACTCCAGTTTCGGTCAAAGGTTCGTCGACCCCCCAGCGCTCATATGCCGCTGCCACGAATGCACGTCACGAGGCTTCCAAAAAGACCCAGGAGGTCACCCCCAAATTGTCGGACCCTAATAGAGCAATCACTAAAAACCAGACATCGTCCAAGACGAACTTCTAAATTTAATTTTCCGATTCGGTGAGCAGTATGGAACTGCCACCATTAGCAAGGTCGTTAAGACGGCCCTTCCCCACCTTCGGTCTGCTCAAACCGAGGTGGACAAAATTCAAATTCTTGAGAGTGTAAACGCCCTCATCTGCACTAATTAACCCCTCCTCCCCTTTGGCTATGGGTTTTCATCAAAGGAACTTGAGGGATATTACCATTGGCATCTGGAATGCCAATGGACACAGAGGTGAAATCCATGAGGCTAGGGACTTCTGTACAGTTTATAACTTAGAATTGTTTTTGGTTCAAGAAACCCACTTCAATCCAGGGAATCTCTGCAAGATTGCCAACTACGACTTATACAATGATGACAGGCCTCGTATTGGCTATCACACCGGCGGTGGGACTGCTATTTACGTGAGATGTAACCTTCCGCACAGTCGGATCCCCTCCCTCCCCTCCTGTCTGGAGAAGCTACTGTGGTGCAAGTAAATCTACCAAACAACCCTGGCATTACCATTGAGTCTCTTTACCTTCCTCTAAGGTATACTAATACTGACCTGACTATTGCTGACCTAAAAACCCTCTTCAAAATTCCCCCCCCATGTGATAGTTGCTGGTGACTTCAACGCTAAGCATCAAGCCTGGGGGTGTGCATCATCGAATCCTCGCGATCTAGCGCTGGTCCGACGAGAATAACCTTGATGTAGTAGCCCCAGGTCACCCCACCCATCTAAATATTGTAATTGATTTTGCCATCACCAGCAACATTCCCTATACTTATCACATGGAAGTAAGTAACCATCTTCTCTCTTATCATTTCCCCATCTTGTATACCTTAGAAATGAATCATTTCTCCCTTGTTACCCCAGCTAAACTGAGAACTAGCTGGGTAACATTCAAAAACCTTCTTACTAAAAACCCGTACCCCCTCCCCACTACGTCGAATTGGACAACGGACCTCGCGGATGCAGAGGTGGAAAAGCTCGAAAATGTGCTCCGAGAAGCCTTCTCTGCATCTTCGAGGTCCAGGACCGCCAAGGTTAATTATTATAAACTACCCCCTGGTATACAAGATATGATCAGAGACAGGAACCGGCTCCGCAAGGAGTGGCAGGCCAGTAGAGACCCCAACCTTAAACGTGAGCTAAACTTCCTTAGAGCGCAAGTCCTTAACGACTCAGAGTCCTAACGACTTAGAGTCCTTAATGACTCAGAACAACACTATTTGGAGGACAACCTCACGTATTCGTAGGCACAAAACATACATTTCAGCCCTTAACGGTCTAAATTGCAGGGCTATCTCGAACACACAGAAGGCTGAACTGCTCCTAGAAATCAGTTTGAACTTCACTACGATGTAATCGATTCTCTGACGGTTGCATTGGTGGATCCCATGGTTGAACAATTCATCTTCACTTCATCTGCAAATAAGCTCAGAAAGGTTGAACTTTCTGACATCACCCCTTATATTAAAAAACTGAAGAAAAACAAAGCACCTGAGAGAGACCAAATTTTTACTAACATGATTAAAAACCTATCTAATTTCTACCTTTCCTATCTTGTATTCCTTTTTAATAAACTTCTTATGTTAAATTATTTTCCACGGGCTTGGAAGGTGGCCATTGTGTCCCCCCTCCCCATGCCCTGCCTAAACCATTCTAAACTTTCGAACTATCGTCCCATCTCTTTACTCTCCTGTATCTCCAAACTTTTCGAGAATGTCTTGGTTCAACATCTGGATGAGTTCTGCAGCCTTAACGATGTTGTCATTCCTGAACAATATGGGTTCAGGAGGAAGCACTCCACGCAACATCATTTGCTTAGGGTTGCGGAACTCATTCACGAGGCTCGCTCCAAGCATCTCACCTCTACTATCGTCTATCTGGATATCCAAAAAGTCTTTGTTAAGGTGTGGATATCTGGGCTCCTCTTTAAACTTATTGTTCTTTGCTATCCTGCTCACCTCTTTAAAATCCTTCACTCTTATCTAACGGAGCGTAGATTCGTGGTAAGAGTTTCTACTTCTCTCTCCTCGCCCAGGAACATACTCAGCGGGGTCCCACATGGTTCCCTTGTTGGCCCTAAATTGTTCAACCTATACATTAATGATCTCCCACGTTTCCCCGGTGTCACCTTAGACTTGTACGCCGACGACACGGCCCTGCTTGCACAACATAAACAAACACAAGTCGTGCACGAAACCCTCCAAACCTACCTCGACTCCATGGTTAACAAATTGACGTATCAAAATCAATGTCAGCAAATGTGCCGCTGTCATTCCCCCCCCCCCCTGCCGGATCCCAGCCACTAATTTAACTTTGAACAACGAGCCAATTCCCTGGCAAACTAGCTACAAGTACCTTGAAGTGTACTTAGATTCAAATCTTACGTGGAAACTTCACATCTCTGAAATCTGTCAGAAAGTGAAGTTTGCACTCGCCCATATGCGCCCCCTCTTGGCTGGTAACAGCCGCTTGTCCACGAGAAATAAGTTATTGCTGTACAAGTTCTGCATATGTCTAATTATGACGTACGAATCTCCAATCTGGGGAGCCGCAGCTGAGATTCACCTTAAGAAGCTTCAAGTTGTGCAAAATATTGCACCTCGTACTTTTATTAGGTTTCCGAGTTACGTCCGACTAGAAGTTGTGCACAGAGATCTAAACATTAAACCCTTTTTAGAACATATTCAAAATCTTGCTCAAAATTTCTTCAAAGATCTCAGTAGAGTAAATAATCCCACGCTAGATAACATCCCACGGTACAACCTAGCACACCCGAAGGCGCGCAAGCGCCCCAGGGCACTGCTGCGGCGAACCCCGAAAGATGCAGTCTTCCGCCCCACTCGGGGTCGGCCCATCTAGCATTGTTTTATATCTGCTCTCCCCACCCCCTCTTTTTTTTTTTTAACTCTAGCTAACTCCGTGCCCCTCCCTGGTATTTGGGAACTTACGTATTTTCGACGAACCTTTTTAAACTCAATGGATTGGTTTTTTTTAACCCCCCCCCTGTTCTCAAGCTCAAGGCCCTGCGCCCCCAAGGGCGCGTCTCTATCTCCCCTCTTTCGTTCCGCTGGGTGCCTGCTTGGGCCCCAGCACTCTCCTCTTTCTGTAAGACTTGGGGAAGGGACGACTCGGTCGCCCCCCCCTCCTCCCAAGCGAACTCTAGATTTAAACTCTCATTTATATAATTCTCCTTCGTTTTTTACTTTTCTGACAGACAGACACACACAGACGTCACTCTAAAAATAGTTTTTTCGTATTCTAGAGGTCTCGAAACGTGAAGATCCGTCGAAAACTCGAGTTGCGATTTTCGGCATGATTCCAATACCTTCCCTATACATAACCATGTATTGCAGGGAAAGTAAAAATCTGATGTGGGCAGCACATGACTTTCGCTGCAGACTTATATTCACGTTCTCTGTATTTTAATTACATTTAATTCAATTTTCGTTCTTATTTGATAACTGGACTTCTTTTCAAAGGCGGCGTAGAGAATATACGAAAAACCGAAAATATCTCGAGAACGGGTAGTCCTAGTGTAATGGAGCAGGTCTCATTCTTTTCTTCGTTAAAAATTACGTATAAAACAAGCATTTAATGGATATATTTCAGCATACGTAGTTTTTTATTTTAGATTTCGTCGATTTTTGCGGGACATTTTGCAAAAAAAGGAAGGTTATGTTTGCCCGAAATGTACCAAAATCTAATCAGCACCAAGATGACCCACAAGCAACTTATCTACCAAATTTTGTGAAATTCGGTTCATTTGATTTTCAACTAGAGGGGATACAAGATTTTGCGGGCCATTTCGCAAAAAAAGGCTGATTCTTTTATCCTAAATCGTACCCAAAACTAACCAGTACCAGATTCGCCCACAAGGGACTTACCTGAAACATTTTATGAAATTCGGTCAATTAGTTTTTTACTTAGAGTGGATACAATATCTGCCCATACAGACACACAGGCGTCACGATAAAAATAGTTTTTTCGTATTCTAGAGGCCTGGAAACGTAGATCCGTCGAAAACACGAGTTGCGATTTTTGACATGATTCCAATACTTTCCCTATACATTACCATGTATTTAGTACCGGTCAATTAGTTTTTTAGTTAGAGTGGATACAAAATCTGCACAGACTGACACAAACACACACAGAGGCGTCACGCTAAGAATAGTTTATTCGTATTCTAGAGGTCCCGAAACGTGTAGAACCGTCGAAAACTCGAGTTGCGATTTTCGGCATGATTCCAATACTTTCCCTATACTTTACCATGTATTGCAGGGAAAGTAAAAATCTGATGTGGGCTGCGCATGACTTTCCCTGCAGACTCAAATTCATTTTTTTTATTTCTTTAATAAATAACTCATTAGATTGAGTTTAATTGCACAAAATAACACTAAATTTGCGTTTTTATTCAATTTTTTTTTAATTTAGTAATCGGACATTTTTCCGAAACTCAACGTAACAAAAATGAAAGAAATCTCAAATATCTTGAGAACGGTTAGTCGTCCTGAAGTAATTGAGTTTGTTATATTCTTTTCATCGTCAAAAATTGCGTGTAAAACAAGAATTTAATTGATACATTTAGGCATACGTAGCTACTTTTTTTTTCGAATTTTTCGGGCCATTTCGTAAAAAAAAGGCAGGTTGTTCTTTTCCGAACCGTACCAAAATCTAACCAGCACTACAAGTAACTTATCTACCAAATATGTGAAATTTGGTCAATTAGTATTTTAGCTAGAGTGGATACATGAAATTTTTACATGCCATTTCGCAAAAAAAGGCGGGTTCTGTTTTTACGAATCCCACCAAGAACTAATCAGCACCCGGGTCTTACCTAAGTAACTTACATACCAAATTTTATGCAATTCGGTCCATTAATTTTTCAGTTAGAGTGGATACATACATTGCACAGCCAGTAGACAGACAGACACACACACACACACAGACGTCGCGCTAAAAATTGTGTTTTCATATTTTAGAGGTCCCAAAATGTGTAGATTCGTCAAAAACTCGAGTTGCGAATCTGATGTGAGCAGCACATGACTTTCACTACAGAAATAAATTAAGTTTCTAATTAATAATGCATTAATTTGAGTTTATTCAACCAAATAAGATATATAAGAAGGTTTACATCCGAGATGGATTTATACATATTTACATTTGATTATTGTAATTCAACGAGCAACATTACATACAATATGGATACATATATTTTCCCTTTTCAAAACACAACATATAAAGGGAAAAGCACATTGATTAACAATGAAGCAGTCAATGGTCAAAATCAAGAGGAAAATTAAGCTTATATAAAATAAACACATAGCTAATTTGAATATTGTGATATAACAAACTGACATATTATATCAATATATATTTTCGCTTATAAAATACAACATAAGAGTAAAAACATAGCCTGACGTTGCGACAATCACAGCAATAATAGAGAAAAACAGTTTAAATTTCAGATGGCTTAAACTATACATATAACTGAAATGTAGATGATTATTGTAATTTAAAAAGCAAATTTACATATGATATGAAAATATGTTATCTAGTAAGAAATACAAGATAGGAGTTAAAACATAGCTTGACATTGCGACATTCACTGTGCATAGACGAAAATATAAAAAAGTTTAAATTTCAGATGACTGAAACTATAAATATAACTGAAATACAGATGTTTATTGTAATTTAAAACGCAAATTTACATATGATATGATACAAAACATATTTTCTCTTATAAAATTCAACATAAGAGTGAAAACATAGCCTAACATTGCGACATTCACTGTGCAAAGACGGAAGTATAAAGCAGTATATATTTCAGATATTTTAAACTATACATATAGCTGAAAAATGGTTGATTATTGTAATTGTAAAAGCAAATTTACATATGATATGAAAACATATTTTCTCTTATAAAATTCAACATAAGAGTAAAAGCATAGCTTGACATTGCGACATTCAGTGTGCAAAGACGAAAACATAAAGCAGTTTAAATTTCAGATTGCTTAAACTATACATATAGCAAAAAATTATAATTTAAGACGCAAATTTATATATTATATGAAAACATATGTAAAGAATGTTTCCGCCCCAATCGAGACTCGAACCCTGAATCTCCGAGCTGGCCAGCCGACGCTCTACCGTTGAGCTATTGGGACGATATTGTAAGTTCTTATCTCTGAAGTGGATTCTACATTCTTCACACTTTGTCAAATTGGTGGGTGACTGAAAATCCGCCTGATCACCTCCTTGCCATTTTTACCTCAAGTTAGCCTCCTGCCGCTACTATTTTTATCCAGGCTAGTATCCTGCTACTATTTTTACCCAGGTTAGCATCCTGCGTAGTCGTTATCCTTTTTGTCGGCGCTGAATATTCCAGAGTCCACTGCATCTGTGGACTGGAGTCACTTTCATATTTAAGAGATCTTTGCTCTAACCTTTAGGGTTAATTCGTTCGGGCGCCATTGTAAAGAACCTTGCCGCACCAACCGGGACTCAAACCCTGGATCTTCGAACTGGCCAGCCGATGCTCTACCGTTGGGCTATTGGGACGATATCTGCAAAGTGGACTCTACATATTTTGTATAATAAAATACAACATAAGAGTAAAACATAGCCTGACATTGCGACATTCACTATCCAAAGACGCAAGTATAAAACAGATTATATTTTAGATGGCTTAAACTATACATATAGCTGAAATATATAGTTGATTATTGTAACTTAGGAAAAAAATTTGTATGAAAACATATTTTCTCATAAAATACAGCATAAGAGTAACAACATAGTTTAACATTGCGACATTCACTATCCAAAGACGCAAGTATAAAACAGATTATATTTTAGATGGCTTAAACTATACATATAGCTGAAATATATAGTTGATTATTGTAACTTAGGAAAAAAATTTGTATGAAAACATATTTTCTCATAAAATACAGCATAAGAGTAACAACATAGTTTAACATTGCGACATTCACTATCCAAAGACGCAAGTATAAAACAGATTATATTTTAGATGGCTTAAACTATACATAAAGCTGAAATATATAGTTGATTATTGTAATTTAAGAAGCAAATTTGTATGAAAACATATTTTCTCTTATTAAATACAGCATAAGAATAATAACATGGTTTAATATTGCGACATTCACTGTGCAAAGACAAAAATATAAAGCAGTTTAAATTTCAAATGCTTTAAACTATACAATTATATAATATATATTTGATTTTATTGTAATTATGTGAGGCAAATATATATAATATGCCTATATTTCCCTGTATAAAATATAACGTATAAAAAGAAAACACTTGATCAACATATTAAAATTCAAGATACAAAATCAAAAAAACTTACGTTCTAGATAACTTAATACAAAATACAAATGTTTATCAATTTTAGAGCACTAAATGGAATACATCAACTTTTCTCAAACTGAATATTTAACAGCCAGTTTTATTTAGTTCAATTTTTCTTCTGAAAAATGTTATCTGTAAATTGTAAACTCATAATAGGAACATATCCAAATACAAAATTAAGAATATATACAATAGTAGTTTTTGACTTAAGATAAAAAGATTTCTCAAATTTAAGTAAAATGTAGAGATATCTTATTAGATTTTCAAAATTAAGTTAACGCAAACCACATCAAAATTGAAAGCAAATTTAGCAAAATATTGCTAAAAACTGCACTTTTATACATTGCAATTTTTCTAATTTAGCCTTTCTTTAAATCCTCAAATTCAAATTTATGTGTCTATCGACATGTTTATAAAAAGTTATTATCCTATTTACTTAAAATTTACTATACATATCAAACAAATGCATACATTAAATATATTTTGTTTTATGTTTGAATAATAAATTTATAAAAATATATTTATGTGTATTAAATATGAAATTAAATATGATGAAATATAGTGTAAAATATGAAAATTAACATTTAAAATTTTTCAAAAATACTTTTTGGTAAAATATTTTTATATATTTCAAGTTTAGTGTATAGAACCATAGCATTAAATAGCTTCACTTTAATGGGAAAAAATGGTTCTTGTAATTATATTTGAAAGGTAAACTTACAGACAGTGTATAATTTATTTTTTAACTAAGTATGACTTATCGTAAAAGCATATGTTTAAAAATAAGCCATGGTATATATTATTAAAACAGTAATATTTTCATTATTCATAATATGCAACTGTTGAAATATAAAATTTCCATTAAAAAATCTTAAAATCCCGCTCCTTCCTTAATCAAAATCAAAGTTATAGCAAATACATCTATCTATTCACTCTCGAAAACTATCTCCCCTTAAAGTAAATTTCGGGCGATTGTATAGTTTCTAAATCTTCTATTTACAGATATTTCATGTTAGAAAATGCAAGTTTCTGGCTTAAACAAATTATTATGAACGATGATATTTTATTTATTAATATCATTTTTAACCTGTTCCTTACATTTATTCCTTGCATGTGAAAATCCAAATTTCTGTACTACATTACCATGAACCGTATTTATTCCTAGAAGTTATATTTATTTTAAACTACAATGTTTGTTTCAAAATAGGAATAAAACAGATGTACTCGGAAAAAATAATTTTATATTTTGTTATATATCATTTTTATTTTACAATATACTCAACATTTTATTTCATTAATTTAATATATTCGATTATATAGAAAATGCTGTTGCAGTTGGAAGACAGTTAGAAATTTTAAAAGTTTTGTTTGTCTTAAGATTCTCAATTTCAAGAAGTGTAAAGTCCTTTTCCTTCGGCTCTGCTGGAGGTTTAAATTTTCCCAAGATATAGAGCCCACATAGGTTTGTTACTCTACTCAAAGCCACATACATCATGGAACGTGTTATCCGTTGAGATTTGTTAAAGTCTATACAGATTTGTTCATATGTTTGTCCTTGACTTTTGTGGATGGTAATGGCCTCTGCTGGCGTGACTGGGAACTGTTTTCTAATTATATGATATTCTAATTTATTCGAAATGTTTAAAGTTATAGAACTTTTTAAAATAGGGGTTAATTTTGAATCTTATTTTCTCCTTTCCATAATATCCTTGTAAGGTATTCGTGCTTTATTTCCTACAGTATTTATGCCAAAATCTATCCACAGAATATGAGGTTTACTCGAACAATCAGTTTCAAATGTAACTTTGTTTAAAATGCCACACGCACCATTTACTAGGCAATCTTCTACATCAATATTCGATGTTACCATGTATTTAACTCCAATTTTTAATTTTATCATAAACATTAACCCGTTTACTTCACATTTTGGTTTCATTTTTCGATATTCTAAAATTTTATTTTTATTTATTATTAACTTTTCACAAAATTGTGTCTATTGCTGCTGACTTATATTCTTCACCTGTCATCTCTTCTATTTTCTTCTCATTAAACATATCAACATTCTTGTTTTTCGCGAATAGTCGAATCGCTGTTTTGGGATCATCGGATTCTTGAATTTCGATGGGATTTGAGTAAATTTATATCATTTTCTGTCATTTTCCCAATATCTAAGTTGTTAAAAGCTTCTATAAATAATTTTTCATCTTTTTGTCTCAAAATTTCTGTGAGCTCAAAATATTTAAATTCTTCCAAAAGAGGATTTAAGTCAATAAGATTACATATTTCATTATTGGATGGTAATTTAAAAATTGATGTATCCATTACGGGTGGCAGTTGTTTCAAATCGTCAACAAGAATCACTGATATGCCTCCAAATGATTTATTTACTCCTATAATTGGTCGTAGTCTTGTGTCAACTCGAAAAAGAAGCGTACTACCCACCATTGAAATTTCATCAGTGATGAGCAATTTTAAATCAAATAGCTTTTCTCTAATGTTATTTGTAACATCGGATGAAAGCTCTAGCATTTGGCCACCAAATTGTGTTACTGGAAGTGCAAATGCTGTATGCAGCGTAATACCATTAATAAGAAAAGTAGCCTTTCCCGAAGGGGCACATAATAAAACAACCAATTTTTCAGCAAGAATCAACGTCAACAAGAATCACTGATATGCCTCCAAATGATTTATTTACTCCTATAATTGGTCGTAGTCTTGTGTCAACTCGAAAAAGAAGCGTACTACCCACCATTGAAATTTCATCAGTGATGAGCAATTTTAAATCAAATAGCTTTTCTCTAATGTTATTTGTAACATCGGATGAAAGCTCTAGCATTTGGCCACCAAATTGTGTTACTGGAAGTGCAAATGCTGTATGCAGCGTAATACCATTAATAAGAAAAGTAGCCTTTCCCGAAGGGGCACATAATAAAACAACCAATTTTTCAGCAAGAATCAACGTCAACAAGAATCACTGATATGCCTCCAAATGATTTATTTACTCCTATAATTGGTCGTAGTCTTGTGTCAACTCGAAAAAGAAGCGTACTACCCACCATTGAAATTTCATCAGTGATGAGCAATTTTAAATCAAATAGCTTTTCTCTAATGTTATTTGTAACATCGGATGAAAGCTCTAGCATTTGGCCACCAAATTGTGTTACTGGAAGTGCAAATGCTGTATGCAGCGTAATACCATTAATAAGAAAAGTAGCCTTTCCCGAAGGGGCACATAATAAAACAACCAATTTTTCAGCAAGAATCAACGTCAACAAGAATCACTGATATGCCTCCAAATGATTTATTTACTCCTATAATTGGTCGTAGTCTTGTGTCAACTCGAAAAAGAAGCGTACTACCCACCATTGAAATTTCATCAGTGATGAGCAATTTTAAATCAAATAGCTTTTCTCTAATGTTATTTGTAACATCGGATGAAAGCTCTAGCATTTGGCCACCAAATTGTGTTACTGGAAGTGCAAATGCTGTATGCAGCGTAATACCATTAATAAGAAAAGTAGCCTTTCCCGAAGGGGCACATAATAAAACAACCAATTTTTCAGCAAGAATCAACGTCAACAAGAATCACTGATATGCCTCCAAATGATTTATTTACTCCTATAATTGGTCGTAGTCTTGTGTCAACTCGAAAAAGAAGCGTACTACCCACCATTGAAATTTCATCAGTGATGAGCAATTTTAAATCAAATAGCTTTTCTCTAATGTTATTTGTAACATCGGATGAAAGCTCTAGCATTTGGCCACCAAATTGTGTTACTGGAAGTGCAAATGCTGTATGCAGCGTAATACCATTAATAAGAAAAGTAGCCTTTCCCGAAGGGGCACATAATAAAACAACCAATTTTTCAGCAAGAATCAACGTCAACAAGAATCACTGATATGCCTCCAAATGATTTATTTACTCCTATAATTGGTCGTAGTCTTGTGTCAACTCGAAAAAGAAGCGTACTACCCACCATTGAAATTTCATCAGTGATGAGCAATTTTAAATCAAATAGCTTTTCTCTAATGTTATTTGCAACATCGGATGAAAGCTCTAGCATTTGGCCACCAAATTGTGTTACTGGAAGTGCAAATGCTGTATGCAGGGTAATACCATTAATAAGAAAAGCAGCCTTTCCCGAAGGAGCACATAATAAAACAACCAATTTTTCAGGATTACTCCCAGGTTTTTTATCATAATAATTAGTTATAACTTGATAAATGGAATTGATTACGGTACTTTTTCCAACTCCAGCTGATCCGCTAATAAATATTCTAAGTGGCAACTGTCCACTTTTAAAACAGCGTAGAACATAATAAATTGCAAAAAGAGATCGTTGATTAAGTTTTTCTAACTGTAGCTTAATTTTTTGAGATTAAGCTCTTTGTGGACATGTAAAACGATTGACATTCTTGTCCTTATACACTGCCTGTCCACCTTGCTAAAAAATGTCATCTTGCTGTTCTTTTTCCAACTGATCGGAAACAAATTCTTCAACAATCTTCTCTTCATTATCTTGTAAATCTGTTTGAACCTTGATCATAAATTCATCCATAATTTCATCAGCAAGTACACAAAATTTTTCGTTGTTTTCATTTATTTGTTCCACATTTTCATTATACACTTTCTGTTGATCTATATTTTAAATTTCACTAGATTCATCCCGCCAAGGTAAAAATAACAAAATCTGTTCTGTATAATTGTATGGGTCTTCTGCCAGTTTGTATCGTGTATATCGAATTACTGCAGTTTTCTTACGAAATCTGAATTTTGCAGTTTGTTCATCAATATCCTCATTAAAGTTTTCTTCATATTCATTTTTATACCTGTAAGTAGATGCAAAGTTCGCTAAACAAATGTTTTCCAATTTTAATGGCCTCTTACTGTATTTAGAAATTACATTTTCCACATATATATCAGTTGAGTCCTTATCTGATAATTTTAGTTCTTTGTTTGATTTCAGCATTGATACACTACACGTTCGTCTTTTGGATTGGTATTTATAAATATAGTACTTCGGCTGCTTTTGGACAATGGTATTGTTAAAACATGATATAATGCCTCTTGAGCTGGCATAAGATTGTTATTTAGAAAAACATTACTGATCTGTCGAAATTTTTCTTTAATACTCCTATTCCCCTTGTTTAAGTTTGATTCTGCATCTCTAAGAAGCTTTGAAAGGCCAGCATCAACTTTCCCTATGTAATGTATTATATAAAGCTACTCCATATTCTTCCAATACAAACTGGAAGTCCATATTTGATTCAAATAAATGTAAAATATCCTTATTGTAACAAATAATACCTACTTCTAAGCTGCTACTGCTTCTTAAAAAAACTGTACTTCTTTTCAATGGATATCGAACAGCTGTAAAGTATTCCTGCTCGGTCATTTTCAATCTTTTCAAAATATCAGCAAAATTGACAAATTCCTGCTTTTTAAAGAAATGCATCATTAACTTCTTTATTTCCTTTAATTTACATTTAGTATTTTCATTTTTTTCGTCATCTACCAAAAGTTCTTAAATCATGGTCTTAGATATTACAGGTTGAGGAAAATTATATCTACATTGTAGTCTATTTTTCTTTCCCTTATAGCAAGTATGTGTATGCTTATGTCTCTAAACTGCCATGAAAGGGTCATCTTCATTATATTCACATGTTATAAATTTATCTATAAACTCTGTGCATTCATCTACCTTTTCAATATTTCTATGGTTATATTTTGGGGAATTCTTTAACCAAAGAAAAATATGTTCGTGGGGAGAGCCCCTCATTTGAAATTCCACTCTTTCATAACTATCTTCTACCTTGTACTGTTCGAATATGCTATCCCCCTGTTTCAATAAACTAATCATTTTGTTGCACTTATAATCAAAGTACCTTGCACAAGTAACTGGATCATTTCTAACTAATTCAAACTTTACACTGTGTTCCAGTTTAAGTGCTTCCTGTAGAGATAAATCTTTGTTCTTCAATTTTGAAAGGCACTGTATTAATTCTGGCCAGATTCCCTCACCAGCTGATAATGCTAAAAATAGAGTTGGAGATTCTAATTGCCTTATTGTTGCCATTAAATCTCTTTTTTTGCTTTCCCAATATGAAGGGGAAGATCGAATCTGCTTCAAAACTTTATAACTTGCATCAAATTTCAACATATTATCTACAAAATTTTGATCTAAAACATTTTCGGCACATGTATTGTTATATATTTTAGTCTTACGAAGACACATATTAATACTTGCCAAACATGATAATTCCAATTTTTTTTCGCCATAAATAGTACTCTTGTTGGGGTGCATGATCTTCGATCCTAACGTCTACTTTCTGATTTTATTCTGTCATTATAAGTTATGAACGCTGATAGCTCCATTTTATGTCCCAAAAATATTTTTGGAAAGCATAATTCATCGATTTCGTCAATCATATGCCAAGGAATGGGTGGTCGTCCTGGTGCCATAATTCTTACTTTGTCAGCCAGTTCTTGATTCCTGTCCATCAACATAACATCTTCATTTCTATTTTCTTCATCCAGTTCAAAATCATCCGAAAATTCAATAACCTCTACTTCATTTTCTATATTATCATCATTTATTTTACAGTTTTTTTTTAAAAAAAGAATTATTATTATTTTCATTGGTAGTATTGAAAGTATGATCTGAACTATCTATATAAATAAAATTGAAAATCTGTCTGTCTGTCTGTCTGTCTGTTTGTCACACCATCACGGGAGAACGGCTGAACCGAATTTGATGAAATTTTGTGGGTCGCCTGGAAATAGCCCCACTTAAAATTTAGTCCGTGTTTTGAGTTTCTACGACCAGTGGTTCTCGAGATATTAGTAAAAAACGAAATTTTCGTTTGTCTCATCATCACGGGAAAACGGCTAAACCGAATTTAATGAAATTTTGTGGATAGCCTTGAAATAGCCCCCCATAAATTTAGTCCAAGTTTCGAGTTTCTAAGAACAGGGGTTATCGCGATATTAATGAAAAACGGAACTTTTATTATAGGAGTTCTACTCTCCAACTCCGTGGTTTATCCAAACGGAAAGGATAAAAATCGTTTGTTTAAAGCATCAAAGGGAATTAAAACTTTATTTTTGAGTTTGATGCAGGATTTTTGCAATAAATAGTCACTATCTGAAAGCATGAATTGTTTGATACATGAATTTAAATCGAAAAATCTACCTCCATGTTTTATATTTCACAAGCTTTTACTCAACGATTAGAAGTATAAAGAAATTAAAATGGTTATTTAATTTCGCATTTTATGAGGACGATTCTATCTTATATCATGTTGCTAGGCAAAGGAATGGAATTAAATGTGTTTGTTAATGATTATTATTATTTTTTCGATTTGAATAATAAATAAATGGATATTAAAATATATCTTATAAATGAACGGTTTGATTTTTTTTTTAATTATATTAATTGGAAACTGCATACATCACTTTCATGTATTTTAGCAAGGAGGTTTTAAGCTTATATATTGTGTTTAGCTAATAAACTCATATTCTGTTTACCCAATAAATTCATTTATACAATTGTTTAAACAGAAAAAGAGTAGAATGGGTATATCTTCTAATAATATTTTAGTGTTTTCATTTAGTATATACAAACTAGATCGCGATATTTTATTCAGATCTGCGAATTTAGAGCTACGAATTTGGCTGGATGTCGCTAACTTGGCAAATTTCTTAAAAGTTGCCAAATTGATTGAAATGTCCCCAAATTGATAAAAATGACGTAAATCAATGAATTTTATTTTGTTTTGTTAAAAGAAAGTACTGAAATGGTGTTTCGTTAGCATTTGTCTGTCAGTCCAATCGCCCTACTTAGTAACCCATTTAGCGAATTTTTAAAATGTCACCAAATTGATAAAAATATTTATTAATCCATAAAAATATTTATTAATCCATAAAAATATTTTGAAATTGATAAATTGCCCTAAATAAAAGAAATTGTGTTTTTTTAGGGGATAATATTTTGATGATGGTTCGTCAATTTATCGTCAAGTAGGACTGTCAGTTCTACAGTCCCACTTGGCGATAAATTTGGCGATTTTTTAAAATGTCGCCAAACCTTCATTAGAGATATTCAGACGATATTTTGACCACCAATTTATTTGAAGCAAATCATAACATGTCGCTTAACAACGGATTTAAATTTAATGTGTTTATGAGGAAGAAGATTTTTATTAAATCTTTTCCGATTTTAATGATGAAGATATGAATATAAAATAAATTTCATTGCCATCGTATTTTTGACTGGATAATATCAATTACGATCTTCATGTTTAAACATTATTATTATTGATGTTTTCGAGGATTATTGATTCAGAGGTTATTGATATTTTCAATTTCTTATGGCATTGTTTTTATTGCGGCAAAAATTGTTGAAACTCATATATTGTACGTTGTACGAGTAATCTTCTACAAATGCACGGGTATATCTTCTAATGTAAGAGAATATAAATAGTACATGTATATTGGCATATATTGAAATCAAGCCTTCCGGTATGAAGATCACGGGGATTATTGATATTTTTAATTTATTAAGTAATCTGTTATATATTGGCAAAAAATTTTCAAACTAAATATTATAATACGGGTAATCTTTTACTAACACTAGGACATATCTTCTAATCTATGACATTATAAGTAGTACGGGTTTATCTTCCCATATAATTTTAGCACTTTCATTTGGGCATATATTGGAATTAATTACTGCCTACTGGTTTAAAGATTGCGGATTTATTGATATTTTCAATTTATATATGTAATCTACTAATACAGGTTGTATCTTCTAATATTCGCGCATATAAGTGGTACGGGTCCCATACAATACGCTATTATTTTGCATATATTGATTCAATTCCATACTTTTTATAAATTTGCTTACAAAAAAGGCGAGGATATTTTATTCTTCAGATCTACACGTGAAGATAATTTTGAATAACGAGAACAGCCATTCCTTAACTTCTTTTTAGGAGCATTATGTTAAATATTTTAACAGAATATTTTGATGAAAAATGCCATTAAGTATACTATAGGAATTTGCACATGAGTGTGAATTTTAAGTTTCTTTATATTATATACTCCGTACGAAGAACGGGTATGCTGCTAGTCTACAATAAAATCTATTATCTCATGATTTTTACCTTCGTACAATTTTAGGTAATGATGGTCAATTATAATATTGTGCATTTCGTACAAAGGCGTATTTACAAGAAATTTCAAAGCTTCACATACAGCGGCTGGCCGTATTGTTTCAAACATATAATGAATTGAATACTCTAATGTCTTTTTAATTTTACTTGTATCGTTGCCATCTGTTCAGAAGTCCTTGGCAGAACATTCAGCATATTGTTGATTTTTACAGGAATGTTTACAACACTTCCTTTCAAACCTATTTGGGGATTTATTGAAAATTATTTAAGAGGTTGAATTTGCATAAAATTTATATATGGAGATATCATTCTCTCTTCTAGAGGTGTTAAACGTTTTAGAATCTCGGGGATCTCAACAAATTTCAGTCCATTATTAGTGGCTAGTTTTGGAACTTTTCCTTTAATATATATCTGTGACATGTTTTCCATATATAATCGGATGCATATTTATGGATTTATTCTATGAAATCTTTAGAATGGGTTTCGACAAGTTTTGAAATATTTATATGAACAACAGAGTGGCTGAAAAACAAGGATTCGCAACAGCTACAAATAACATTTGGTAATTCAGCACAATCTCTAAAATATTTCAAAAGATTATTTTCTTTTTCACCATCATTTCTCATAAGTTGTCTTTGCAAGTTTTCTCTAAATTTTAATAAATCAATGTTCCGTTTCATTTCTTTCGATTTTCTATTTGTAATTTTTTCTGCCTGTTTATAAACGCTACTTTTTCGCACTTTCCTCATTCTTTCTTTATTTAGTATATGCTCTCCTTTTCTGTATTTTCCATATTTTCGCAATCCAATCATATGATTTTTGTTTCTCGATTTTTCTTTTTCTTTGTAATTTTTATTTTTTCTTAACGCTGTTTTGTGTTCTTTAAAAGCATTTCTTTCCTTTTCTTTATATTCCTCATTTTTTCGAATGGTAGTCATGATCTGTTTGTTTTTTATTCTTTCCTTCCCTTTGTACTCTTCATTTTTTCTTAACGCTGTCTTGCGTTCTTTATCAACATTTCTTTCCAAATCTTTATACTCTTTTTTTTCTCGTAACTTATGTTTCCGTCCTCTATCGTTCTTTATTTTTATAATGTTGATTTTTTCTTAAATTAGTCATGCGCATTTTGTTACAGATTTTTGCAATTTCTAATCTTTCTGACTTGCACTTTCTTTTTTTTTTGTAACTTCATATTCAGTATTTCTGAAATCTTCATTAGTTCTTTTTATCTTTAGCCTACTCCTATTAGTTTCATTTTCTTGTGCCTTATATTCACCCAATGATCTTTTTACAGAAATGTTTGTACTCATTTCCTTCTTCCGTGTTCAATATAATTTTTGTTTTGTTTTCGTTTTAAAAAATAATTTATTTCAGATGACTAACTTTTCCTTTTTGATTTCAATAGCAATAACGATAAGTTTAAAATTAAGAAATGTGTTTAAAATACTGCCAATAAAATATTATCCGTATCGTTAATAAAATTTCTTAAATTAAAGAAAGCATATTTTATACTTCAAATAGTTTAAATGTTGTACGTCATATTTTGCATATGATCAAATTCTTAGATTTTCTTATCGTTTCAGTGAAATATCAATATAACCTCAGCAATTTATGGAATTGATAAACAAAATCTTAGCTTTACTTATTTTAACAGTTTTCTTATCTATTGAATAGAATATTAATATAACTTAAGCAATTTATCGAATTCAAAAATAAGATAATTATTTTGCATTGGAACATTTTATTTTTTGCCTTGAAACTCTGAGAAGCGTATCCTTATTGCAATTTCGTAAAGGGTAATTTTATAATGTCAGTTTAATCTTATGTTAATATTATAAGCATAATCGTAAATTTAACAATCAATTAGAGTATATAAGCAGTTATAAAAATATCAATGCATATAATAACAATTTAAGTTTTTCGTATTTAACATTATTCTCATCTGCTGAACTTAATATCAATAAAACCTCATCTTTACCAAAATGAAATAATCGTTCTGTATTAGAACATTTTGTTAACTTGCTAGTCTAAAAAACGTATCTATGTTGAAATTTTTTGAAGGACAATTGCATTACGCCATTTTATTATAATGCTTAATATATAATTCATATTATATTAAATGTATAATCCCAAAATTAGCAATCAATTATAATATATAAGAATCCATAAAAATATGTATATTATATATAGCGTATTATATATAGCATAATAAGAATCCTATCAACACTTTTGCGTAAATTATTTATCCTACTATCTCTAATATAAACACAATTATACATTTATATGCGTACAAATTAATATTAAATTAACACATTGAGTATACAATTTCCTTCTCGTATCTATAAAATACAGCTTCTCAGAATACAATTAAAAAAATTTAAGAATACATTCAATTTTGAATAGACATAAATAATTAACTGCATTTCAATTATTTACATTAGGAAACAAAATATATTTTCATATTTAAAGAACATTCTTTATATTCTCAAAAAATATGAAAACTTAAATCAAATAAATAAACCAATATATTAATTACTTCAAAACTTAATATTATATTAAAAAGTAGAAACATACAATTTAAAAGCTTGTTATAATCGCTAACTTACATTATTTAATAACATTTTTATGTCCAAATATTTAAAAAATGCATTCCATTTTGAAAAGAACATTTCAAAATCATTAAATTCAAAATGTTGCCAACGAGTAAGATATAAAATTTATTTTGCATTTAAAAAATATATTTTCGTCTGCGTTTAATTCTCTACATAAAAAATATGAAGCCGCTGGAAGCTGTTCAATGAATAAACAAGAAAGATCAATCATGCTTAAAGCATTGATTGATAACACTTTCCAACTTCAATGCAATTTTATTTAAACATGTCTAAAATGCATTACATTCCTCGGTAATATTTTAAAACTTATAGTAAATTAATGTAGTACTGTGATATTTGAAAACTTAAACTTTCATAGAAAAAATGAACATTATTCAAATGACGGCATTAAAATATAAATTGTCTGGTTTAAACATCTCTAAAATGCGATACGTTCCTTGGTAATATTTTTAAAACTATCATAATAATACGATAATTTATTATATTTGAAAAATTCATCGAAAACAACTGAAATTCATTCAAATAACGTCATAGAAAAAAAATCTGATGTGGGCAACACATGACTTTCCTTATATAATGTAATGAATTTACTACTTTTACAGTAAAAAAAATAGGTTTTTCTTATAGTAGATACTAATATTCTTTCCAAGATATTGAATTTTCGACAATTAATCGTCATTTTCATTGATTTAGCATTATTTTTATCCATTTGGCGAGATTTTCATTAATTTGGCAACATTTAAAAAAGTCGCCAAGTTGGCGACATTCCGCCAAATTCGTCGCCAAAATCTCGCCAAGCGTTATGCACTAAGAAAAAAGTTATTCTTACAGAAGATAAATGACTATTGGCGTTCAAATACAAAAGTATTATTCAAAGTATATTTTTTCATGAATGGAACGAGCTAGATCCACGAGAGTGATGTCACTCAATTTATCGCATGGTATTACATATGAAAAGTGAACATGTTTCTCAATAGGAATTTCTTTTTTTTATGTGACTTTTTCATAATTTTTTTGAAAAATGTACAATATCTCGAGAACGGTTCATGTTAGCGTTCTAAAATTTATGACAATCGTTTTCTAATGAAAAATTGCATAAGAAATGTCTATTTGCGTAACTTTATTAGCGGTTTTGATTTTTTGACGATTTTTTCAAAATTTCATTCGAAAATTTAGGGGGGTTCTGAACATTCGATTACGAATAAAAACAATAGGCTTCCAGTGTTTACGGATTGTGATTTTTGTACCAAATTTGGTTCGAATCGGTCCATTCGTTCGTCAGTTATCGTCTCCACAGACTCACTGACACACACACACACATACACACATACTTTCACACACACACACACACACACAGACATCACTTCAAAAATGTTTGATTCGTGATCAGGGATGCTTGAAACGTGCTCTCCCGTCGAAAACTCGAATTCGAATTTTCGACCCCGTCACAATACTTTCCTTATACATTATGTATATAAGGAAAGTAAAAATAGGTTTTTCTTATAGTAGATACTAATATTCTTTCCAAGATATTGAATTTTCGACAATTAGTCGTCATTTCATTGATTTAGCGTCATTTTTATCCATTTGGCGAGATTTTCGTTAAGTTGTCAACATTTCAAAAAGTCGCCAAGCTGGCGACATTCCGCCGAAATTCGTCGCCAAAATCTCGCCAAGCATAATGGACAAAGAAATAAGTTATTCTTACAGCAGATAAATGAATATTGGCGTTCAAATACAAAAGTATTACTCAAAGTATCTTTTTTCATGAATGGAATGAGCTAGATCCACGAGAATGATGTCATCCAATATATCGCATGGTATTACTGAAAAGTGAACATGTCTCTCAAGAGGAAATATTTTTATTTTATTTTATATGACTTTCTGATAATTTTTTTGAAAAATGTGCAATATCTCGGGAACTGTTCATGTTAGCGTTCTAAAATTTATGTCAATCGTTTTCTAATGAAAAATTGCATAAGAAATGTCTATATGCGTAACTTTATTAGTAGTTTTGATTTTTTGACTATTTTTTCCAAATTTCATTTGAAAATTTAGGGGTGTTCTTAACATTCGATCACGTATAAAAACAATAGGCTTCCAGTGTTTACGGATTGTGATTTTTGTACCAAATTTGGTTCGAATCGGTATATTCGTTCGTCAGTTATCGTCTCCACAGGCTCACTGACACACACACACACACACACATACTTTCACACACACACACACACACACACACATACATCACTTCAAAAATGTTTGATTCGTGATCAGGGATGCTTGAAACGTGCTCTCCCTTCGAAAACTCGAATTCGAATTTTCGACCCCGTCACAATACTTTCCTTATACATTATGTATATAAGGAAAGTAAAAATATCGCTGTAATTATGAACAAGTATTACATTATATTCTTTTTTATGAAAATACTGGTATATAAAAAATAGTCTGAAAATATTTAAGTTTAATTTTTTCTTATTAGTTGTTTAATACAAATATAGATGGCACTATTAGTTGTATATTTATTTCTACATGAAGAAATAATAAATATTTTGGCTTGTGTTAGCAAAGAACACAGCTATTACCACACAATATTTTTATTAGAATGCATGATAAAAAATCTGATGTGGGCAACACATGACTTTCCTTATATAATGTAATGAATTTACTACTTTTAGAGTAAAAAATAGGTTTTTCTTATAGTAGATACTAATATTCTTTCCAAGATATTGAATTTTCGACAATTAGTCGTCATTTTCATTGATTTAGCGTCATTTTTATCCATTTGGCGAGATTTTCGTTAATTTGGCAACATTTCAAAAAGTCGCCAAGTTGGCGACATTCCGCCAAATCCGTCGCCTAAATCTCGCCAAGCATTATGGACGAAGAAATAAGTTGTTCTTACAGCAGATAAATGTCTATTGGCGTTCAAATACAAAAGTATTACTTAAAGTATCTTTTTTCATGAATGGAACGAGCTAGATCCACAAGAATGATGTCACCCAATTTATCGCATGGTATAACATATGAAAAGTGAACATGTTTCTCAATAGGAAATATTTTTTTTTTATTTTATATGACTTTTTGATATTTTTCTTGAAAAATGTGCAATATCTCGAAAACGGTTCATGTTAGCGTTCTAAAATTTATGCCAATCGTTTTCTAATGAAAAATTACATAAGAAATGTCTATTTGCGTAACTTTATTAGCGGTTTTGATTTTTTGACGATTTTTTCAAAATTTTATTCGAAAATTTAGGGGGGTTCTGAACACTCGATTACGTATAAAAACAATAGGCTTCCAGTGTTTACGGATTGTGATTTTTGTACCAAATTTGGTTCAAATCGGTCCATTCGTTCGTCAGTTATCGTCTCCACAGACTCACTGACACACACACACACACACACACACACATACTTTCACACACACACACACACATACACACACACACACACACACAGACATCACTTCAAAAATGTTTGATTCGTGATCAGGGATGCTTGAAACGTGCTCTCCCGTCGAAAACTCGAATTCGAATTTTCGACCCCGTCACAATACTTTCCTTATACATTATGTATATAAGGAAAGTAATAACACGCCTAGACCTCTCTATAAAAGCAGCATTTCATTCATAAAAATTTCCCATTCATTTCATTCATCACAATACTATAATAATTTATTTTATTTAAAAATTAAGACCATGGAGCTACAAGTAATAAAACTCTATGCTTAAAACTTCATCGAAAGAAATCGTTCTTCTCTTTGTAAAATCAATGAATATTGCAATCAAATCAGCTATGCAGACTCCATGGGCTAAATAATTTTGTGTTAAAGAAATACAGCAATTCTAATACAACTCATTCTACATATTTTGTTGTTTACATTTTACATAAATGAGAAATAGGCTTCGTTTTAGAAATAATCAAATTTGGATGAGCATTTAAACTCAAATATCTTGTAATTGCGTTGTTTCAGTATGTAGATGCACATAATTTAAGCAAAAATAAAGTGGTTTCAGGAAGGATACAACACTCAATATGAATTAAGAAGAACTTTAAAAATCACGATTTTGAGACAAGATGGATGCCATATATCATTTTGAAGTGGGTCACGTGATCTTTTCATATCATGTTCACGTGATCGCTTCATATAAGAGGTGTAATTATTATTTTAATTTTTATTTAAAAAACTACGGAATATATATCGCTGAATTTTTTTTTATATATTTTATGGAACAATTTGAATATTGCCTAAAATTTTCGAAGCAATTTGTGAATTTTAAATCCGCTTAAAAAATGTTTGAAAAATTTGGTCCCATAGGGCTCAATGTATTTCATTTTTTCAACCCGTGTTCAATCCAAAACTAATTGGGTGATATTATTCATTTATATTCCCACAGGTCCTACAGACCGTCTGAACAACATACTAAAATTTCTATAAGTCATTTTTACGGCAGTTATCATGCTAACGGATAGAGAGACAGACAGAATGAACAAAGTCATAACACTTTTCAACTTTGTTGTAAAGTGTTATGAAGTTTTATGTCTAGATGTCGATGAAGTTTTAAGCATAGAGTTTAATTACTTGTAGCTCCATGGTTTCAATTTTTAAATAAAATAAATTATTATAGTACTGTGATGGATGAAATGAATGGGAAATTGTTTATGAATTTATAGAGAGCTTTTATAGAGAGAGCCAGGCATGTTATTTTTTCTATGACGTCATTTGAATGAATTTCAGTTGATTTCGATGAGGTTTTCAAATATAATAAATTATTGTATTATTATGATAATTCTAAAATTATTACCGAGGAATATATCGCATTTTAGAGATGTTTAAACCAGGCAATTTATATTTTAATGCCGTCATTTGAATGAAGTTCATTTTTTTCTGTGAAGGTTTAAGTTTTCAAATATAATAAATTAATGTAGTATTGTGATAAGTTTCAAAATATTATCAAGGAATGTATTGCATTTTGGACATGTTTAAATAAAATTTCATTGAAGTTGGAAAGTCTTTCATAATCAATGCTTTAAGCATGATTGATCTTTCGTGTTTATTATAACTGCGAGACTTAAGAAATTAACATATTTTAAAAAGTCGCCAATTCGTCGAAAATATCTCAAGAACGGTTTATTCTAGATTGAAAGAGATTGTCTTATTCGCTTTACCATCAGACTTTACGTAAAAACTACTATTTTATTAATACATTTCAGCATTTTTGATGTTTTATTTCAAAATTTAACAATTTTTGCTGATGATTTCGATAAAACAGGCAGGTTGTATTTTTCAAAATTTATTAAATGCAGATAATAACAAGGATACATTTTTGATATTATATATAATTTACATTAACATACAATATTTGGGAGCCATTTCGTATAAAAAATGCAGGTTCTTTTTTCACGAATAGTACCAAAATCTAATCAGCTCCATAGTAACCCACAAGTGACTTATCTATCACATTTAATGAAATTTAATCAATTATGTTGTAATGGTGGAATCCGCTTTGCTTACAAAAACAATTCAGAAAAATGAAGGAAAGTTAAATGAACTACGTAAACGTTCATTTTCAATGGCCTGTTCAGTGATCGATATAATTAGTGGAAGTGAACACCAGATACGATCCTTTCCCTGATGTGAAGCGAACTTACCCCACAATGGCCGAAACATAAGTATATGGCAAGTGAAACAAAACAGGAAATAATAATTCCATTTTGGAGTTAAATGAACTTTAATTAAGTGAATGATATTATCAAGCTCAGTACAACATATATGAAACTTAAAATTCTATTTTTAATTATGGAACTTCTGCGTTCCTTTCCTTCAATGCTTTCACTATATGATTACACAAATAAATCAATTTCAAGTAAAATTATATATAAAATTTCATTTTATCACTTATCTTCTATAAAATGATCCTTGAAATATACCAATACTATTATGACGGTAAATCCTCACTAATTGAGTTATTACATTTTATTTGACTGGCATCTTAGTTAGAAAATTTGAATTATTATAACCAGTCAAGAGCTGGAAGTCTTCATAGACCAGCCTTAATTAATTAAATCATTATACTTACAACCAACTAGCTTCATATAATTTAGCCATGGTAGGGCAATCACAACCAAAAATGAGATTTGAAACATAGCTATACATAGCTGCCAACCCAGAGAATAAAAAATTAGGAACACTGTACGCGAGAAAAATGACATGCAATAGTTGCACACAAAATATATATACATAGGTATCTCCAACATGGGAGTACTTGCTCCCCCCCCCCATTGAATTGCATGTCAGTATTTCTTAGCCAATATATTATGACAGTGATTTTGCAACCCCCCCCCCCCCCAGAAGGAAAGATGGTGAAACCCATATATATATATACTATATAATTAATCTTAATAAAAAAAAATAAGACCTCATGAGATAAGAATTTTGAAACATACATGAAATGCGTAATATTTTTACACCCATAAAATTATAACTATATTTGTTCTCCTTAAATACATCAATATTCAACTAAAAGTAAAATTAAACTGTTTTCATATTTGAAAAAAAAAAATGTCATTACACAATTTAAATCCACTATTACAAAGTAAGTAAAACAAAGATAAATTAAGAATCTTTTTAGTTTATTGATACATAGGTAGCAGATTTGGCCTTTTTCAAGAAAGTGGCACCATGTTTGTTCATACCAAGCACCATTTATCTGATTATTTGGCAATTAAAGTAGACTGTAAAGTCAAAATACTCATGGAACTTCTAAAATCAGTTTTGTTTCTTTTTACAAGACTAAAAATTCGTTCACACGCAGCATTACTATGGGGGAGTGTTAGTATCCTCAACATGATACTACTCAATTTACCATACAAAAGTTTATACACAGGATCTTTTTGCTTTCCTAACTTAGCCCACTGAACATCTGGTCTTCAGCAATTATTTCTTCTGGCAGAGCTGCCATTTGATAATGCAAAAACTCAGTCTCTACACTATCAATTATATCAAACGTTGATTCTGTTGAGTCTTTTTGCAGTATAGAGGGAAATCTGTCTATAAAAAATTTTATCAAGGAAATTTAACTTTTTTCCTCTGAGACACATCTGCGACTTCAGCATGATGTAAAACATCAGAGTTGATTGGATAGTTTCTGATAATATAATTACATGTCATACAATAGTAGTTTTTGACGTACTCAAAAAACTGCTTTGTTTCATCAGACTTTTAACTTTTTCAGGCACTCTAACGTCTCTGATCCCACAAATATGTCTTCATTATCCTTATGATTTGTTGAATCACTATAAGAGATATCGAAGACACATGTCGAAGCTTTCACGACTTCAAGCTTTATGAATCTGACTAATATATCTGTAAAAAAAAACTTGAATTTGGGACTTTAGCTTATGGACTCTGGGGGTCTCTGATTGCAGACTCAAATTAAATTTTTCGAAAACACTAATTACATTTTTCAGAAAAAATGCAAGGGCATGGTACAGATTTTTCAAAATAGAAAAATTTATATTATGCAAATATAATTAAAAAATTAACCTTAATAATTAGCCATAATATGAAAATAACTAGTTTAGTCGATCTAATATGCAACATTTAAATGATGGAGATGGATGGAAAAAGATACTAACGTACTCTCGGCAATTCACGCGATGTAACTGAATTGCGCAATCGCACTGTTTCTGCGAAAATAATTAAGAAATTAACAGTAATAATTAATCAGAATATGAAAATAAGCTAGTTTAGTCGATTTAATATGCAACATTTAAATGATGGAGATGGATGGGAAAAGATACTAACGTAATCTCGGCACTTCACGCGATGTAACTAAATTGCGCAATCGCACTGTTTATGCGAAAATAATTAAGAAATTATCCATAATAATTAATCAGAATATGAAAATAAGCTAGTTTGGTCAATCAAAAATGCAATATGTAGAAGATTGAGATGGATGGAAAAAGATATTATTGCACTCTCGGCGATTCATGAGAACAAACTGAATTGCGCAATCACAGTGTTTATGCGAAATTAATGAACAAAATAACATTTTAGCGATTTATGCTGAATTAGACAACCTTTGAAGAAGTATATTTATTACTTTCATAAAATAAGCGATCGAGATCTTAATTTACATTACACGCGGCCGTAAATCTACGTTAATTTGATTGGCATTACCCTGCATTTTATTATGGAGTTGCTACGATCCCGGGAATGGTAGAAATCAGTGCTAAAAAAGCGGAAAATCGGCGTTTCCGAGGAATTATACCATGTCTGGTTAATTGATAAATTTCAAACAAAAAAATCCGGAGAATTTCGTTAGTAATTCGGAGGCCGGAGAAGTAATGAAACATCCGGAGTTTCCGGCCCAAATCCAGAGAGTTTTTCACGTCTGATCTGTAATCTTATGAGCGTACTTTTGATCAAACAGAGAAAAATTTCCCACTTAGCTAAAAAATCCCTTTTATAGGGAAAATTTTTGGGATATTATCCCTAAACGTAGAGATTTTTTCAAAAAATCGTTAAAATCGGGAGATGCGTCTTCAAAAGCGGGAAATCGGGATGAACACTCAAAAATCGGGAATCTCCCGCCAAATTCAGTAGAGTTGGTACATATGCAACTTTTATGGTTGCAGAGGAGGAAAAATGGGGTAAAACAGGAATATTTTCAAAAATTCGGATTTTGTGGAAAAAATTCGGATTTTCGGAACAGACGTAAAAATTCAGAACGAATCCGGAAAATTCGGAACGGTTGGCAGCTATGAGCTATATTTGTTGAATTAAACTTAACTATTTTGCAATTTTGACGAGATAATTTTTAATTGACTGCCTCTACCAATTCCAAATCCGTCGAACAAAGTCAAGCGCGTCACTCTACATTTACAGCATCTGATGTCACATTTACACGTACATAGAGTACTTGCATCTCAAACATGCAGAAAACAGCGAGAATAATGAACAACATAAAATTACAGCACTCAACGGTTTTTCTTTCAAGCGGAAGTGCCAAGGCCACGTACATTTCATCCGATTTACTTCGCCGCAGATTTTCGGACGCGGAATTTCACATTTACATGACTTGAAAGAACATTTAAAACAGAAATATACATTTTCGCAGATTGCGACATCACAATGTAGTTAGTTTCTTAGCCAGAGTAGATGCATGTGATTTTTGCGGGCCATTTCACAAAAAAAGACAGGTTCTGTTAACCCAAATTGTACCAAAACCTAATCAGCACCAGAGTAACCCACATGTCCACAAAGTATAATGGAGTGTGTTATATTCTTTTCTCATAAAAATTGCGTAGAAAATAGGAATGTAATTGATACATTTGAGCATACGTTTATTTTTCCTTTTTTTTAGATTTTGGAGATTTTTACTGGCCATTTCGTAAAAAAAGGCAGGTTGTTCTTTTCCGAATTTTACCAAAATCTAATCGGCACCATGGTATCCCACAAGTAACTTATATGCCAAATTTTGTGAAATTTGGTTAATTAGTACAGTGGATACATGAAATTTTTGCGGGCCATTATGTAAAAAAAGGCAGGTTTTTCTTTTCCAAATCGTACTAAAATCTAATCAGCACCAAGGTGACCCACAAGCAACTAATCTAGTGAATTTTGTGAAATTCGGTCCATTAGTTTTTCAGCTCGAGTGGATGCAGTCTTTTGCTGGCCATTTCGCAAAAAAAGGCGGGTTTTTTTATCGCGAATCGTACCCAAAACTAATCAGCACCAGATTCGCCTACAAGTGACTTACCTACCAAATTTTATGAAATCCGGTCAATAATTTTTTTAGTTAGAGTGGATACAAAATCTGCATAGACAGACAGACACAGACGTCACGCCAAAAATAGTTTTTTCGTATTTTAGAGGTCTCGAAACGTGTAGATCCGTCGAAAACTCGAGTTGTGATTTTCGGTATGATTCCAATACTTTCCCTATACATTACCATGTATTGCAGGGAAAGTAAAAATGAGATCTTATCTATGGTGACGTTATCATTTTGACCTGTTGCCACTTATTATTTCTTAATGACATATTTTTAATAACTGAATGTACTAAACATTGCCAGTGTGTGTGTTTGTTTAAAAAGAAAATGTAATAGTAAACTATGGTTAGGAATGTACAAAATTGTGTTAAAGTGCTCGAATCCTGTTCTTGAGATCGCTTAAGTTATGTAGATTTTAACACTGTAATTTTTTTAACATGTACGTTTTGCAAGCTTACTGTTTTTGAACTAACAAAAGATGTTTTCACCGATTGTAAATATGTGCAATGCAAATATTTCAATAAAACCGAGCTTAGTTAAAGTATTTTTATTTTAGTATGAATGATTAGAAACATTTTATATATTTTTATATTCGCACTGAAAATAGTTAACAAACACTGGTACTCACGTCTTCACCACTTGCTGTCCTAACTTGAAATGAACGATATAAGCACACATCACAGTATTAAAATGAGATCTTATCTATGGTGACGTCATCATTTTGACCATTGAATATGATTTGAAAGCCACTGAATATGATTTGACCATTCTTACATTGGACATCGCAATTTCAGTACCATTACAGAATTTTAGAAGCGAGTCTGCAGTTTCGAGTATTTTTACAGGACGCCAACACATTTTAAAATCTGTCGAATAGAAATCGGCCATTTTTCACATACGTGTACCTATATTTTAACACCCAGTATTAAAACCCGCTAAACATGGAACTTTGTTGTAGATATTTTGAAAAAATACGATCCACCGATACCTTTAAAAGCTAACCACTGATTTGACCCATGCAATCTGTTCGTAGCGAAGAACGTGATACTTGGTGGATATTTTAAAATGGGAAAACACTTACATTAGAAATAGCGAGTCAAATATATTCAGAATTTTACATATCGAGGCTCCACGTACATACACCATACGAAATATTTCTAAAAATATTAAATAAACAAGAGCATGTGTTTTATTTTTAACTTCATACAAGCGGTTATTCCATGGGGCTTTTAAAATATAGTATAAAACTCTTTCACTCTCCACACACACAATTCAACCAGTGGACACTCAAACAATCCAAATCGGCCTAATATCACTCTTATCAGTATGTCAGATAGTAACCGAAAGTTTACTCTGGCAGAGAAAAATGCAATGTCATTAATTATAAGACCCTTAAATTTTATTATTTAAGTGAATGATTTAATTCTTTGCGAATATTTAGGGCACAAGAGATGTACTTTTAATGATACACAAGCTATAACACTAATTTATCATTTAAAATTATAATATTTGAACGAAATTCAGCAAAAATTTAACATAATTTAGAGGATGACTATCGAATAAGAGGCATGTTTTAATGTTGTACATATGTCTCAAGACCTTAAATCGATATATGATTAAAACTAGACCGAATTTTAGAAGAACTGAATAATATTTAGAGGTTTCTAAAAGATATAAATTCACGGTTAGCGATTGTATATGAATGAGTAACCCTCTCGGGGTAACACTACATAAGCTCTAACACTCCTCTATAGCTTAAAATTATGATATATTTAATAAAATTTGCAATATATTGCAAAAAAAATAGTGGATGATTACCAAATAAGAGCCATGTTCTTAATGCTGCAGCAATGTTTATGGCCATTAAATCGATATATTTTTTAAAACTGCTATGAAGGAGAAGAATATCACCTAGTGTTTTTTTAAGCATATGCTATTGTTAACATTGAATTTCAATGAAAAAGTGACCTTCTGAGACAAGTACACTGCACTGTAATAACATTAAAATACAAAAGATATGCAATTAACACTTTAAAAGAAACATGTACTGAGTTTTAATATCTTAATACGAGACATTATCAACGTACACCCAGAAATGCCCTGACTTCGTGGCTGTCGGTGCACCATAAAAACATCCAATTCTTAATGAATGGCCACATTTGAATGTACATGTTTAGCAACACAGAAAATGACAGGACTAAACTGAGATCTACGACAAATTTCACATTTATTACAGAATAAATCTCAACTTCATAGATTTTTCAGAAACTAGAGTCTAATTTTCACAGATTCTTAGAGATTGAAATAACATTCTTTATGAATCTTCATACTTTAGTTAGAGAATGGAACATAACTTAGCATTTATTTTTAATGAATAAGGGTATTTAATTTCAGAATTTTAACATTAATCATAAATTTTATGATTTAAACCCTGTAAAGTGTAAATATCTTTCACTACGAAACTCACAATGCAGACATTTGACATGATTCGAATAAATCTATTTTTATTATTTTTTTTTATATTTTATTTTTAAAATCGAGATTAGTAAATCTGCTACACTTGAATGTATAGACACACAAACGATGACAACATAACATTTTTAAATGGAACATGTGCGGGGTTTATTGTTGGTTTGTTTGTGTGGGCTGAACCTGACATGCGGTATTAATGCCCAGCACAAATCCCCGACATTTGTTGTTGTTGTTTTGTTCTCTAGGCAGAACGTTAACTTGCATAAAATAACATTTATTTACATTAAATTTTACAAATATATATACAGCATACTAATACTTTGCAGAGAGATTCTGCGACAAGCGGATAAATCCTGATCGTTGGAACGTTAAGTTCGAAGCAGTCGGAAGGAGGTTTCGACTGAGTAGTTCCAAAGTTCGAAAGCAAGTAGACCGAGAGTCGACCGATTAGGTCGAGATTTTAGGAGCGAGTGTCTGTCCGAAAAGATGAAAGTTCTTTTCCAAACTGAATTTTGTAAACGCCCCAGAAGGAGTGACCGACCATCTTATTGGTCGTCGTCGGTCTGGGGCTCATTAATGGGGGTGCTCCCCATGCACGCCACGTGTTTTCGGTGTGCACCATCGTCTTGTTTTTCACACATGCCGGTGGCGAAAATTATGGCTTTCACATGCCAACATACTGTCACCGGCGTTAAAGTTATGTGTAAATCCCCATCGGGAATCTTTGAAAGTCAGACGTCCCAAAACAGGAAATGGTATGCGGTTTCCTCAGTTATCAGATACACTGAGAAAAGCCGCTTCTAGTTCATTTTGGTGCAGGTGGCATAAATGGCAATAGTTAACCGCCACACACTCCCCTCCTTAAAGGTTTCCAGTGAAACCATAACGATCCGTGAAACGAACACGACGGCCTGATCGTGTCGTAATTTTCGGAGGCATATTTGGCACTGATGAAGCTTGAGTGGTCGAAACCGGTTGGCCGGTTGTTGCCGGTGCATGTACTTCATCATTATTCACATAAAATGCTGGTTTAATACGATCAAGTGCAATGTTCACTTTCCTACCTTTGATATCGATTTTAAAAAATTTATCGTTTCTCTTTAAAACCTGATATGGTCCATCGTATGGAGCTTGTAGTGGAGCTTTAACCGCATCATTACGCACAAATACATGCGACGCTGTGTGAAGAGCGGGTGGGAGAAAAATTCTCGGTTTCCGATGGTGAGAGGTGTTGGGGGGACGAAGGTCCCGCATTGACTCTCTTAGCTGCACTATGAAGTCTGAGGGGTCAGTGACTTGTGAGCTATTGGGAAAAAAATCGCCTGGCAGGCGCAGTGTTTCTCCGTAGAGAAGCTCAGCTGGCGTTGCCCATATGTCCGGTTTGATTGTAGATCGAAGCCCCAGCAAAACTATTGTCAGTGTCTTAGTCCACTGTTTATTACCGTGTGCTTTTAAGGCTGCTTTCAGCGGCCGGTGGAAATTTTCTATAATTCCATTGCTAGAAGGATGGTAAGCAGTTGTGCGTATTCGCTGGACTCCCAAGCACTGTGCTAAAGACTGAAAAAGTCTAGATTCAAATTGCCGCCCTTGATCACTGGTGATTCTGGAAGGAACACCGAAACGAGAAATCCAATGGTCGATCAGAGCTTGTGCCACTGTAGAAGCCGTGATGTCTGGAATTGGGATTGCCTCCGGCCATCTTGTGAACCGGTCAATCATAGACAGTACATAGGTCATTCCTTCAGATGGGGGCAAGGGGCCCACGAGGTCGATATGTATGTGTTCGAACCACTGAGAAGTTTTGGGGAAAAAACCAATGGGTGGGACAGTGTGTCGTTGAATTTTACTCTTTTGACAAGGGATGCATTTTCTCGCCCAATCATTAATATCTTTATTCATATTTGGCCAGACAAAACGATCGCGGACTAACTTCGAAGTTTTTCTTATACTTGGATGAGATAAATTATGTAAATTTGAAAAAACGTTGAATCTCATAAGCTGCGGTACATAAGGACGCGCCGTACCCGTGGATACGTCGCAAAATAATTTGGCTGAAGCATTTGGAATAGCGATTTGCTTTAAGTCGATCGAGGATGTTCCTTTTAAAATATCTTGAAGCTCCGAATCGTTGCTTTGTAAATCTGCGAGTTCTTCATAATCAATTGGACCAGGTACCGTAATCATATTTATGCGAGACATTACGTCGGCAGGGATGTTATTAGTACCTTCGATATGACGTATATCCGTAGTGAATTCCGAAATAAATGCGAGTTGCCGATTTTGGCGAGGCGAGCATTTGTCCAATTTTTGTTGAAATGCGAACGTTAGCGGCTTGTGGTCGGTAAACAGGGTAAAATTTCGCGCTTCCAGCCTAAAGTACTTGATAGCCGAATACGCAGCTAAAAGTTCTCTGTCGTAAGTACTGTATCTTGTCTCTGCCGGGGATAATTTCCGCGAGAAGAAGGCCAGGGGTTCGATACCCGTATCAAGAACGTGATTCAAAGAACCACCTATCGCAAAATTTGATGCATCGACGAATAAAATTAAATTCGCATCTTTAGCAGGGTGCGCGAGTAGCGTTGCCTCAGCTAATTGATTTTTACATGCTAAAAATGCGTCCGTAGCCTCATTAGTCCAATTAACTTTTCTCTTATCGTTCTTTCGTGCCCCCTTTAGATACTCATTGAGGGGCTTTTGCGTATGCGCTGCATGTGGTAGGTGTCTCCGATAAAAATTCATCATGCCGAGAAATGCGCGTAAATCCTTAATTGTTTCAGGTTGCTTGACATTCAATATCGCTTGTACTTTATCGGGCAAGGGTTTAGTGCCTTTAGAATTTATGAGATGGCCTAAAAATGATACCTCGGATACTCCCAGAACGCATTTAGAAATGTTAAGGTTAATTCCGTAGTTATCTAGACGTTGGAATATCTGTTTTAGATGGAGCTCGTGCTCTTCTTCACTCTCAGAAAAAACCAAAATGTCATCTAAATAAGCAAAACAGAAATTTAGATCCCCTAGAATTTCATCTATGAAACGTTGGAAAGTTTGAGCTGCGTTACATAATCCAAAATTAAGATAGGGAAACTCGTATAGGCCAAATGGCGTCGTTATTGCCGTTTTAGGAATGTCAGGTTCGTAAACTGGAATGGCGTGATATGCGCGAAAAATATCTAGTTTAGAAAATACTCGCTTACCATTTAGAGCGTTCGAAAAATCTAAAATGTTCCTTAACGTTCCAACGATCAGGATTTATCCGCTTGTCGCAGAATCTCTCTGCAAAATATTAGTATGCTGTATATATATTTGTAAAATTTAATGTAAATAAATGTTATTTTATGCAAGTTAACGTTCTGCCTAGAGAACAAAACAACAACAACAAATGTCGGGGATTTGTGCTGGGCATTAATACCGCATGTCAGGTTCAGCCCACACAAACAAACCAACAATAAACCCCGCAATGGTGACCCTATGGACTTGAACGCCCGAGCATATATACAATTCTCTACGGATGCCAACAATGGAGCAATACTCTACTTGTCAACAGCAATAAATTACTGCTCATATAAGACTGCTCTCTCAAAGACAAGCATGCTCGCAGACGCAAACAGTGCTACCCCACAATGATGACTGGACGTTTGAAAGACGCAACCTTCTCCAACGACTTCGCCTCTCAGCACGAGATGGCAGCACCACAAGGAGTCAGAAGCCTTGACACTCCCTTCCTGGTTGACCACAACTGTCCGTCACGCCGAGGCAACACGCCTCCCGGCCCTGACGTCACGCCGAGGCGACACGCCTCTCGGCCTCCTCATCAGCGAGGGGAGTGTGCGGCAGCAAAGACACCTATCAAAGATGCCACACGAGCCAAACCCGAATTATAAGAACAGAGGAGGAGCTAGCTTTTGCTCAGTGATTATAATGTCGGTCTACGAAGCATCAGGTCCCTGGTTCGGGGCCCGGCGACGTTCAATCGCCACACATGTTTAAAAAAAAAAATGAGTTGATCGTAAATAAGGAGTTCAGTTTGAAAGATAAAAAACAAACATTTAATGAATCTATTATTCATTAAATACACATTAACCATTATTTGCTGTACATTTAAACAAATAAGTTAAAATAATTTCCTTATCACACATTCATAGTCCTCTGATTTGAATGACTTGGAAAAATTTCGATCATACCAGTAAAAGACTTCTTCACCGCACAACAAAACTTTCTTTGCTATGTTATTAATGTCAAGATTTAGAAGTACTTGTTCAGCCACTCTATCGTACATTTCTAATGGCGTGCTGTTAAGACATTCATGGTAACTTTGAACTTCAATTTTTTGAGCAACACAGCCAACACATTTGAAAAGTTTCCTTACATAACACATCAGGCTGTCATGAATACAAGAGATTAATTGTTCAACTGCAAAATTTTTATCACAAATAAGTGATGGTAGAAAGGTTAATTGAGCAGGAAGTCACTCTATAAATATACTTTCTCGAAGTTTCATACTAATGTTGTTAACACTATTCTGTAAACATGCTATTTGATTTTTATCTAAGGTAATATGGCATTGTGTTAGACAAAATTTCGAATTATATAATTGAATTATTTTCTGTAAATGCAGTTTTCCATTGTCATTGAAACAGAACAACTCGTTGTGACTGATGAAAGAGGTATCCACATATAGAAAATTGAACGACCACAATTTGAGAAAATTCACTCCAAGTAGCAGGTGACAGTGTATAATACCTTCACGTGTAGACTGTAGTTCATTTCGCTCGTTAGACAGATATTTCCATATATACACTTTTAACTTTCCATGGCGAAGTTTCAAATATATCGATATACATCAGAACCTAAATGCCAACGGCGGAGAGCATCTTGCACAGATTCTGAAGGAGATTCAGTCGAAACAGATTCTGTAATGGAGGATAACACTCTGCTGTGTGTTAGAGCACAAGAAAACAGATATTGAGTAGAGTTTCCAACCTCAGTCAGAACTTGTGAATTGACGGCGGTAGAATTTTCTGCTTGGACTATGGAAGGCATAAGATAGATGTCTAACCACTCCACAGCGAACTTTTGTGAGGGCGAAATAATCACATCTGAGACAATGTCCACAGATTTTGCTTCTTCTAGTGCAGGAACAGACAACTCCACAGTATTTCCACTAGAAATTATCTGCTCAAGTGATGGCATACTTTGAATTTTAGACATTAATTTTAGATAGTAACATCCAACTACCACATTCACAGTATAAGATTTATTTTTAAAACACCATGATCTTAAAATTCTATAAAATTTGTCGCAGCTATGAACGAACCGAACCTATCCACTCAACACCCAAGGTTGAAATGTCTTATCAGGCCACGTCATAAGTATAATCATGTGATCTAAATCGAGTGTCGTGTGCAAACAAATCACATAATATAAGAGATGAAGTGATTAGAACTTGTAATTTTTAATGAATCTTACAAAATTAGGTTGTGCTAAACGCAATTGCTATCTACAGAGGAAAATTTCTACATTATTTTATTCATCTTCGAAATCATAAAGTGAAAATATGATTTACCAATCTTAGTTAAAATTTCTATTTTTAAATCACATTAACATTAAATGCTTAGAAAAATTTTGTATATTTTTATAACTTTTGGAGATATGTATCACGCCGAATATACAAGAATAGCTAGCAAAAACATGAAAATAACTTACAGTATGAGGTACTCATTAGCCGACATCCAAACTAGAAATGAGCGACATACACACTAAAAATTACAACACTAAAATGAGAGCTTATCAGTTCTTATCTAAGATCTCACATAAAATGACTTCATAACTCCAAAGTTCACAAAATAGCGTCATTGGTCCAAGGTTCACAAGATGGCCTCATAGTTCAAAGCAGTTCTTCCTTAATTTTTATAATTATGAATAAGTGATTATAAGTAATTAAAATTTTTGAAAGAAAATCTGCTTTGAACTATGAGGCCATCTTGTGAACTTTGGACCAATGACGCCATCTTGTGAACTTTGGATTGATCATGTCATTTTATGAGAGATCTTAGATAAGATAAAAACTGATAAGCTCTCATTTTAGTGTTGTAATTAGTGTGTATATCGCTCATTTCTAGTTTGGATGTCGGCTGATGAATACCTCATACTGTAAGTTATTTTCATGTTTTTACTAGTTATTCTTGTATATTCCGCACGATACATATCTCCTAAAGTTATAAAAATATACAAAATTTTTATATTTAATGTTAATGTGATTATATTTAATGTTAATGCGATATTTAATGTTAATGTGAATTAAAAATAGGAACTTTAACTAAGATTGGTACATTTATTCATCTTCGAAATCAAAGTGAATATAATAGTAGAAATATCCCTCTGTAGATAAGAATTACGTTTAGCACAACCTAATGCTGTAGGATTTATTAAAAATTATAAGTTCTAATCACTTCATATCTTACATAATGTGATTTGTTTGCACACGATACTCTATTTAGATCACATGATAATACTTATGACGTGGCCCGATAAGGCATTTCAACCTTGGATGTTGAGTGGATAGGTTCGGTTCGTTCATAGCTGTGACAAATTTATAGAATTTTAAGATCATAGTGTTTTAAATATAAATCTTATACTGTAAACGTGGTAGTTAGATGTTACTATCTAAAAGTAATGTCTAAGATTCAAAGTATGCCATCACTCGAACAGATAATTTCTAGTGCAAAATTGTGAGGCCAGAATATGTCCTCACATGAGGCATGTTTATTGCAGTATTTATGGTACATAGAACGGCTAACAAAGATCGAGTCTGGCTGGCGCCGGTGTTTACAACAACTTCAACTTTTAGGTCAAATACAATAAATTTGAGTGTCCCAGGCCAAAGGGGGCTAAAAGGGGCCTTGATAAATGTCAAGTGTGGCCATTGGGTTCAGAAGAACCAATCAGCAGCAAGGAGAAGAAGGGTGGAGCTACCTCCCCCCCCCCCCCGCCGAAGGAACCACAAGTAACTTCGATAAAAATGCAAGTACAAGCACTCGGATCCAGAATGTGGTTGAAGTCACTTTGATATAAAAATGTTGTAGAACGAACTTGGATACGATATGTTGCAGAAGCAAGTCTGACACGAAATGTGTTGTTGAAAGAAGTTTCATTCGAGGTGTTGATGCAGCAGGTTTTGCAGTTGACTATAAGTACGAGATGCAAGCCACACACGAAAGAGTTGGGGCAGTACGGTCAGCAATAAGACGGATGCAAGACTCAGCGTGATGAGCCGAAGATTAAACTGTAAGGTATGTGCTCATTTCCCCGGTCCTAGACACGTTAGAAATCTAACTAACTGGTCACATATCCCCCATAACTAGAGTAATTAAATGATAGTTGATAATTATGATAAATTGTTGTTAGTGATAAATTGATGTTGTTAATAAATGATATTGTTTAAGTTTTAAATAGTCTAATCTTTTTAATATTAATTAATAATTCTTTCAGGACTTACACAAAAGGTAAAAATAATTGGAGGGTTATTGCGGCACAACAACGAGCGATGTACGTTAAAATATATAATTCCACGTTATGAGTTCAACGGCCATATAATTAATGTTAATTTTAATGTTAATTGTGACTTAAAGTTTCCATATTCAAATCCACGTCCCACAGAAATACTGTGGAGTTGTCTGTTCCTGCCATAGAAGAAGCAAAATCTATGGACATTGTCTCAGATGTGATTAATTCGCTCTCGCAAAAGTTTGCTTCTGGATTGGTTAGACACCTGCTGCGTGAGAAATCCCACACGCCCGGTTTGAGCGTGAAAAATATGAACAAATTTCATTGAACATTAAGTTAAAGGCCGCCGTGTCGTATATCTGTAAATATTTTGTTCTGAAAAATTAAGGAATAATTAAAATGTTAGGAAATGAGGACACCAATTAGATTTTAAAAATAACAAAAAGGTTTATTTACATATTTAACAATTAAAAGGAACATGAAAAGATATGAGCTCAAAAGTTGCTCCCTTAAAATACTGACGCATCGTAAATCATTAACGCGCTTGACCATTAAATACCTTGTGAATCATTAGTACACAGAAAAATCATTAATACATCGTAAAACATTGATACATCAAAATTAAACATTAAATCATTGTGATTCCTTAATTTCTACTTCTAACAGCAACTCATCTGTCCCTCTCAAAAATTAAAATTATCCTAACAAACCTCCAGGTTGAGATATAACCAGGAGGAGAGAGAGAGTATCAAAAGAGAGTAATGCATGATGCTAAAAGGCCTACCTTCCATTCAGGATTCAGCAAGGGCTCGAGTGCACGGAGGCTGGCGGAGCATCGTCTCGCTCCGGTCAAAAATTAACTACTTCACTTTTCGAAGTCTCAAAAGGCACTCTCGACTTCTCTACCAAAAATTCTCTCTCTCGAAAAACTTCCAATTTAATCTCTCCTCCCTCTTAAATTTTATTCGTTGTAAGGTTTAAGTCCCCCTTAATATCATTGGAAGACATTTGGATCCGCACTTTCAGTGGCCTGTCCATGACAGGAAGGCTTGGTTAGTAGCCCCTGAGTTATTATTTGCAAGTGGTTGGAGTCCTACGCTCCTGCGTGAGCATCTGGGCTTAACTGCGCCCACAACGACCGCTTACCCCCCGTTGAGTCTTCCTCCATCTTGAACGAGACCACCCACAGGCATGAAGTCCAGAATCCACTGACCCTTTCCGTTGTAGGTGGTCAAAGAGTAACTTTATAAAAATTGTGTGGAAACACAGGGACCATCTTTGTGGGTATGTGAATCATTTCAATGTTACATTGCATGAGGAAAACCGATGTAACAACACCTATCTTATGTCTTCCATAGCCCCAGCAGAAACATCTACCGCCGTCAATTCACAAGTTCTCACTGAGGTTGGAAACACACAGCGGAGTGTTATCTTCCACTTCAGAATCTGTGTCGACTGAATCTACTTCTTCAGATTCTGTGCAAGATGAGCTTCGCCGTTGGCATTTAGGTTCTGATGTGTATGTATATTTGAAACTTTGCCATGGGAAGTTAAAAGTGTATACAGTCGAACCTGTATCTCGAACCCTGTTTATCTCGAAAACCTCTCTATCTCTAAATTTACTTATTTCCCTGCCTTTTCAGCCAAAATTCAATGTATTTTCCATGTTTATCTCGAAAAATTTTCTCCCAAAATCTCGAATAACGGTATGAAGCGTTATATAAATTTGAAGTTCAGCGGCCATATTTCGGCAGAAGTTGCCGTTAAGAAACATTCCTTGCATAGCAACAGTCACGTCGTTTTGTGTAAATGGTAGGAAGGTAGATTGAAGGATTGAATTCAAGTGCAAGTCGCAAATTTCTCTGGAATCCACAAAGGGACCTGAACTTACATTAGCCCTTTCAGTAGGGACTGGGAACTTTGGACAATGGAGGTTGGAGGTGACTTAAACTGATAAGCAACTAGTCAGTTTTGCACTTCTATTTGTGGAGTTAATAACATAGTTTATGATGGCAACGTTAAGTGAAGCAAATGGCGGGAGTGAAAAGGAAGTTAAATGTTCTTTTGATGGAAGAAAAAATGAAAATTTAAAAATTTTTGGAAGGAAATCCTCTACTTAAAAAGAATGAAGTTGCAATGAAGTTTGGTACTCCACCGAGTACTCTTTCGACGATAATAAAGAACAGAGGTTTGGTAGAGAGAAACTTTGAAAACAATAAGAAAGTGAAAAAAAGTCGAAAAGGTACTTTCCCGGATGTTGATGAGTCTGCGAGAAAATGGTTTGTACAATGTCATGACCAAGAAGTTCCTATCAACGGAATGATACTACACAGGAAAGCTGAAGATTTTGCAAAAGAGCTTGACCATAGCAGCGAATTTAAAGCCAGCAACGGGTGGCTTGAGAGCTTCAAAAAGGAGACACGACATCGTTTTCAGAAAACTATGTGGTGAAAGTGCGTCTGTATCTGAAAGTGTTTGCGAAGAGTGGATCAGGGAGCTTCCTACTGAAAGGCTTTGAGCCAATGGATGTCTTCAACACCGATGACAGATGAAACAGGGCTATTTTTTCAATGTTTACCCAACAAAACAGCGACATTCAAGGGAGAAGAGTGTCGGGATGGTAAACAGAGTAACGTGCGTGTAACTGTACTTTTAGCAGCTAATCAAGATGGAAGTGAAAAACTTCCACCACTGATGATCGGTCGTTCTGCAAAGCCCAGATGTTTCTCGAAAGTGAAATCGTTTCCTTCTTCCTACAAAGCAAGTAAGAAAGCCTGGATGACCAGCGAAATCTTTAGTGACTGGTTGAAAGACATCGACAAATCTATGGGTTTAAGAAAAAGAAAATTATTCTGTTCATTCATAACTGCAATACTCATTCCAACTTCCCTACTCTAAAACACGTCACTATAAAGTTTTTGCCTCCTAACTCTACATCCAACCTGCAACCCCTCGATCAAGGGATTATTTGAAGGGATACAGACGAGAACTGGTTCGAAAACTTCTAGATGCTGTCGACGAAGGCAATACCCTTCCCAGCATCAATGTTTTGAATGCAATGAGAATGATGGACAATGCTTGTAGAAATGTTACGGAGAAGACGATCAGGAATTGTTTCCTAAAAGCCGGATTTAAGCAAATCAACAACGAGGAAGAGCAAGAACAACAAACGAGCGTTGACACGATGTATAAAGTAGAAACAAATGAAGTAAATTCGATAAAATGGATGATCATCAAGAATAGACTTAATCGAGACATCTCATTTGAAACCTTTTTAGACGAGGACGATTCCCTGACAACATGCGGAATGTTGACTGATACGGAGATCATAGACGACGTGAGAGGCGTTTCTGATGACAACGGTGATGAAATAGTAGAGACAGATTCACCTAAAGTTACCATAAAAGAAGTTGAGAAGTTTATTGAAAAGTTGAGAACTTTCGTTGAATCCCAGGAGGATATTAGTCAGAACGGATTCTCAGCTATTGCTAACCTTAACAAAATTGTTGATTCAAAGAAAATTAGGCATCAGAAATTATTGCGCAATTATTTTTATTAAGGCATGTAATAAATGCGTAATTTTCACTCTGTTTTTCGAAACCTCTATCTCGAAACCGCTTTACCTCTATTTTTTCATTCCCGCGAGATTCGAGATAGACAGGCTTGACTGTATAAGGAAATATCTCTCTAACGAGCGAAATGAACTACAGTCTACCTGTGAAGGTATTATACACTGTCACCTGCTACTTGGAATGAATTTTCTCAAAAAATTTTGGTCGTTCAATATTCTATGTGCAGATACCTCTTTCGTCAGTCACAACGAGTTGTTCTGTTTCAGTAACAATGGAAAACTGCATTTACAGAAAATAATTCAATTATATGATTCGAAATTTTGTCTAACACAGTGCCATATTACCTTAAATAAAAATCAAATAACATGTTTACAGAATTGTGTTAAAAATATTAATATGAAACTTCGAGAAAGTATATTTATAGAGTGGCTTCCTGCTCAAATATTAAAAATAAAGGACAGTATACCCTTTCTACCATCACTTACTTGTGATAAAAATTTTGCACTCTAACAATTAATCTCTAGTATTCACGACAGTCTGATGTGTCATGTAAGGAAACTTTTCAAATGTGTTGCTCAAATTGGAGATCAAAGTTACCATGACTGTCTTTACAGCACTCCATTAGAAATGTGAGACAGAGTGACTGAACAAGTACTTCTAAATCTTGACATTAATAACATAGCAGAGAAAGTTTCGTTGCGCGGTGAAGAAGTCTTTTACTGCTATGATCGAAGTTTTTTCAAGCCATTCAAATCAGAGGACTATGAATGGGCGATAAGGAAATCATTTTAACTTATATGTTTAAATGTAGAGTAAATAATGGTTAATGTGTATTTTATGAAGAATCGATTCATTAAATTTTTGTTTTTTTATCTTTCAAACTGAACTCCTTATTTACGATCAACTCTTTATTTTTTCTTTTAAACATGTTCCATTTAAAAATGTTATGTTGCCATGGTTTGTGTGCCTATACATTCAAGTGTAGCAGGTTTACTAATCTCTCTTTTAAAAAAAAAATATAAAAAAAAAAATAGATTTATTCGAATCATATCAAATGTCCGTAGTATGAGTTCCGTCGTGAAAGATATTTACACTTTTCAGGGTTTAAATCATAAAATTTATGTTTAATGTTAAAATTCTGAAATTATATACCTTTATTCATTAAAAATAAATGCTAAGTTATGTTCTATTCTCTAAAGTATGAAGATTCATAAAGAATGTTGTGTTTCAATCTCTAAGAATCTGTGAAAATTAGACTCTAGTTTCTTAAAAATCTATGAAGTTGAGATTTATTCTTTAATAAATGTTAAATTTGTCGTAGATCTCAGCTTAGTCCTCTCATTTTCGGTGTGTTGCTAAATATGTACATTCAAATGTGACCATTCATTAAGAATTAGATGGTTTTATGGTGTACCCACAGCCACGAAGTCAGGGCATTTCTGGGTGTACGTTAATAATGTCTCGTATTAAGATTAAAACTCAGTACATGTTTCTTTTAAAGTGTTAATTGCATATCCTTCGTATTTTAATGTTATTACAGTGCAGTGTACTTGTCTCAAAAGGTCACGTTTTGAAAGATATTTACACTTAACAAATGTTATGATTTAAACCCTGTAATTACAGTGCAGAGTACTTGTCTCAGAAGCTCACGTTTTCATTGAAATTCAATGTTAACAATCGCAAGTAGTTATAAAAGGCCGGTTCACCGGCAGATCGGGGAGGTGGCGCAGGAGGAGAGTACCTCTTTTGGGAGGGAATTTCCCTCTTTGGGGAGGATCCTCTTTTGGGAGGATGTCTCTCTTGAAACCCCCCAGGAGGGAGGATACTCTCTTCAGACCCCCCTCTTTTGGGAGGAAGTTTGGTGAGGCGCAGCACCGGACCCTCCCCTCTCTGTTGGGAGGATGCCTCTTTCCTAGTATTGTGAAAGAGGCCTGATGGCTCATACCCTCGGAGTGAATTGTCTTGAGAGGGAATGTCGCAATCGCTGACTGACCTTTGAGCATTGCACAATCTGGAAATGACGTGTCACAATTGATAACCTTGGAGCTCTTAAGCACACGTCCTCCCTCGACGCTGGTCAATGACAAAATGAACGTTCTTATCAGCGTGACGTAGTTAAAGCGCCCTCTGTCGAATTTTGCTGAAGTTCTGCCATCTATCGGCATTTTTTCCCAAAAGAATATAATTTCTCACTTGTCAGGAGCGGGACTCGAACTCGGAACCATCCGATTACAAGGCCCGCGTCTTACCAGCTATGCCACAGCACCCGTGCTCCGTAGATTTTTATCTTCGAACTGTACCTTATCAGAGGAAGCAGGAGATAGAATATTTTTCGCTCGGCGCGTTATGAACAGATTGAATAGCGATGTATTTTATAAAGGGATTTCGGTGCGTTTTAAAACAGAATATTACGGACTGAATATAAAATTGTGTTGTGATTTTTAAAACAAATTGAATACGGATTTCCAATGAACACAAAAATTGTATTCAGTGGATTCTAACACTACGATTTTTTTTTATATGAATTGAATAACTCAAGTTTAAACTTAAGTATAGTTACGCATTTTCAAAATTGTGTTAAGTGAATAGGATTCAACCCTCTTAAAAACATGAATGTAATACTAAGCTAAAATTGTATTAAGTGATATATAGCAATGTGGATTTTTTTTTAAATAAATCTAACACCATATATCAATATGATTTTTATAATAATAACGAAATGATTTCGAATGTTTAAAAACAAATTGAATACGGATTTCCAATGAACACAAAAATTGTATTTAGTGGATTCTAACACTACGATTTTTTAGCACATGTTTTTTTTTTAAAACGAATAGTATAAACTCAAGTTTAAACTCAAGTATAGTTACACATTTTCAAAATTGTGTTAAATGCATAGGATTCAACCCTTTTAAGTGTTGTACTCTTAAAAACATGAATGTAATACTTAGCTAAAATTGTATTAAGTGATATATAGCAATGTGATTTTTATAATAATAACGAAATGATTTCGAATGTTTAAAAACAAATAGATTACACAATTACGTATTTTCAAAATTGTGTTAAGTGAATAGGATTCGACCCTTTTGTACACTTAAAAACAAATTTATACACGTACACAATATATTTGGCAAGCTTTAAAATAGCGCATTATACTCAGTTAAAATGAAGTGAACAAGATTCGACCATTCTAAGTGTGTGTGTGTGTGTTTGATATATACCAATGTGATTTTTTAAAAATAAATCTAACAGCATATACGACTATTATAATAAGGAAATGATTTTTTTTTTCTTTTTATAAAAATAATAATGAAAATTAGAACTCACAGAACGACGTATTCACTAGCTGCTGTCCAATCTACAAATGAGACATATGCACTTATTACGCAATTAAAAATTAGATCTTATCTATAATGACGTCAGCATTATGAGGTGTTGCCACCTATTTTTTCTAATAATATATTTCTAGTAACTGGATACTTCAACGGTCTGATTTGCTACACATAATCTGAAATACACCATTTTAATGATATTGTGCATTGAATATAATTTGACCATTTTTAAAGCGGTGGATATAATTGAAATATCCAGATTTAGAATTTAACAAAGTAACAAATCGAACATTTTCACCCACAAAACTTTAGCTTTCAGATTAAATAAAACCCAATGAATATGATATAACCATTTTAACAGTGAAGGGTATAATTTTTACTACCATTATAGAATTTAGAAGTGAGTGTACAGTTTCGACTAATTTTACAGGACACCAGCACATTTTAAAATCTATTGAATAGGAATAGACCATTTTTCACATACATGTACCTAGATTTCAACACCCAGTATTAAACCTGCTAAACATGAAACGAGTAAGTATTGTGTGAGATTTTATCGCACTAACTTTTAAACTTTTTAAATTTTTAAAAATGTCCGAAATAGTTGTATTTCATCGGTAGACATAAATTGTATGGAGTACATTTTTTTGAAAAAAATATATGTTTCGACAGGTTTTAAAAGAGATTTCTACGGTTGTACACTACAGCTCTAGAATTTTCTAAATATGAATCGACTGTTTGAACTACCGATGATGTTTTTACCGATGCAAATATTTACATTACAATTATTTCGATGAAACCGAACTTAGTTGAAGCTTCTAAGTTTGAATATTTAGAATCATTTCATATAATTTTTATATTCACACTGAAAATAGTTAACAAAATTAGAACTCACGGAGCGACATCATCACAGCTTACCGTCAACACTACAAATGAGAGACACGCACTCATTACATTATTAAAAATTAGATCTTATCTATAATGGCGTCATTATGTTGACGTGTGGCCACCAGGCAGTTATTCTTTCTTAATTATGCTTTTTTTTAATAACTTGCTATTAACCGTCTTATGCTATCCATTTTTTTTATTTCATATAAGCATATACCTTCCATGTGTTCCATATACCTTCTAAATGTTAAGTTATAATTTAAAAAAAAAACATTAGAGATGTATTTTACGTCTGAATTCGTCCAATTGGAAATCCGACGATTGCAAATGCATGATTGGATCCTTACATTTCCATAGACACCACTAAAATGTGTGAATCTTATTTTGAAAAAGCTGCTCTGAGAAAGAATATGTATATGAATACATATTTTCCATAAATACAGCCCCCCCCCCTCCCACAATACACACACACAATATGCAAGCCAAAGACTCTCACCCTGAATACATTCCAAATCGGCTATATAGCTTATCGTGCTTATCAGTATAATAGATAGTGACCCAAAGTTCACATTCGCAAAGCGAGATAATTGCAATGTTATTGTTTTAAGCAGATCACATATTTAAATGAAAAATTTATCAAATTATACAATACATACAAGAGCTGGAAGATCTTAACATTTCAATATTTTAGAATAGTCACGAATGTGTTTATTTTCCATTTAAAATTATCAAATTAAAATTGCACAATACTTAGTGTATGACTATCAAATAAGAGCTAGGTTTTTATTGTTACAACAACGTTTAAGATCATTAAACGACTCTCTCTCTCTATATATATATATATATATATTTTTAAAGAAGAATAGTATATAACTTACTGTTTTTAAGGATAGGTGATTATTAACATTGAATTTAAATGAAAGAGTGACCCTCTGAGACAAGTACAGTACATTGCAATAACATTAAAAAATATGAAAGATATGCAATTAACACCTTAAAAGAAACATGTAATGAGTTTTGATATCTTAATACGAGACATTATTGACATGTACATAGAAATGTCACAATTTTGTGGCTGTAGGTGCTCCATAAGACCCTTCTGCTCTTAATAAATGATCACATTTGAATGTACATATTTAACAACACACAGAAAATGACAGGACTAAAACAAAATTTTACACTTATTACAGAATAAATCCCAACTTCGTAGATTTTTAAGAAACTACAGTCGAATTTTCACCGATTCTTAGAGATTGAAACACAACATTGTTTATAAATCTTCATACTTTAGAGAATGGAATATAACTTAGCATTTATTTTGAATGAATTCAGAATTTTGACATTGATTATAAATTTTATGATTTAAACTCTGTAAAGTGTAAATCTTTTGTCATGAAACTCACACTGTAGACATTTGATATGAATCGAATAAATCTATTTTTATTTATTTATTTATTTTATTTTATTTTATTTCAAAAGGTGAGATTAGTAAACCTGTTACACTCGAATGCATAGATTCATAACCCATAACCATAACATTTTTAAATGGAACATGCTAAAAAAGAAAAATTTGTTAATGAGCGTAAATAAGGAGTTCAATTTGAAAGATAAAAAACCATTTAATGAATCTATTATTCATAAAATTCACATTAACCATAATCTGTAGTACATTTAAACAAATGAGTTAAAATAATTTCCTTATCGCATATTCATAGTCCTCTGATTTGAATGACTTGAAAAAATTTCGATCATACCAGTGAAAGACTTCTTCACCACGCAGCAAAACTTTCTTAGCTATGGTATTAATGTCAAGATTTAGAAGTACTTGTTCAGCCACTCTGTCATACATTTCTAATGGAGTGCTGTAGAGACATTCGTGGTAACTCAGATCTTCTATTTGACCAACACAACCGACACATTTGAAAAGTTTTCTTACATGACTCATGATGTTGTCATGAATACAAAAGATTAATTGTTCGAATGCGAAATTCTTGTCACAAATAAGTGATGGTAGAAAGGTTATAGTGTTCTTTATTTTTAATATTTGAGCAGGAAGCCACTCTATAAATATACTTTCTCGAAGTTTCATATTAATGTTGTTAACACAATTCTGTAAACATGTTATTTGATTTTTATCTAAGGTAATATGACACTGTGTTAGACAAAATTTTGAATCATATAATTGAATTATTTTCTGCAAATGCAATTTTCCGTTGTCATTGAAACAGAACAACTCGTTGTGACTGACGAAAGAGGTATCTGTATATAGAATATTGAACGACCACAATTTTTGAGAAAATTCACTCCATGTAGCCGGTGACAGTGTCACACCTTCACGCGTAGACTGTTATTCATTTCGATCGTTAGAGAGATATTTCCATATATACACTTTTAACTTTCCATGGCGAAGTTTCAAATATACATACACATTAGAACCTAAATGCCAACGACGGATTGCATCTTGCATAAAATCTGAAGAAGAAGATTCAGTCGAAACTGATTCTGTAGTGGAGGATAACATTCCGCTATGTGTTAGAGCACAAGCAAGCAGATCTTGAGTTGAGTTTTCAACCGCGGTGAGAACTTGTGAATTGACAACGGTAGATGTTTTTGCTGGGGTTTTGGAAGTCATAAGATAGGTCTCTAACCAATCCACAGCAAATTTTTGTGAGGGCGAATTAATCACATCTGAGACAATGTCCACAGATTTTGTTTCTTCTAGGGCAGGAACAGACAACTCCGCACAATTTCCACTAGAAATTATTTGCTCGAGTGATGGCATACTTTGAATTTTAGACATTCTTTTAGATAGTAACATCCAACTACGACATTCACAGTATAAGATTTATTTTTAAAACACTAACGTCTTAAAATATTATAATTTTGTCGCAGCTATGAGCGAACCAAACCTATCCACACAACGCCCAAAGTTGAAATGACTTATCAAACAGCTTCATAATTATAATCACGTAACCTAAATCGAGTGTCATGTGCAGGCAGATCATATAAGATATGAAGTGATTAGAACTTATAATTTTTAATGAATCGTATAACATTAGATTGTGGTAAACACAATTGTTATCTACATGAGAAAATTTCTATATTATATCATTCAGCTTCGAAATCATAGAGTGAAAATATGTACCAAACTTACTTAAAGTTCCTAATTTTAAATCACATTAACATTATATACTTATACATCTCACATTAACGTTATATTACTACCCAAGACGAAAGCGTTCCTCTGGAGGAAGACGAAAGCGTTCCAGTGGAGGAAGACGACGTTCAAAAAGGAAGCACAGAGGACATAAGGAAGGAGATGGTTGCGAATAACTCTGCAACGGACGCACAATTTCAGATTTAACATTCGAAGAGATTTTTTTAACAGCGAGATTTTTGAATAGCGTCAAATAATTCAAGGATAACAGAAAGCTGAATAGTAGAAACAATTGTTATGTTATTAAAGGACATCGTAAAATTTTATGGAAACATAAGGGATTATAAAATATATAAAAATGTTTTGGTGTTTAATGTGAATTCCTTTTCGTTTTACTAAATTAATAGAGCTTTTAAATTAACTTTAATACCAGTAATAACCAGTAATATGGCGCAAATATTTTCGGCAAATATGTGTGTTAGGTTTATTGACAATATCCCAAAGACCGGTACGGTCTTGAATTTGGAGACTTTTCTGACGCCCGATGTTGTCATAGTATCCAACCAATTCTCAAGGTTACCATGATTATGAAGAGTTAGAGTTATCAAGGTCGCAACATAGCACTCCGCTTATCGCTGATTTGGCGCGATAAAAAAAAAACGACCGTATCGGTGTCTCTGGGATTTAGCCGGTTTATATTATACACTTGCATTTATTACGCAAGTAGTGAAATTAAAATGTAGCTTTTTTATAATATACTTAGCTAAACAGGGCTACTTAAAATTGAATCGGGCACTGCAATAAAAAAAAATTACATATATTTAGGTATCCAGACTTAGATCGTTATACTTTTTAATTATGTACATTAAAATATTTAAATATTTTTAAATATATATATATTTTTAATTTCAAAAGCATGATACTGTTACGACACACATCAGGCTATCTGAAATTAAAGCGTCTGAAAAGCCTAATATGACATTGTAGTTCAACTTTACACAATTCGACAATTTACTGTATTTTCGTTACTAAAACAAATACGTTCGTAAACAAATATAATTCGTTACTAAAATATTACACTGATATTAAAAAAGATAGGAGACCCTACAGAGCTCTGAAAAATTCTTAATATTATTTCAAATATATTAAAATATAAGATATTTAATTAATTTGTTATTCAGTTCCAAAACAGTTACAAACTTTGATTTTTGATGTCATATTTTATTCCTGTGAGAAAATTCTTTATTGTCAAGTATGCACGAAAATTTAATTAAAAAACACTGTATTAAAAAAGTGACCTCCAGCATAAACGTTAAAAAAAGAAAAGCAGCTAGGAAATAAATTAGATGTGATCCATCATTTAATGCACTTTTACGGTCACACCGAGTTCTAGGATCTAATCATGTTTCCACATATGTAAAAATTTAGAATTAAATTTAATTAGCTTAAAATATTTGGCATTATCCCAAAGACCGGTACGGTCTTGAATTTGGCGACTTTTCTGGCACCCGATGTTGAGACAGTTGCCATAGTATCCAACCAAGTCGCAAGGTTACCATGATTATGTGAGCACGAATGTAAATAAACAACCTGCGTAGTAAAATGCGCAGAAACGTAAGTGCAAAGGGACATTATTTTTATCATAGCACGTAACGGTAAACTGACGATGATGCCAAATAAAAATTGAAATTAATCTTATTAGACATTGAATTTATATTTGTAATGAACATTAGTTATTTAGAATACATTAATAACATTATATATTTAAAGATTTCATTTGCTAAAGTGCATTTTAAGTGAATATACACTACTACTCATTTTTATCATAGTCACTAAGTAGCGTTCTAAAGATGTATACATTGACTAGCAAATTCTGCAATGTATATGTGAGTGAGGGGAAGATATATAACGATTTTTCGCAAAAAAATTCGTGTATATATTTTAATAAAAGTTAATATTTTATTTTCCGGTTAATAAAAAATATCCATCAAAAAAGATAAATTTAGATACATCCTACAAAAATTAGAGGTTAAACGAATGTAAGTTTCTAAAGTAATGTATATGTATATATATACCTATGTATATATCGTAATTCAATGTATATCTCAGAGGTCGCACATAGCAACAGCTGTTTGTGCAACAGGTGTTCTGTGGCTCTTAGAGTGATGTAGCAATTAGAATATGGATCTACGCCCGCTTCGCAAACTAACCGCCCGCTAAAAAAACATCACAGAATCCGGTCCCGCTGGCTGTCGGAGGTCGCACGGAGCAACAGCTGCTTTTGCAACGGGTGTTCCGTGGTTCATAGAGTGATGTAGCAATTAGAACATGGATCTACGTAGGCTTCGCGAGCTAACCTCGCTACGCTCGCCCGCTAAAAAAAATAACAGAATCCGGTCTCGCTGACTGTCGGAGGTCGCACGTAGCAACAGCTGTTTGTGCAACAAGTGTTCTGTGGCTCATAGAGGGATTTAGCAATTCAAACATGGATCAACGCCCGCTTCCCGAGCTAACCTCACTACGCTCGCCTGCTAAAAGACATCACAGAATCTGGTCCCGCTGGCTGTCGGAGGTCGCACGTAGGAACAGGTGTTCTGTGGCTCATAGAGTGATGTAGCAATTAGAGCATGGATCTACGCCCGCTTCGCGAGCTAACCTTGCTACGCTCGCCCGCTAAAAAACATCACAGAATCTGGTCCCGCTGGCTGTCGGAGCTCGCACGTAGCAACAGCTGTTTGTGCAACAGATGTTCTGTGGTTCATAGAGTGATTTAGCAATTAAAACATGGATCTACGCCCGCTTCGCGAGCTAACCTCGCTACGTTCTCCTGCTAATAAACATCACAGAATCCGGTCCTACGGCTGTCGGAGGTCGCACGTAGCAACAGGTGTTCTGTGGCTCATAGAGTGATGTAGCAATTAGTACATGGATCTACGCCCGCTTCGCGAGCTAACCTCGCTACGCTCGCCTGCTAAAAACATCACAGAATCCGGTTCCCCTTGCTGTCGGCGGTGGCACGTAGCAACAGGTGTTCTGTGGCTCATAGAGTGATGTAGCAATTAGAATATGGATCTACGCCCGCTTCGCGAGCTAACCTCGCTACGCTCGCCCGCTAAAAAACATCACAGAATCCGGTCCCGCTGGTTGTCGGAGGTCGCACGTAGCAACAGTTGTTTGTGCAATAAGTGTTCTGTGGCTCATAGAGTGATGTAGCAATTAGAACATGCATCTACGCCCGCTAAAAAACATCACAGAATCCGGTCCCGTTGGCTGTCGGAGATCGCACGTAGTAACAGCGGTTTGTGCAACGGGTGTTCTGTGGCTTATAGAGTGATGTAGTAATTAGAACGTGGATCTATGACCGCTTCGCGGGCTAACTGCGCAACGGTCACCAGCTAAAAAAACATCACAGTATCCTGATCCCCTGGCTGTCAGAGATCGCACATAGCAACATCTATCTGTGCAAAAAGTCTTCCATAGCTCATAAAGTGATTTTCATGTTACTTCCGCGCTTCAAAATCTCAATCAAACTCAATCTAGAATAAACCACGTACGATTCCTTATACGTAATGCGCATTCGCTCCAAAAACACGGCAAGCCCACGTATAACCATCAAACTCTTCAATACTACCATTCCTCTCACACAATCGCATTACCCACTTGCAATCAACCCCTGATTCATAACACCATTTAATTGCATTCATTTTACCACTGTCAACCAAACGATCAAAAAGAACAATACTAAATCTTTCACTCTTCATAGCCATTTAGCCTCAAATGAAATCAAAGAAATTTTACCAATACTTGTATTTAAATCTTGTTCCCAAACATCTAATTTTAAAAGATCAGTAGAATAATTCATAATGAGCATAAAATAACACAAATTAAGACAGTTGCCAGAGTTATCAACTCGCAAGGTTACCATGGTTACGAAGTACGAAGTGTTAAAGAGTTACTAATGTCGCAATATAGCCCTCCGCTTATCGCCGATTTGGCGTTATAGAAAAAAAAAAACCGTACCGGTCTTTGGGATTTAGCCAAATAGGCAAACATTTAGTAAAAAATTATTACATTAAAATACAATGTTATTGTTTCATTTTACATCTTCCCTTTTCGAAAAATGATTGAAGAAACATTTTAAATAGTTTTACAATTTTAACTTTACTACCCAAGAAGGTATTTGAGTACTATTACGACTTCTATAGTGTTAATAGCCAAAACAGATGTTTACTCGTCGGTTTTACTCGCCAATTTTAATGCACTGTCCTTTTGGAAGTTGATGTGCTGATCATTTTAGAGTCAACGCGCAGTCCTCATCATATATTATTATCATATACATATATTCGACATATGGCGTAATCGCTAAAATTTTAGTTATTGAAAAACAAACATAGAATTTTTTTAATTTTAATAATTAAAAAAAAAAACACATATTATTAAACACAGAAAATTTTTAAATTCTTGAAAGTAAACAAAAAATATTTAAAATTTGTATGCAAAAAATAAAATTTTAAATGTAATTTTGTCTACAAGATTTAAACTAACGTGACTTAATCATTATCTGAGCCTCGCTGGACTTAAAAGACAAAGCCCAGACAGTGACTCAATTATTTGGGCTTTTCTAGACGATGCAGAATTTCTGTAGTTGCTCAGTATACCTACCTCTAAACATTTACAGCTAAAATAAAATAGTGATTAACTCTGTTACTCGTGATGTGACTCGTACATAAGGGAAAAATAGGCTTCGCTGTAGAAATAATCAAATTTGGATGATCATTTAAACTCAAATATAATGTAATTGCATTGTTTCAGTATGTAGATGCACAGAATTTAAGCAAAAATAAAGTGGTTTTAGGGCGGATACAACACTCAATATGAATTATAAAGAACTTTAAAAATCACGATTTTGAGACAAGATGGATGCCATATTTTATTTTGAAGTGGGTCACGTGATTTTTTCATATCATGGTCACGTGATCGCTCCACATAAGAGGTGTTATTATTTTAATTTTTATTTAAAAAACTACTGAATATATTTCGCTGAATTTTTTTTTTTATATATTTTGTGAAACAATTTGAATATTACCTAAAATTTTCGAAGCAATTTGTGAATTTTAAATCCGCTTAAAAATGTTTGAAGAATTAGGTCCCATAGGGCTCAATGTATTTCATTTTTCCAACCCGGGTTCAATCCAAAACTAATTGGGTGATATTATTCATTTATATTCCCATAGGTCCTACAGACCGTCTGAAAAACATACTAAAATTTCATTTTGATTAAGTCATTTTTACGGCAGTTATCGTGCTAACGGACAGACAGACAGGCAGAATGAATAAAGTCATAAACACTTTTCAAACTTGTTGTAAAGTGTTAAAAAAGAGAGGAGAGAGAGAGAAAATCAACTCAGAGTAATGTATGAAGCCAAAGGCCTACCTTCTGCTGTCGGTCCAGCGAGTTCGAGTGCGATGAATGACGGAGACCAGCGAAGCGTCTCGCTCCGGTGAATATTTACAACTTCACACAACCAAATTTCAAGAGGTACTCTCCTGAAAATAGAGTTTTCAAAATTCTCTCTCTTGAAAAACACCAAGTCAATCTCTCTTCCCTCTTTTTCTGATTTGTTCAAGGGTTTAAACCCCCTTAATATTATTGGAAGATATAATGTTACACCTTTTCCAGTGGCCAGATCATGACAGAGGGTTTGGCTAGAAGCCCTTGAATTATTGCTGCAGCTGGTCGAGGTCCCACGCTCAGGTGGGACACCTGGGTCCGGGTGCGCCGAGTATCTTTTTTCCTGAATGAAACGAGCTAGTTCCACGAGAATGATGTCACCAAATTTATGAATTTATCGCATGGTATTACATATGAAAAGTGAACATTTTTCTCAATAGGAAATATATTTTTTCTATTTTATATGACTTTTTGACAATTTTTTTGAAAAACGTGCAATATCTCGAGAACGGTTCATGTTAGCGTTCTAAAATTTATGTTAATCGCTTTCTAATGAAACATTACATAAGAAATGTCTATTTGCGTAACTTTATTAGCGGTTTTGATTTTTTGACGATTTTTTCAAAATTTCACTGGAAATTTAGGGGGGGGGGGGGTTCTGAACATTGGATTGCGTATAAAAACAACAGGCTTCCAGTGTTTACGGATTGTGATTTTTGTACCAAATTTCGTTCAAATCGGTCCATTCGTTCGTCAGTTATCGACTCCACAGACTCATTGGCACACACACACACACACACACATATACACACACACACACAGACATCACTTCAGAAATGTTTGATTCGTGATCAGGGATGCTTGAAACGTGCTCTCCCGTCGAAAACTCGGATTTGAATTTTCGACCCCGTCACAATACTTTCCTTATACATTATGTATATAAGGAAAGTAATATGTCCAGTTATCAATTCATCGAAAATGGAATTAAAAGTTTACATTTGGTGTAATTCAATTAATTATGCGTGTTATTTAGTGTAATTACACTACATTTAATGACTTATTAATGAAATAAAGAGAACATGAATTTGAGTCTGCAGGGAAAGTCATGTGCTTCTCACATCAGAATTGTATTTTCCCTACCATACATTGTAATGTATATGAAAAGTACTGGAATCGTCTCGAAAATCGCAACTCAAGTTTCCGACGGATCTACACGTTTTGGGACCTCTAAAACACGAAAAAACTGTTTTTAGCGTGACGTCTGTGTGTGTGTCTGTCTGTCTGCGCAATGTATGTATCCACTGTAGTTCAAAAACTAATTGACATAATTTCACAAAATTTTGGTAAATATGTTATTTGTGGATGACCCTCGTGCTGATTAGATTTTGGCACGATAGAAAATAAAAGGGCCTGCCTTTATTGCAAAATGGCGCCAAAAATCGTATGTATCAATTAAATAAAAAGAAATTCTTACATAACGACATAGCGAATTTTGACGACTGTATAACGACTTTTGACGACTTTATAACGACTTTTGACGACATACAGAATAAAACCAACCTCATAACTCTAGGATCAACTATTCCCGAGATTTTAGTTTTTTATCATTTTTGCGATGTCGATTTTAAAAATACGTCCTATGAAATTCAGTGTAAATTCAAATAATTATTCGTGTTATTTTGTGCAATTAAACTCACTTTAATGAATTATGAAAAAATTAAAGAGAAAATGCATTTGAGTCATTATCTCATCTGGAGATTTTGAAAATAATTATGAAAAGAACATTAAGCCATAATGATTTGATTACTAAATTGATAAAATATTTAGCAGTAAAGCAAATGATTAAAAAACAGGAACGATCAATCATGCTTAAAACATTGATTATGAAACACTTTCCAACTTCAATGCAATTTTGTTTAAACATCTCTAAAATGCAATACATGCCTACGTAATATTTTAAAATTTATCACAATAATACATTAATTTATTATATTTGAAAACTTAAACTTTCATCGAAAAAAATGAACATTCAAATGACGGCATTGAAATATAAATTGCCTGGTTTAAACATCTCTAAAATGCGATACATTCCTTGGTAATAATTTTACAATTATAGTAATACAACGATAATTTATTATATTTGAAAACTTTATCGAAAACAACTGAAATTCATTCAAATGACGTCATAGAAAAAATAACACGCCTGGCCCTTCTCTATAAAAGCAGCATTTCATTCATAAATAATTTCCCATTCATTTCATTCATTACAATACTATAATAATTTATTTTATTTAAAAATTAAGACCATGGAGCTACAAGTAATTAAACTCTATGCTTAAAACCTCATCGAAAAAAATCGTCCTTCTCCTTGTAAAATCAATGAATATTTCATTCATATCCGCTATGCAGACTCCATGATCTAAATAATGTTGTGTTAAAGAAGTACAGCAATTCTAATACAACTCATTCTACATGTTTTGCTGTTTACATTTTACATAAGGGAAAAATATGCTTCGTTGTAGAAATAATCAAATTTGGATGATCATTTAAACTCAAATATAATGTAATTGCGTTGTTTCAGTATGTAGATGCACAGAATTTAAGCAAAAATAAAGTGGCTTTAGGGCGGATACAACACTCAATATGAATTATAAAGAACTTTAAAAATCACGATTTTGAGACAAGATGGATGCCATATTATATTTCGAAGTGGGTCACGTGATTTTTTCATATCATGGTCACGTGATCGCTTCATATAAGAGGTGTAATTATTATTTTAATTTTTATTTAAAAAACTACTGAATATATTTCGCTGAATTTTTTTTATATATTTTGAGAAACAATTTGAATATTACCTAAAATTTTCGAAGCAATTTGTGAATTTTAAATCCGCTTAAAAATGTTTGAAGAATTAGGTCCCATAGGGCTCAATGTATTTCATTTTTCCAACCCGGGTTCAATCCAAAACTAATTGGGTGATATTATACATTTATATTCCCATAGGTCCTACAGAGCGTCTGAAAAACATACTAAAATTTCATTTTGATTAAGTCATTTTTACGGCAGTTATCGTGCTAACGGACAGACAGACAGGCAGAATGAATAAAGTCATAAACACTTTTCAACCTTGTTGTAAAGTGTTAAAAAAGAGAGGAGAGAGAGAGAAAATCAACTCAGAGTAATGTATGAAGCCAAAGGCCTACCTTCTGCTGTCGGTCCAGCGAGTTCGAGTGCGATGAATGACGGAGACCAGCGAAGCGTCTCGCTCCGGTGAATATTTACAACTTCACACAACCAAATTTCAAGAGGTACTCTCCTGAAAATAGAGTTTTCAAAATTCTCTCTCTTGAAAAACACCAAGTCAATCTCTCTTCCCTCTTTTTCTGATTTGTTCAAGGGTTTAAACCCCCTTAATATTATTGGAAGATATAATGTTACACCTTTTCCAGTGGCCAGATCATGACAGAGGGTTTGGCTAGAAGCCCTTGAATTATTGCTGCAGCTGGTCGAGGTCCCACGCTCAGGTGGGACATCTGGGTCCGGGTGCGCCCCGACGCCCCCCGTGCCACCCGTGGAGCGTTCCTCCATCTTGGATGCTTCTCCCGCTGGCAAGCTGTCCGGATCCGCTTGCATGCTGTCCGGATCCGCTGACAGTTTCCGTTTCAGGTGGCCAAAGGGGAACCTTATAGAAATTATATGAAAAGACAGGGACTATTTTTATAGGTATAAGACATATACCAAAATTTCCACGATGTTACATTGTATGGGGAAAACCAAAGTAACATTATAGAAGACATGCCGCCGTAAACCTTGCTGGTCTTCTATATACAAAAGTAAATTACACAAGATCTCCTCTACAATTATTAGAGGGGGTATATACATGTTCCTCCAAATGTTAAGCACGAATCAGTAGATCGGGCATAATTCATGATCTACATAATTCTTCGCTAATCGACTCCAAATTTCACAGAAAAAAAAAATCTCCGAGTTGTTTACTCTTACACACTTTAATGAGATAAAACATATAAATATACGGGTTTTATTTGTCCCCAAATTGCACCAACAGAATGATGAATAGGGAGGATAAACCTTCTAAATGATGAATAGGGAGGATAAACCTTCTAAATGATGAATAGGGAGGATAAACCTTCTAAATGATGAATAGGGAGGATAAACCTTCTAAATGATGAATAGGGAGGATAAACCTTCTAAATGATGAATAGGGAGGATAAACCTTCTAAATGATGAATAGGGAGGATAAACCTTCTAAATGATGAATAGGGAGGATAAACCTTCTAAATGATGAATAGGGAGGATAAACCTTCTAAATGAAGCATAGAGGACCAAGTGATAGCTAATACGGAATATGGTTCCTTGGATCCTGTTACAAGCTTGACACCGTCGATTCATTCTCAATACCTATCAATAGATAGATGTTCAATACCTGCTCTGTGAAGGCAGTCCTCTACTACGTTTGCTCAACGTGGATGAGCATTTCGTCCATTAAACAAAAATCCGGACCAACTGCAGCTGCATAAAATTTGACATACAGATCAAGGATTTTATTATGCTGCCTTTGCGCCATCTTAGTGATGCTTGAGAAAACATGAGGGTCGGTTCTGCCACTAATGAAAAGCCAAATTATACAATGATACTTCTACGACCAAGACTATGGTGTTCAACGACGTTACTGAACTAGTTGTGTGTTCATTGTTCTCTTCAGATTAGTACACGTCTGTTGTCTAATCTCAGGGCAAATTTGGATTCATGTGTAAAGAGAACATTATGTTTGGGTCCAAATTACATGTGCACTACACCACTGTAAACGCGGCCTTCTGCCCCTGGAGGTCAACGGAAAGTAAACTTTTGGAATCCATGTATAGAGACCTCTAGTACGCAGACTTTTGCCTTATAGCGTTGGTTGATATCGGCTCTCCAATGAGAGCAGTAGCAACTACTCATAGAGAGTTGGTACTGTTGTTCTGCGATTACATTTCGTTAGTAAGATATATATTGGTCATTGGAGGGTGTTGTAACCCCAGGGCATCCTGAAACAGGCCTACTGGTGGATTGTTCCACTCGTTTGGAATTGCTGGTATAATATTGCTCGCTTGCGATGCATTGCAAGCGAGCAATTTTTATTATTTTTTATTTTTACTAAAATCTAATGGTCCCCAGAGTAAATCGATAACTTTTAATTTTATGAAAATTTTTGATCAATTCTTGAACTATAATTGACTCATACGTATATTACATTTCAATTGTTCAGATAGGCACACTGCACATGCACATACTAAATAACAGTCACACCATTGAAAATAGTGGAATTGTATTGTGTTCTGGCGTTCTCTAAATGTGCGAATCTAACAAAAACTCGATTTCGGATACTCGGCTCTGTCATTATTTTTCCTAGTATATTATGTATTGTAGAGAATGAGAAAATGTGTTAAATAGTTTGAAGCAACTAACCTGAGACTACATAACTGAGTTCACAGGTACAAAGTGTTGTTGGAAGGGATAAAAGCTATTCATAAAATTTACACGAAATGTAAATGGAATAAGGGAAATCGGGCCCATAATAATTGCCTATGATAAAAACAGTACTTTTGAGAATTCGTTCTTCCTTTTTGTGAATTAAATGATCATTTATTGTTCGTGTATATTTTACCGATTAGAGGTCATATTGATCATTAACTGTAGCTGCTAAAAAGTCACCCCTAAAATGTGATATTGCAAAAGATTAACCACTATCTGCCAGCACCTCAGTTGGTAAATATTAAAGCATATTTTAAATATAGATATAAATTGAGTGAAAATTTAAATTTTAAATAAATTTTACACATATTTTTGGAATAGGAATTGGAATTAAAAACATGTTAACACGACCTTGTTAAAAATCGAGTACGCCCAGTCATGGGAGTATGCAGGATGTTTTCCAGTGGAGTGCTAAAATCGATTGCACTCAAAATTTAGAGATTGCTATCAACTTTTAATTTTTTAGCGTTACAAAATTAAAAAACAGCAATCCTGTTCATAGATGCCCGTATTAGTCTGTAGCTCCCCCCCTCCCCCTGAATATTTTAAATCTAACATGTTCATTGAATAACATTGAAAATCGGCATGCAGATGTAGATTTAGAGGTCCAATAACAACAAACTGATAAAAATCTAAAACATTTTTTAGGGACGAAGAGGGGGAATGGATTGGTAAAGAAATAATGCTCATATAAAAATACAGTAAGATATCAAAGAAAAGGACATACATAAAGCAGGGAAAAATACCATTTTTACTTTCCCTGCAATACATGGGAATGTATAGGGAAAGTATTGGAATCGTGTCGAAAATAGCAACTCGATTTTTCTACAGATCTACACGTTTTGGAACCTCTATAACACAAAAAACCATTTTTAGTGTGATATCTATGTGTGTATCTGTCTGTGCAATATATGTATCCACTCTAACTCAAAAACTAATCTGCCGAATTTCCTAAAAATCGGTGGGTAAGTTACTTGTGGGTGACTCTAGTGCTGATTAGAATTTGATACGGTTCCGGATAAAAGAAGCTGCCTTTTTCTTTCTTTTTTCTGCAAAATCGAACGCAAAAATTTTCTGTATCCACTCTAGCTGAAAGACTAATAAAGCAAATTTCACAAAATCTGGTGGATAAGTCACTTGTGGATTACCCTGGTGCTGATTAAATTTTGGTGCAATTCGGAACAAAATAATCTGTCTTTTTTTCCGAATGGTCCGTAAAAATCGTTGAAATCTAAAATAAAAGAATACATATGCTCAAATATATCAATAAAATGCTTGTTTTATGCGCAATTCTTAACGATGAAAAAATAAGACTAAACCCATTACTCTAAGACTAGCCTTTATCGAGATATTTTAAAGTTTTTGGATTTTCACCAGGCCACATTTAAAAAAAATCTGATGTGGGCAACACATGACTTTCCTTATTAATGCAATGAATTTACTACTTTTACAGTTGAAAAAAATGTTATTCTTATAGTAGATGCTTTCTATTCTTTCCAAGATATTGAATTTTCTTCAATTAGCTGCCATTTTCATTGATTTGGCGTTATTTTTATCCATTTGGCGAGATTTTTGTTAATTTGGCAATAATTAAAAATGTCGCCAAGTTGGCGACATTTCGCCAAATTCGTCGCCAAAAACTTGCCAAGCGTTCTGGACGGAGAAATAAGTTATTCTTACAGCAGATAAATGACTATTGGCATTCAAATACAAAAGTATTGCTCAAAGTATCTTTTTTCCTGAATGAAACGAGCTAGTTCCACGAGAATGATGTCACCAAATTTATCAATTTATCGCATGGTATTACATATGAAAAGTGAACATTTTTCTCAATAGGAAATATATTTTTTCTATTTTATATGACTTTTTGACAATTTTTTTGAAAAACGTGCAATATCTCGAGAACGGTTCATGTTAGCGTTCTAAAATTTATGTTAATCGCTTTCTAATGAAACATTACATAAGAAATGTCTATTTGCGTAACTTTATTAGCGGTTTTGATTTTTTGACGATTTTTTCAAAATTTCACTGGAAATTCAGGGGGGGGGGGGGGTTCTGAACATTGGATTGCGTATAAAAACAACAGGCTTCCAGTGTTTACGGATTGTGATTTTTGTACCAAATTTCGTTCAAATCGGTCCATTCGTTCGTCAGTTATCGACTCCACAGACTCATTGGCACACACACACACACACACACATATACACACACACACAGACATCACTTCAGAAATGTTTGATTCGTGATCAGGGATGCTTGAAACGTGCTCTCCCGTCGAAAACTCGGATTTGAATTTTCGACCCCGTCACAATACTTTCCTTATACATTATGTATATAAGGAAAGTAATATGTCCAGTTATCAATTCATCGAAAATGGAATTAAAAGTTTACATTTGGTGTAATTCAATTAATTATGCGTGTTATTTAGTGTAATTACACTACATTTAATGACTTATTAATGAAATAAAGAGAACATGAATTTGGTGTCTGCAGGGAAAGTCATGTGCTTCTCACATCAGAATTTTATTTTCCCTACCATACATTGTAATGTATATGAAAAGTACTGGAATCGTCTCGAAAATCGCAACTCAAGTTTCCGACGGATCTACACGTTTTGGGACCTCTAAAACAGGAAAAAACTGTTTTTAGCGTGACGTCTGTGTGTGTGTCTGTCTGTCTGCGCAATGTATGTATCCACTGTAGTTCAAAAACTAATTGACATAATTTCACAAAATTTTGGTAAATATGTTATTTGTGGATGACCCTCGTGCTGATTAGATTTTGGCACGATAGAAAATAAAAGGGCCTGCCTTTATTGCAAAATGGCGCCAAAAATCGTATGTATCAATTAAATAAAAAGAAATTCTTACGTAACGACATAGCGAATTTTGACGACTGTATAACGACTTTTGACGACTTTATAACGACTTTTGACGACATACAGAATAAAACCAACCTCATAACTCTAGGATCCACTATTCCCGAGATTTTAGTTTTTTATCATTTTTGCGATGTCGATTTTAAAAATACGTCCTATGAAATTCAGTGTAAATTCAAATAATTATTCGTGTTATTTTGTGCAATTAAACTCACTTTAATGAATTATGAAAAAATTAAAGAGAAAATGCATTTGAGTCATTATCTCATCTGGAGATTTTGAAAATAATTATGAAAAGAACATTAAGCCATAATGATTTGATTACTAAATTGATAAAATATTTAGCAGTAAAGCAAATGATTAAAAAACAGGAACGATCAATCATGCTTAAAACATTGATTATGAAACACTTTCCAACTTCAATGCAATTTTGTTTAAACATCTCTAAAATGCAATACATGCCTACGTAATATTTTAAAATTTATCACAATAATACATTAATTTATTATATTTGAAAACTTAAACTTTCATCGAAAAAAATGAACATTCAAATGACGGCATTGAAATATAAATTGCCTGGTTTAAACATCTCTAAAATGCGATACATTCCTTGGTAATAATTTTACAATTATAATAATACAGCGATAATTTATTATATTTGAAAACTTCATCGAAAACAACTGAAATTCATTCAAATGACGTCATAGAAAAAATAACACGCCTGGCCCTTCTCTATAAAAGCAGCATTTCATTCATAAATAATTTCCCATTCATTTCATTCATTACAATACTATAATAATTTATTTTATTTAAAAATTAAGACCATGGAGCTACAAGTAATTAAACTCTATGCTTAAAACCTCATCGAAAAAAATCGTCCTTCTCCTTGTAAAATCAATGAATATTTCATTCATATCCGCTATGCAGACTCCATGATCTAAATAATGTTGTGTTAAAGAAGTACAGCAATTCTAATACAACTCATTCTACATATTTTGCTGTTTACATTTTACATAAGGGAAAAATATGCTTCGTTGTAGAAATAATCAAATTTGGATGATCATTTAAACTCAAATATAATGTAATTGCGTTGTTTCAGTATGTAGATGCACAGAATTTAAGCAAAAATAAAGTGGCTTTAGGGCGGATACAACACTCAATATGAATTATAAAGAACTTTAAAAACCACGATTTTGAGACAAGATGGATGCCATATTATATTTCGAAGTGGGTCACGTGATTTTTTCATATCATGGTCACGTGATCGCTTCATATAAGAGGTGTAATTATTATTTTAATTTTTATTTAAAAAACTACTGAATATATTTCGCTGAATTTTTTTTTATATATTTTGTGAAACAATTTGAATATTACCTAAAATTTTCGAAGCAATTTGTGAATTTTAAATCCGCTTAAAAATGTTTGAAGAATTAGGTCCCATAGGGCTCAATGTATTTCATTTTTCCAACCCGGGTTCAATCCAAAACTAATTGGGTGATATTATTCATTTATATTCCCATAGGTCCTACAGACCGTCTGAAAAACATACTAAAATTTCATTTTGATTAAGTCATTTTTACGGCAGTTATCGTGCTAACGGACAGACAGACAGGCAGAATGAATAAAGTCATAAACACTTTTCAACCTTGTTGTAAAGTGTTAAAAAAGAGAGGAGAGAGAGAGAAAATCAACTCAGAGTAATGTATGAAGCCAAAGGCCTACCTTCTGCTGTCGGTCCAGCGAGTTCGAGTGCGATGAATGACGGAGACCAGCGAAGCGTCTCGCTCCGGTGAATATTTACAACTTCACACAACCAAATTTCAAGAGGTACTCTCCTGAAAATAGAGTTTTCAAAATTCTCTCTCTTGAAAAACACCAAGTCAATCTCTCTTCCCTCTTTTTCTGATTTGTTCAAGGGTTTAAACCCCCTTAATATTATTGGAAGATATAATGTTACACCTTTTCCAGTGGCCAGATCATGACAGAGGGTTTGGCTAGAAGCCCTTGAATTATTGCTGCAGCTGGTCGAGGTCCCACGCTCAGGTGGGACATCTGGGTCCGGGTGCGCCCCGACGCCCCCCGTGCCACCCGTGGAGCGTTCCTCCATCTTGGATGCTTCTCCCGCTGGCAAGCTGTCCGGATCCGCTTGCATGCTGTCCGGATCCGCTGACAGTTTCCGTTTCAGGTGGCCAAAGGGGAACCTTATAGAAATTATATGAAAAGACAGGGACTATTTTTATAGGTATAAGACATATACCAAAATTTCCACGATGTTACATTGTATGGGGAAAACCAAAGTAACATTATAGAAGACATGCCGCCGTAAACCTTGCTGGTCTTCTATATACAAAAGTAAATTACACAAGATCTCCTCTACAATTATTAGAGGGGGTATATACATGTTCCTCCAAATGTTAAGCACGAATCAGTAGATCGGGCATAATTCATGATCTACATAATTCTTCGCTAATCGACTCCAAATTTCACAGAAAAAAAAAATCTCCGAGTTGTTTACTCTTACACACTTTAATGAGATAAAACATATAAATATACGGGTTTTATTTGTCCCCAAATTGCACCAACAGAATGATGAATAGGGAGGATAAACCTTCTAAATGATGAATAGGGAGGATAAACCTTCTAAATGATGAATAGGGAGGATAAACCTTCTAAATGATGAATAGGGAGGATAAACCTTCTAAATGATGAATAGGGAGGATAAACCTTCTAAATGATGAATAGGGAGGATAAACCTTCTAAATGATGAATAGGGAGGATAAACCTTCTAAATGATGAATAGGGAGGATAAACCTTCTAAATGAAGCATAGAGGACCAAGTGATAGCTAATACGGAATATGGTTCCTTGGATCCTGTTACAAGCTTGACACCGTCGATTCATTCTCAATACCTATCAATAGATAGATGTTCAATACCTGCTCTGTGAAGGCAGTCCTCTACTACGTTTGCTCAACGTGGATGAGCATTTCGTCCATTAAACAAAAATCCGGACCAACTGCAGCTGCATAAAATTTGACATACAGATCAAGGATTTTATTATGCTGCCTTTGCGCCATCTTAGTGATGCTTGAGAAAACATGAGGGTCGGTTCTGCCACTAATGAAAAGCCAAATTATACAATGATACTTCTACGACCAAGACTATGGTGTTCAACGACGTTACTGAACTAGTTGTGTGTTCATTGTTCTCTTCAGATTAGTACACGTCTGTTGTCTAATCTCAGGGCAAATTTGGATTCATGTGTAAAGAGAACATTATGTTTGGGTCCAAATTACATGTGCACTACACCACTGTAAACGCGGCCTTCTGCCCCTGGAGGTCAACGGAAAGTAAACTTTTGGAATCCATGTATAGAGACCTCTAGTACGCAGACTTTTGCCTTATAGCGTTGGTTGATATCGGCTCTCCAATGAGAGCAGTAGCAACTACTCATAGAGAGTTGGTACTGTTGTTCTGCGATTACATTTCGTTAGTAAGATATATATTGGTCATTGGAGGGTGTTGTAACCCCAGGGCATCCTGAAACAGGCCTACTGGTGGATTGTTCCACTCGTTTGGAATTGCTGGTATAATATTGCTCGCTTGCGATGCATTGCAAGCGAGCAATTTTTATTATTTTTTATTTTTACTAAAATCTAATGGTCCCCAGAGTAAATCGATAACTTTTAATTTTATGAAAATTTTTGATCAATTCTTGAACTATAATTGACTCATACGTATATTACATTTCAATTGTTCAGATAGGCACACTGCACATGCACATACTAAATAACAGTCACACCATTGAAAATAGTGGAATTGTATTGTGTTCTGGCGTTCTCTAAATGTGCGAATCTAACAAAAACTCGATTTCGGATACTCGGCTCTGTCATTATTTTTCCTAGTATATTATGTATTGTAGAGAATGAGAAAATGTGTTAAATAGTTTGAAGCAACTAACCTGAGACTACATAACTGAGTTCACAGGTACAAAGTGTTGTTGGAAGGGATAAAAGCTATTCATAAAATTTACACGAAATGTAAATGGAATAAGGGAAATCGGGCCCATAATAATTGCCTATGATAAAAACAGTACTTTTGAGAATTCGTTCTTCCTTTTTGTGAATTAAATGATCATTTATTGTTCGTGTATATTTTACCGATTAGAGGTCATATTGATCATTAACTGTAGCTGCTAAAAAGTCACCCCTAAAATGTGATATTGCAAAAGATTAACCACTATCTGCCAGCACCTCAGTTGGTAAATATTAAAGCATATTTTAAATATAGATATAAATTGAGTGAAAATTTAAATTTTAAATAAATTTTACACATATTTTTGGAATAGGAATTGGAATTAAAAACATGTTAACACGACCTTGTTAAAAATCGAGTACGCCCAGTCATGGGAGTATGCAGGATGTTTTCCAGTGGAGTGCTAAAATCGATTGCACTCAAAATTTAGAGATTGCTATCAACTTTTAATTTTTTAGCGTTACAAAATTAAAAAACAGCAATCCTGTTCATAGATGCCCGTATTAGTCTGTAGCTCCCCCCCTCCCCCTGAATATTTTAAATCTAACATGTTCATTGAATAACATTGAAAATCGGCATGCAGATGTAGATTTAGAGGTCCAATAACAACAAACTGATAAAAATCTAAAACATTTTTTAGGGACGAAGAGGGGGAATGGATTGGTAAAGAAATAATGCTCATATAAAAATACAGTAAGATATCAAAGAAAAGGACATACATAAAGCAGGGAAAAATACCATTTTTACTTTCCCTGCAATACATGGGAATGTATAGGGAAAGTATTGGAATCGTGTCGAAAATAGCAACTCGATTTTTCTACAGATCTACACGTTTTGGAACCTCTATAACACAAAAAACCATTTTTAGTGTGATATCTATGTGTGTATCTGTCTGTGCAATATATGTATCCACTCTAACTCAAAAACTAATCTGCCGAATTTCCTAAAAATCGGTGGGTAAGTTACTTGTGGGTGACTCTAGTGCTGATTAGAATTTGATACGGTTCCGGATAAAAGAAGCTGCCTTTTTCTTTCTTTTTTCTGCAAAATCGAACGCAAAAATTTTCTGTATCCACTCTAGCTGAAAGACTAATAAAGCAAATTTCACAAAATCTGGTGGATAAGTCACTTGTGGATTACCCTGGTGCTGATTAAATTTTGGTGCAATTCGGAACAAAATAATCTGTCTTTTTTTCCGAATGGTCCGTAAAAATCGTTGAAATCTAAAATAAAAGAATACATATGCTCAAATATATCAATAAAATGCTTGTTTTATGCGCAATTCTTAACGATGAAAAAATAAGACTAAACCCATTACTCTAAGACTAGCCTTTATCGAGATATTTTAAAGTTTTTGGATTTTCACCAGGCCACATTTAAAAAAAATCTGATGTGGGCAACACATGACTTTCCTTATTAATGCAATGAATTTACTACTTTTACAGTTGAAAAAAATGTTATTCTTATAGTAGATGCTTTCTATTCTTTCCAAGATATTGAATTTTCTTCAATTAGCTGCCATTTTCATTGATTTGGCGTTATTTTTATCCATTTGGCGAGATTTTTGTTAATTTGGCAATAATTAAAAATGTCGCCAAGTTGGCGACATTTCGCCAAATTCGTCGCCAAAAACTTGCCAAGCGTTCTGGACGGAGAAATAAGTTATTCTTACAGCAGATAAATGACTATTGGCATTCAAATACAAAAGTATTGCTCAAAGTATCTTTTTTCCTGAATGAAACGAGCTAGTTCCACGAGAATGATGTCACCAAATTTATCAATTTATCGCATGGTATTACATATGAAAAGTGAACATTTTTCTCAATAGGAAATATATTTTTTCTATTTTATATGACTTTTTGACAATTTTTTTGAAAAACGTGCAATATCTCGAGAACGGTTCATGTTAGCGTTCTAAAATTTATGTTAATCGCTTTCTAATGAAACATTACATAAGAAATGTCTATTTGCGTAACTTTATTAGCGGTTTTGATTTTTTGACGATTTTTTCAAAATTTCACTGGAAATTCAGGGGGGGGGGGGTTCTGAACATTGGATTGCGTATAAAAACAACAGGCTTCCAGTGTTTACGGATTGTGATTTTTGTACCAAATTTCGTTCAAATCGGTCCATTCGTTCGTCAGTTATCGACTCCACAGACTCATTGGCACACACACACACACACACACATATACACACACACACAGACATCACTTCAGAAATGTTTGATTCGTGATCAGGGATGCTTGAAACGTGCTCTCCCGTCGAAAACTCGGATTTGAATTTTCGACCCCGTCACAATACTTTCCTTATACATTATGTATATAAGGAAAGTAATATGTCCAGTTATCAATTCATCGAAAATGGAATTAAAAGTTTACATTTGGTGTAATTCAATTAATTATGCGTGTTATTTAGTGTAATTACACTACATTTAATGACTTATTAATGAAATAAAGAGAACATGAATTTGGTGTCTGCAGGGAAAGTCATGTGCTTCTCACATCAGAATTTTATTTTCCCTACCATACATTGTAATGTATATGAAAAGTACTGGAATCGTCTCGAAAATCGCAACTCAAGTTTCCGACGGATCTACACGTTTTGGGACCTCTAAAACAGGAAAAAACTGTTTTTAGCGTGACGTCTGTGTGTGTGTCTGTCTGTCTGCGCAATGTATGTATCCACTGTAGTTCAAAAACTAATTGACATAATTTCACAAAATTTTGGTAAATATGTTATTTGTGGATGACCCTCGTGCTGATTAGATTTTGGCACGATAGAAAATAAAAGGGCCTGCCTTTATTGCAAAATGGCGCCAAAAATCGTATGTATCAATTAAATAAAAAGAAATTCTTACGTAACGACATAGCGAATTTTGACGACTGTATAACGACTTTTGACGACTTTATAACGACTTTTGACGACATACAGAATAAAACCAACCTCATAACTCTAGGATCCACTATTCCCGAGATTTTAGTTTTTTATCATTTTTGCGATGTCGATTTTAAAAATACGTCCTATGAAATTCAGTGTAAATTCAAATAATTATTCGTGTTATTTTGTGCAATTAAACTCACTTTAATGAATTATGAAAAAATTAAAGAGAAAATGCATTTGAGTCATTATCTCATCTGGAGATTTTGAAAATAATTATGAAAAGAACATTAAGCCATAATGATTTGATTACTAAATTGATAAAATATTTAGCAGTAAAGCAAATGATTAAAAAACAGGAACGATCAATCATGCTTAAAACATTGATTATGAAACACTTTCCAACTTCAATGCAATTTTGTTTAAACATCTCTAAAATGCAATACATGCCTACGTAATATTTTAAAATTTATCACAATAATACATTAATTTATTATATTTGAAAACTTAAACTTTCATCGAAAAAAATGAACATTCAAATGACGGCATTGAAATATAAATTGCCTGGTTTAAACATCTCTAAAATGCGATACATTCCTTGGTAATAATTTTACAATTATAATAATACAGCGATAATTTATTATATTTGAAAACTTCATCGAAAACAACTGAAATTCATTCAAATGACGTCATAGAAAAAATAACACGCCTGGCCCTTCTCTATAAAAGCAGCATTTCATTCATAAATAATTTCCCATTCATTTCATTCATTACAATACTATAATAATTTATTTTATTTAAAAATTAAGACCATGGAGCTACAAGTAATTAAACTCTATGCTTAAAACCTCATCGAAAAAAATCGTCCTTCTCCTTGTAAAATCAATGAATTTCATTCATATCCGCTATGCAGACTCCATGATCTAAATAATGTTGTGTTAAAGAAGTACAGCAATTCTAATACAACTCATTCTACATATTTTGCTGTTTACATTTTACATAAGGGAAAAATATGCTTCGTTGTAGAAATAATCAAATTTGGATGATCATTTAAACTCAAATATAATGTAATTGCGTTGTTTCAGTATGTAGATGCACAGAATTTAAGCAAAAATAAAGTGGCTTTAGGGCGGATACAACACTCAATATGAATTATAAAGAACTTTAAAAACCACGATTTTGAGACAAGATGGATGCCATATTATATTTCGAAGTGGGTCACGTGATTTTTTCATATCATGGTCACGTGATCGCTTCATATAAGAGGTGTAATTATTATTTTAATTTTTATTTAAAAAACTACTGAATATATTTCGCTGAATTTTTTTTTATATATTTTGTGAAACAATTTGAATATTACCTAAAATTTTCGAAGCAATTTGTGAATTTTAAATCCGCTTAAAAATGTTTGAAGAATTAGGTCCCATAGGGCTCAATGTATTTCATTTTTCCAACCCGGGTTCAATCCAAAACTAATTGGGTGATATTATTCATTTATATTCCCATAGGTCCTACAGACCGTCTGAAAAACATACTAAAATTTCATTTTGATTAAGTCATTTTTACGGCAGTTATCGTGCTAACGGACAGACAGACAGGCAGAATGAATAAAGTCATAAACACTTTTCAACCTTGTTGTAAAGTGTTAAAAAAGAGAGGAGAGAGAGAGAAAATCAACTCAGAGTAATGTATGAAGCCAAAGGCCTACCTTCTGCTGTCGGTCCAGCGAGTTCGAGTGCGATGAATGACGGAGACCAGCGAAGCGTCTCGCTCCGGTGAATATTTACAACTTCACACAACCAAATTTCAAGAGGTACTCTCCTGAAAATAGAGTTTTCAAAATTCTCTCTCTTGAAAAACACCAAGTCAATCTCTCTTCCCTCTTTTTCTGATTTGTTCAAGGGTTTAAACCCCCTTAATATTATTGGAAGATATAATGTTACACCTTTTCCAGTGGCCAGATCATGACAGAGGGTTTGGCTAGAAGCCCTTGAATTATTGCTGCAGCTGGTCGAGGTCCCACGCTCAGGTGGGACATCTGGGTCCGGGTGCGCCCCGACGCCCCCCGTGCCACCCGTGGAGCGTTCCTCCATCTTGGATGCTTCTCCCGCTGGCAAGCTGTCCGGATCCGCTTGCATGCTGTCCGGATCCGCTGACAGTTTCCGTTTCAGGTGGCCAAAGGGGAACCTTATAGAAATTATATGAAAAGACAGGGACTATTTTTATAGGTATAAGACATATACCAAAATTTCCACGATGTTACATTGTATGGGGAAAACCAAAGTAACATTATAGAAGACATGCCGCCGTAAACCTTGCTGGTCTTCTATATACAAAAGTAAATTACACAAGATCTCCTCTACAATTATTAGAGGGGGTATATACATGTTCCTCCAAATGTTAAGCACGAATCAGTAGATCGGGCATAATTCATGATCTACATAATTCTTCGCTAATCGACTCCAAATTTCACAGAAAAAAAAAATCTCCGAGTTGTTTACTCTTACACACTTTAATGAGATAAAACATATAAATATACGGGTTTTATTTGTCCCCAAATTGCACCAACAGAATGATGAATAGGGAGGATAAACCTTCTAAATGATGAATAGGGAGGATAAACCTTCTAAATGATGAATAGGGAGGATAAACCTTCTAAATGATGAATAGGGAGGATAAACCTTCTAAATGATGAATAGGGAGGATAAACCTTCTAAATGATGAATAGGGAGGATAAACCTTCTAAATGATGAATAGGGAGGATAAACCTTCTAAATGATGAATAGGGAGGATAAACCTTCTAAATGATGAATAGGGAGGATAAACCTTCTAAATGATGAATAGGGAGGATAAACCTTCTAAATGATGAATAGGGAGGATAAACCTTCTAAATGATGAATAGGGAGGATAAACCTTCTAAATGAAGCATAGAGGACCAAGTGATAGCTAATACGGAATATGGTTCCTTGGATCCTGTTACAAGCTTGACACCGTCGATTCATCCTCAATACCTATCAATAGATAGATGTTCAATACCTGCTCTGTGAAGGCAGTCCTCTACTACGTTTGCTCAACGTGGATGAGCATTTCGTCCATTAAACAAAAATCCGGACCAACTGCAGCTGCATAAAATTTGACATACAGATCAAGGATTTTATTATGCTGCCTTTGCGCCATCTTAGTGATGCTTGCGAAAACATGAGGGTCGGTTCTGCCACTAATGAAAAGCCAAATTATACAATGATACTTCTACGACCAAGACTATGGTGTTCAACGACGTTACTGAACTAGTTGTGTGTTCATTGTTCTCTTCAGATTAGTACACGTCTGTTGTCTAATCTCAGGGCAAATTTGGATTCATGTGTAAAGAGAACATTATGTTTGGGTCCAAATTACATGTGCACTACACCACTGCAAACGCGGCCTTCTGCCCCTGGAGGTCAACGGAAAGTAAACTTTTGGAATCCATGTATAGAGACCTCTAGTACGCAGACTTTTGCCTTATAGCGTTGGTTGATATCGGCTCTCCAATGAGAGCAGTAGCAACTACTCATAGAGAGTTGGTACTGTTGTTCTGCGATTACATTTCGTTTGTAAGATATATATTGGTCATTGGAGGGTGTTGTAACCCCAGGGCATCCTGAAACAGGCCTACTGGTGGATTGTTCCACTCGTTTGGAATTGCTGGAATAATATTGCTCGCTTGCGATGCATTGTAAGCGAGCAATTTTTATTATTTTTTATTTTTACTAAAATCTAATGGTCCCCAGAGTAAATCGATAACTTTTAATTTTATGAAAATTTTTGATCAATTCTTGAGCTATAATTGACTCATACGTATATTACATTTCAATTGTTCAGATAGGCACACTGCACATGCACATACTAAATAACAGTCACACCATTGAAAATAGTTGAATTGTATTGTGTTCTGGCGTTCTCTAAATGTGCGAATCTAACAAAAACTCGATTTCGGATACTCGGCTCTGTCATTATTTTTCCTAGTATATTATGTATTGTAGAGAATGAGAAAATGTGTTAAATAGTTTGAAGCAACTAACCTGAGACTACATAACTGAGTTCACAGGTACAAAGTGTTGTTGGGATAAAAGCTATTCATAAAATTTACACGAAATGTAAACGGAATAAGGGAAATCGGGCCCATAATAATTGCCTATGATAAAAACAGTACTTTTGAGAATTCGTTCTTCCTTTTTGTGAATTAAATGATCATTTATTGTTCGTGTATATTTTACCGATTAGAGGTCATATTGATCATTAACTGTAGCTGCTAAAAAGTCACCCCTAAAATGTGATATTGCAAAAGATTAACCACTATCTGCCAGCACCTCAGTTGGTAAATATTAAAGCATATTTTAAATATAGATATAAATTGAGTGAAAATTTAAATTTTAAATAAATTTTACACATATTTTTGGAATAGGAATTGGAATTAAAAACATGTTAACACGACCTTGTTAAAAATCGAGTACGCCCAGTCATGGGAGTATGCAGGATGTTTTCCAGTGGAGTGCTAAAATCGATTGCACTCAAAATTTAGAGATTGCTATCAACTTTTAATTTTTTAGGGTTACAAAATTAAAAAACAGCAATCCTGTTCACAGATGCCCGTATTAGTCTGTAGCTCCCCCCCTCCCCCTGAATATTTTAAATCTAACATGTTCATTGAATAACATTGAAAATCGGCATGCAGATGTAGATTTAGAGGTCCAATAACAACAAACTGATAAAAATCTAAAACATTTTTTAGGGACGAAGAGGGGGAATGGATTGGTAAAGAAATAATGCTCATATAAAAATACGGTAAGATATCAAAGAAAAGGACATACATAAAGCAGGGAAAAATACCATTTTTACTTTCCCTGCAATACATGGGAATGTATAGGGAAAGTATTGGAATCGTGTCGAAAATAGCAACTCGATTTTTCTACAGATCTACACGTTTTGGAACCTCTATAACACAAAAAACCATTTTTAGTGTGATATCTATGTGTGTATCTGTCTGTGCAATATATGTATCCACTCTAACTCAAAAACTAATCTGCCGAATTTCCTAAAAATCGGTGGGTAAGTTACTTGTGGGTGACTCTAGTGCTGATTAGAATTTGATACGGTTCCGGATAAAAGAAGCTGCCTTTTTCTTTCTTTTTTCTGCAAAATCGAACGCAAAAATTTTCTGTATCCACTCTAGCTGAAAGACTAATAAAGCAAATTTCACAAAATCTGGTGGATAAGTCACTTGTGGATTACCCTGGTGCTGATTAAATTTTGGTGCAATTCGGAACAAAATAATCTGTCTTTTTTTCCGAATGGTCCGTAAAAATCGTTGAAATCTAAAATAAAAGAATACATATGCTCAAATATATCAATAAAATGCTTGTTTTATGCGCAATTCTTAACGATGAAAAAATAAGACTAAACCCATTACTCTAAGACTAGCCTTTATCGAGATATTTTAAAGTTTTTGCATTTTCACCAGGCCACATTTAAAAAAAAATCTGATGTGGGCAACACATGACTTTCCTTATTAATGCAATGAATTTACTACTTTTACAGTTGAAAAAAATGTTATTCTTATAGTAGATGCTTTCTATTCTTTCCAAGATATTGAATTTTCTTCAATTAGCTGTCATTTTCATTGATTTGGCGTTATTTTTATCCATTTGGCGAGATTTTTGTTAATTTGGCAATAATTAAGAATGTCGCCAAATTGGCGACATTTCGCCAAATTCGTCGTCAAAAACTTGCCAAGCGTTATGGACGGAGAAATAAGTTATTCTTACAGCAGATAAATGACTATTGGCATTCAAATACAAAAGTATTGCTCAAAGTATCTTTTTTCGTGAATGAAACGAGCTAGTTCCACGAGAATGATGTCACCAAATTTATCAATTTATCGCATGGTATTACATATGAAAAGTGAACATTTTTCTCAATAGGAAATATATTTTGTCTATTTTATATGACTTTTTGACAGTTTTTTTGAAAAATGTGCAATATCTCGAGAACGGTTCATGTTAGCGTTCTAAAATTTATGTTAATCGCTTTCTAATGAAACATTACATAAGAAATGTCTATTTGCGTAACTTTATTAGCGGTTTTGATTTTTTGACGATTTTTTCAAAATTTCAGTCGAAAATTTAGGGGGGTTCTGAACATTGGATTGCGTATAAAAACAACAGGCTTCCAGTGTTTACGAATTGTGATTTTTGTACCAAATTTCGTTCAAATCGGTCCATTCGTTCGTCAGTTATCGTCTCCACAGTCTCACTGACACACACACACACACACACACACATACACACGCACACACACAGACATCACTTCAGAAGTGTTTGATTCGTGATCAGGGATGCTTGAAACGTGCTCTTCCGTCGAAAACTCGGATTTGAATTTTCGTCCCCGTCACAATACTTTCCTTATACATTATGTATATAAGGAAAGTAATATGTCCAGTTATCAATTCATCGAAAATGGAATTAAAACTTTACATTTGGTGTAATTTAATTAATTATGCGTGTTATTTAGTGTAATTACACTACATTTAATGACTTATTAACGAAATAAAGAGAACATGAATTTGAGTCTGCAGGGAAAGTCATGTGCTTCTCACATCAGAATTTTACTTTCCCTACCATACGTTGTAATGTATATGAAAAGTATTGGAATCGTCTCGAAAATCGCAACTCGAGTTTCCGACGGATCTACACGTTTTGGGACCTCTAAAACACGAAAAAACTGTTTTTAGCGTGACGTCTGTGTGTGTGTGTGTCTGTCTGAGCAATGTATGTATCCACTGTAGTCCAAAAACTAATTGACATAATTTCATAAAATTTTGGTAAATATGTTATTTGTGGATGACCCTCGTGCTTATTAGATTTTGGCACGATAGAAAATAAAAGGGCCTGCCTTTATTGAAAAATGGCCCCAAAAATCTTATGTATCAATTAAATAAAAAGACATTCTTACATAACGACATAGCGAATTTTGACGACTGTGTAACGACTTTTGACGACTTTATAACGACTTTTGACGACATACAGAATAAAACCAACCTCATAACTCTAGGATTAACTATTCGCGAGATTTTAGTTTTTTATCATTTTTGTGATGTCGATTTTAAAAATACGTCCGATGCAAATTCAGTGGAAATTCAAATAATTATTCGTGTTATTTTGTGCAATTAAACTCACTTTAATGAATTATGAAAAAATTAAAGAGAAAATGCATTTGAGTCATTATCTCATCTGGAGATTTTGAAAATAATTATGAGAAGAACATTAAGCCATAATGATTTGATTACTAAATTGATAAAATATTTAGCAGTAAAGCAAATGATTAAAAAACAAGAACGATCAATCATGCTTAAAACATTGATTATGAAACACTTTCCAACTTCAATGCAATTTTGTTTAAACATCTCTAAAATGCAATACATGCCTAAGTAATATTTTAAAATTTATCACAATAATACATTAATTTATTATATTTGAAAACTTAAACTGTCATCGAAAAAAATGAACTTCATTCAAATGACAGCATTGAAATATAAATTGCCTGGTTTAAACATCTCTGAAATGCGATACATTCCTTGGTAATAATTTTACAATTATAATAATACTACGATAATTTATTATATTTGAAAACTTCATCGAAAACAACTGAAATTCATTCAAATGACATCATAGAAAAAATAACACGCCTGGCCCTTCTCTATAAAAGCAGCATTTCATTCATAAATAATTTCCCATTCATTTCATTCATCACAATACTATAATAATTTATTTTATTTAAAAATTAAGACCATGGAGCTACAAGTAATTAAACTCTATGCTTAAAACCTCATCGAAAAAATTCGTCCTTCTCCTTGTAAAATCAATGAATATTTCATTCATATCCGCTATGCAGACTCCATGATCTAAATAATTTTGTGTTAAAGAAATACAGCAATTCTAATACAACTCATTCTACATATTTTGCTGTTTACATTTTACATAAGGGAAAAATAGACTTCGTTCTAGAAATAATCAAATTTAGATGATCATTTAAACTCAAATATAATGTAATTGCGTTGTTTCAGTATGTAGATGCACAGAATTTAAGCAAAAATAAAGTGGTTTTAGGGCGGATACAACACTCAATATGAATTATAAAGAACTTTAAAAATCACGATTTTGAGACAAGATGGATGCCATATTATATTTTGAAGTGGATCATGTGATTTTTTCATATCATGGTCACGTGATCGCTTCATATAAGAGGTGTAATTATTATTTTAATTTTTATTTAAAAAACTACTGAATATATTTTGCTGATTTTTTTTTTATATATTTTATGGAACAGTTTGAATATTACCTAAAATTTTCGAAACAATTTGTGAATTTTAAATCCGCTTAAAAAATGTTTCAAAAATTAGATCCCATAGGGTTCAATATATTTCACTTTTCAACCCGGGTTCAATCCAAAACTAATTGGGTGATATTGATCATTTATATTCCCATAGGTCCTACAGACCGTCTGAACAACATACTAAAATTTTATTTTGACTAAGTCATTTTTACGGCAGTCATCGTGCTAACGGACAGACAGACAGACAGAATGAGCAAAGTCATAAACACTTTTCAACTTTGTTGTAAAGTGTTAATAAAAATAAAAATGAAACAAGATATTACAAAATTAAAAGGAGAACAGAAGCTAATAAAAGTAAAACTGAGACATTTTGTAGTTACATGCTAGGAAATCCACGAAAACACACGTGCAGCCTATGAATACCATTTGAGCTTACTAAGTTAATGTGAATAGATGATATGAGCATCTCATTTGAAAATTAGTGTATATAGTACTTTTAAAAATTAGTATGTACCGCTTGTTAAAATTTGGCACATTCCTGACTCCCCCCCCCTCCCGTAAATAACGCCCATGAACAGGAACCAAGCCTTAATATTTGCTCGTAATGGATTTTTGTCACTTTTAATTAAAAATAATTCTTTTAAGCATGCGAAAAATTCATAGTTGAATAAAATATTCAACTTATCTTTTCTAAAATGAAAAAGTGATTAAATTAAAGATTTGAATTTTGATTTTAAAATGAGCTAGGCTCTTTTTCTTAATTTGCAAGAGTCAAAATGAAAATGGCTCTTATTTGTCAGAAAAAACAATGGAGTGTTCTACTCTCTCTCTCTCTTATATATATATATATATATATATATATAATACAGAAATTTTAAGCCTTTTTTAATAAAGCGCCCTTTTCCTTCACAATTATTATTCCAAATTCCTATTTCATCTCCAACATATATTGTAACTACATTAAATTCTATCCCACGGCACTAATATTAGCAAAGTCTGCCAACACTTCCTCTTTTCCTCGACCATACCATATATGGTCACTAATCTTAACCTCTGTGTAAACTTTCTCATATGAAACTGCTTTCCCAATCACATTTTTAAAGCCTAGAACGCGAAGGCAGTATCTTTCCCATACCACCATATCCTTTCCCCCTCTGCTGTAACTGTTCATTGTGTAAAATGGCGCAGACTGAACTGAGATTTGGTGAGAGCTGGTGGACGATCAGGAGTCGTTCAGGATATCTAATTATCTCTATCTCTAGTGTCATCTAATAAAGTAGATTTGTAATAACGATAACTGTTTCTTCCCTGGACTATATCTAGCAAATATTATATATATATATATATATATATATATATATATATATATATATATATATATATTTGAAATATGTAATAATAAGAATTATGTAAAAAAAAAAAAAAATAAATAAATAAAAAATATATATATAAAAAAACAATTCAAGTAATATTAACACCACCATAGAAGCAAATTCACGGCCACAATGCCGATAAGAGAAAAGAACAGCACCGTCCCAAATTCGATGATTAATCAGAACAAAATTCTTCTTCAGGTCTGAGTATTTAATTCTAATTAACCCAAATGCCTGTTTCAGATTAAGCAATAGCACATCACTATAAATACTTAAACTCAGACTACAGGCAACAAAAATTGAAAAAATGAAAATAGGATACATTAAGAAAATTTGTATTACCATGCGGCATGAACCCTTCTTCTTCCACCACGTGTATCGTGATCAACCTCAACAACTTAATCTAGAAGTACAATATATATATATATATATATATATATATATATATATATATTTATATATATATATATATATATATATATATATGTATATATATATATATATATATATATATATATATATATTTATATATATATATTATGTAGGATGATAATTATAATTTTATTACATACGAGTATGAGAAACAGGTGCAAATTGCAGACCCAGTCAAGATTTTGTTTTCAATTCTACAACATATTTCCTTCTTCTAGGCATCAGAGGTAAGCATAAAGTGTAAATTATTTACTTTAATATGCTTCCCAGCACCGCGAACGGATGTTAGAAACTCAACAGCGTTTTCTTTTGTTTTGTTTTTTTCACTCGTTTAAATATGAGCTGTTAGATTGTATGTGAAATATAGTATTCAAACATTGTGCGAAAATTTATTCAAAATTCTTTGATTTTGTCAAGATCATGTTCAAACTACAATTTTTTGGAGAAAATCTTATTAGGGAATTGCTTCGAAGCAATGTAATAATTTTCCAGGGGGTGCTTTGATACCCCCCCCCCCCCTAAATACGCCCATGCGCCCAGTACGAAATACTTATAGATCTTTACAAAATAGCAAAGCAGCTTTCAATTGCCCCAAACTTACATTGGCGAAATTTAACGCAAACCTACGCAAGGAATTTTCACTCAATATTTAATTTTTTTAACTTTTAACAAAAATGGGGAACGGTGTTTAAATTACTATTTCATAACTTTCTACCTTATTTAAATACTTGGAAACAATAGATATATTTTCATACAGATATTGATGTAAGAAATATGAAGTATGAAACTTTGACAATAAGTTTGACAATACAGTTTTGTATAGGCTAAATTTTCGAGAAATTTAGCCCACGCTATGTCTTTTATGTGGTAAGACTGAATTTGTCAGTACCTATAGGGAATCGCAAAATTGTGATATTTAGAAGTTTTATTGCTGCTATTGCAAATATCGGCTATTTTATACTGACAAGCGCATATGGACGCGAAACTAGTCTATTAATGCTGTTGTCTGCAAAACCAAAAGGAATGTGTTTCAAATATGATACCCAGCTAGAAAATCATAACAACTACAATAAACTTCCATTAATTCAGCACCCTATGTTTCGGCACACCCTATAGTCCGGCACAACTCTCGGGCGACAATCCGGTCCGTTAAGCTATATTAGGAAATGCTCGTGACCATACGTTATTATGCATATTTATGTTCATTGAAATTTACTTTTTAATTCTAAAATTAATTTAAATGTATTTTCGCATACTCTTCGATTTATTTCAATATGTGTTTTGGACCTATAAATATCACAATCATGGTGTATCATTTTGTTTTAAATTATTTTTTTCCATTTTCGCTTGACATTCGATAAATTGTCAAATTTGATAATACCACTGAAGCTGCGAAAGCACTGGATTACATCCGGAAGTAGAATAAAAGCGATTCTAAGTTTATAGTGTTGCCATCTGGTGCTAATTTGATATTTTAAGACAGAAAGTTGACAGGAGATGGCAGCACCATAATTATTAAGGACTAGCAGCATACCCGTTTTTCGTGCAGAGTATATAATATAAAAAACTTAATTCACATAATATTCTTCCTATAATATTCTAAATGCCATTGTTATTCAAAGAATTCTGTTAAAATATTTAAATTAATGCTCCTAAAAAGAAATTTAAGAATCTCTGTTCTTACTATACAAAATTATCTTCCGAGGAAGATCTGACGAATAAAATACACTAGTTCCGCTTGTAAACAAATTTACAAAAAATATGAAATTAAATCAATATATGTCAAAAATATCTGATGTGGGCAGCACATGACTTTCCTTATATAATGCAATGAATTTACTACTTTTACAGTAAAAGAAAATAGGTTATTCTTATAGTGGATACTTATATTCTTTCCATGATGTTCACATTTCGTCAATTAGTCGTCATTTTCATTGATTTACCGTCATTTTTATCCATTTGGCGAGATTTTCGTTAATTTGGCAACATTTAGAAAGTAGCCAAGTTAGCGACATTCCGCCAAACTCGTTGCCAAAATCTCGCCAAGCGATATGGACGGAGAAATAAGTTATTCTTATAGCAAATTGCCGTTCAAATACAAAAGTATTACTCAAAGTATCTTTTCTCGTGCATGAAACGGGCTAGATCCCCGAGAATGATGCCACCAAATTTATCGCATGATATCACACATGAACAGTGAACATGTTTCTCAACAGTTAATATTTCTTTTATTTAATAATTTTTAACAATTTTTAATAATTTTCTTATAAATTTATTTTCAAAATGTTCAATATCTCGAGACCGGTTCATACTAGCGTTCTAAAGTTTATGTCAATCGTTTTCTAAAGAAAAATTACATAAAAAATGTCTATTTGCGTAACTTTATTAAAGATTTCGATTTTTTGATGATTTTTTCAAAATTTCACTCGAAAATTTAAGAGGGGTTCTGAACATTCAATTGTGTTTAAAAACAATAGGCTTCCAGTATTCACGGATTGTAATTTTTGTACCAAATTTCATTCGAATCGCTCCATTTGTTCATGAGATATCGTCTCCACAGACTCACTGACACATACTGACACACACACACACACACACACACACACACACACACACACATACTTTCACACACACACACACATACTTTCACACGCACACATACACACACAAACACACACACACACACACACACACACACACACACACACACACACACACACACACACAGACATCACCTTAAAAATGTTCGATTCATGATCAGGGATGCTTAAAACGTGCTCTTCCTTTGAAAACTCGAATCCGAATTTTCGATCCCGTCACAATACTTTCCTTATACATTATATGTATACGAGTATAAGGAAAGTAATAAAAGCGATAAAGTTGTATGAAGATGTATACCCGTGCTTCTTATATTCTCGAATATTAGAAGATATATACCTGTGTATCAGTAGGAAAAATATATTTGCCAAAAATAACAGATAAAGTAATAAATTGAAAATATCAATAATCCCCCTAATCTTTAAACCCAAAGGTCATAATTTATGCTAATATATGCCAAAATGAAAGTGCTAAAATTGTATTGGAAGATACACCCCTAATACTTACATTCTCGTAAATTAGAAAATCTCTGTTCTCGCTATACAAAAATTATCTTCACAGACAGATCTGAAGATTAAAGCAGCCTGGTCCCATTGGTAAACAAATTTGCAAAAAAAAACATGAAATTGAATCAATATATGCCAAGATAAAAGCGCTAAAATTGTATCGGAAGGTATATACCCATACTTCTTATACTCCCGAACATTAGAAGATATACCCGTGTATTGGTAGAAAATTATCCGTACTACAATATATGAATTTCAAAAATCTTTACCAAAATACAACAAATGACGTGATAAAGTGAAAATATCAATTATCATATGAAATTGAATGAATATATGCCAAAATAAAAGCGCTAAAATTCTAAAGGAAGATATACCCGTACTACTTATATATTCCTAAATATTAGAAGATTTTCCCGAACTACTTATATATGCCTGAATATTAGAAGATATACCCGTGTATTAGTAGAAAATTATCCGTACTATAATATATGAATTTCAAAAATTCTTGCCAAAATGCAACAGATGACGTGATAAAGTGAAAATATCAATTATCTCTGAACTTGAGGGCCGTAATTGATTCCAATATATGTCAAAATGAAAGCGCTAAAATTGTATGGGAAGGCATAACCGTGTTGCTTCTATATACCCGTGTACTAATAGAAGATTACCCGTACTACAAGATATGAGTTTCAACTGTTTTTTCTAAAAGAAAGCAGATGACATAATAAATTAAAAATATCAATAATCCCAAAGTAATCTTTAAACCTGACGATCGTAATTGGTACACTCCAGTCAAAATGTAATTTCAATAAAAAAAATTTCATATACATTTCTTTATTATTTAAATTGGAAGATAAAATTTATTTCATATACATTTCTTCATTATTTAAATTGGAAGATAAAATTTATTTCATATGCATTTCTTTATTATTTAAATTGGAAGATAAAATTTATTTCATATACATTTCTTTATTATTTAAATTGGAAAAGATGTAATAAAAATCGTCTGCCGCATGAACACATTGAATTTAAATCTATTGCTAAGCAACATGATATCATTTCTGCAAATAAATTTACGAGAAAAAACATCGTCTGCATAATGCTATGTCTATGGAAGGTTTAACTGTACGTTTTTAATTAATATCTAGATAATCCTTGATCATAGAAACTCGAAACATGGATTAAATTTTATGTGGAGCTATTTATTCCCCAAGTCTACCAACAAAATTTCGCCAAATTCAGTTCATCCGTTCTCCCGTGATGATGAGACCAGACAGACATATTTTCAATTTCATTTATATAGACTAGTAGCATACCCGTTCTTCGTACGGAGTATATAATATAAAGAAATTTAAAATTCACAATCATGTGCAAATTCCTATAAGTATACGAAATGACATTTTTAATCAAAATATTCTGTTAAAATATTTAATTTAATGCTCCTAAAAATAAGTTTAAGAATCTCTGCTCTCACTACACAAAGTTATCTTCGCGGACAGATCTGAAGAATAAAACATCCTGGCCCCTTTTGTAAGCAAATTTACACAAAATATAGAATTGAATCTATATATGCAATATAAAAGCGTTAAAATTGTATGGACCCGTACTACTTATATACGCGAATATTAGAAGATATAACCTGTATTAGTAGATTACATGTATAAATTGAAAAAAAATCTAATGTGAGCAGCACATGCCTTTCCTTATATAATGCAATGAATTTACTTCTGTAACGGTGAAAAAGTGATGAAAAGATTCACGGCGTAGCGCAGTTTTTGTAACGTTAAATTGTACATTTGGCGCGGCAAATTGTACATCCGGATGACAAAAAACCATTTCGTACCCAATTAACTTATATTTTACGCAACTCTAACAATTATCAATATTGATAGCATCCTCAGTAAGCAATATAGTCCATATATTTAAATATTTTAACAAATTCATCAATTAGGCGTCATTTTTGAAATTTTGACAATATTTTCGTCAATGTGGGGGCCAAATATCGCCAAGTTGGTGATATTTAGAAGGGCATTTCCTATATAATAAAAGGTATGCCCATCATATGACGGAATTAAAAATTTGCAAAATATTGCATCCAATTCGGCGTCATTTTTTATCAATTCGGCGATATTTTTATCAATTTGATGACATGCTTATCAATTTGGCAACAGTTTCGTCAATTTGGCAACATTTAAAACGATATGCCGCCAAAATTCGTCGCCAGAATTTTGCTAAGCGTTACAGAGTCTTATGGTAAAGTCTTATATTCGTTCCAAAATATTGAATTTTAATCAATTAGTTGTCATTTTCACTGATTTAGCGTCATTCTTATCAATTTGGCGACATTTAAAAAACTCGCCAAGTTGGCGATATTCCGCCAAATTCGTTGCTAAAATTTTCATCAAGTAGTATGGTCTGAGATATAGGTTATTTTTATAGCAGATAAACGACTAAAGGTGTCCAGATACAAAACTATTACCCAAAGTATCTTCTTTTATAATAGATTCTTATTCTTTCCAAGATCTTGGATTTTCATCAAATAGTCTCCATTTTCATTGATTTAGCGTCATTTTTATCAATTTGGTAACATTTATATCAATTTGCCGATATTTTCGTCAATTTGGCAATATTTAAAAAACTCGCCAAGTTGGCGATATTCCGTCAAATTCGTCGCTAAAATTTCGTCAAACATTGTTTATGAAGAAATAGATTAGTCTTATGGTAAATAAACGACTAATGACATCAAATTACAAAGCTATTACTCAAAGTGTCTTCTCTCGTGAATGGAACGAGATAGGCCTACGAAAATGATGATAATAAATTTATTGTATAATATTTCATATCAAAAGTGAACAGATTCCACAATAGTTAATACTTTTTTTTTAATTTCTTTTTATTTTTTGATAAATTTATTTGAAAAATGTGCAATATCTCGAGAACGGTTCATGCTAGTGTTCTAAAGTTAATTTCAATCGTTTTCTAATAAAACATTACATAAGAATTGATTATTTACTTAACTTTATTGAATGTTTTAATTTTTTGATGACTTTTACAAATTTCATTTCTAAATTTAGGAGGGTTCTGAACATTCGATTGCGTATAAAAACAATAGGCTTCCAGTACTCACTGATTGTGATCTTTGTACCAAATTTCATTCAGATCGCTTGATTCGTTCGTGAGATTCGTTCCACAGACTCACTGACACACACACGCCCAAAAACATCACCTCAGAAACGTCTGATTCGTACTCAGAGATGTTTGAAACGTGCTCTCCCGTCGAAAACTCGTATTCGAATTTTCGACCCCGTCACAATACTTTCCTTATACATTATTCAATGTATATAAGGAAAGTAATATCAATAAACCTGTAATCTTTATATCTGAAGGCAGTAATTGATTCCAATATATGCTAAAATGAAAGTACTAAAATTATATGTGAAGATATATATACCCGTACTACTTATAATGTCGTAGATTAGAAGATATGTCAGAGTGTTAGTAGAAGATTATATGTACTACAATATGAGTCTCAAAAATCTTTGTTAAAATTAAACAGCTGATGTAATAGATTGAAATATTTCAATTATTGATATATATCAATAATCCCCGTATTTTTCATAACAGAAGGCCGCACTTGATTCCAATATATTCCAATATATAACAAAATATATGCCAATATACCTGTACTACTTATATTCTCGTAGCATTTGTAGAATATTACTCGTACAACGTACAATATATGAGTTTCAACAATTTTTGCCGCAATAAAACAATGGCATAATAACTTGAAAATATAGATAATCTCTGAATCATTATTCCCCGAAAATATCAATAATAATAATGTTTAAACCTGAAGACAGAAATTGATATTATCCAATCAAAAATGCAATGGCAATGAAATTTATTTTATATACATATCTTCATTATTCAAATCGAAAAGATTTTATAAAAATCGTCTGCCGTATAAACACATTGGATTTAAATCCGTTGCTAAGCGACATGATATTATTTCCATCAAATAAATTGGTGGAAAAAATATCGTCTGAATAATGCTATCTCTATGGAAGGTTTGGCGCCATTTTCGTCAATTTAGCAACATTTTAAAAAATCGCCAAATTTATCGCCAAGTGGGACTGTAGAACTGACTTGGCGACAAATTGACAAAACATCATCACAGTAGTATTCCCTAACAAAACGCGATTAATTTCATTTATATAGCGCAATTTTATCAATTTCAAAATGTTTTTATGGATTTATATTTTTATCTCTTTGGTGACATTTTAAACATTCCATAAATGTGTTACTAAGTAGAACGGTTGGACTGACAGACAAATGCTAACGAAACATTATTTCAGTACTCTTTTCTAACAAAACAAAATAAATTTCATTGATTTGTGTCGTTTTTAACAATTTGGCGACATTTCCACCAATATGGCAACGTTTAAGAAAAGTTAGCGATATCCCACCAAATTCGTAGCTCTGAATTTTCAGATCTGAATAAAACATCCTGAGCCCGTTTGTATATACTAAATGAAGACACTAAAATTGTATTTGAAGATATACCCGTTCTACTCTTTTTCTGTTTCAACAATCGGTTTAATAAATTTATTGGCTAAACACAATATATGAGTTTATTAGCTAAACACAATATATAAGTTTGAAAACCTTTTGTCAAAATAAATGAAAGTGATGTACGCAGTCCGCAATTAATATAATTAAAAGAACAATCAAACCGTTCATTTATAAGATATATTTTTATATACATTTATTTATTATTCAAATCGAAAAAATAATAATAAACATTAACAAACACATTTAATTTAATTACGTTGACGAACAACGTGATATAAGATAGAATCTTCCTCATAAAATTCTAATAATTAAATAACCATTTTGATTTCTTAATACTTTTCACTGTTGATGAAAAGCTTGTGAAAAATAAACCAAGGTGATAGATTTTCCATTTAAATTTATGATTCAAACATTCATGGTTTCAAGCAATTCATGTTTTCAGAATGTGACTAATTAGGGCAAAAATATTCCACCAAACTCAGAGATAAAGTTTTAATTCACTTTCACGTTTCTAAACAAACTATTTCCAACCTTTTCGTTTGGAGGAACCAGGGAGTTAGAGAGTAGAACTCCTAGGAAAAATTTCATTTTCATTAATATCTCGACAACCCCTAGTCTTAGAAACTCGAAACTTGTTTAAAATTTAAGGGAGGCTCTTTCAAGGCTACTCACAAAATTTCATTAAATTTGGTTTAGCCGTTTTCCCGTGATAATGAGACAAACGAAAGTTTCGTTTTTCACTAATATCTCAAGAACCACTGGTCGTAGAAACTCGAAACATAGACTAAATTTTAAGTGGGACTATTTCAAGGCTACCCACAAAATTTCATCAAATTCGGTTTAGCCGTTCTGCCGTGATGATGGAACAAACAGATAGACAGACAGATTTTCAATTTTATTTGTATAGCTTTACGGCCCTAACAGCATGAATAAGAAATATAAAAATTATAAAAATGAAAAATAAATAAATTTATCTTCAGAAGATGAATAATAATACTGTGATCTATTAAATTAAAGTGTACTGCACAGAAAATTGTTTTAGCAAAAGTTTTATGAGTAATGATGCAATGCAGCTAATAAAGATTTCGTCCAATAACGGAAAAAATTAGTTTTTTAAATAAATGTAAATTTACACACCTCATATTAGGCGGCCGAATAGTAAAAGTAATAACTTTACCGCCATCCTTCCTCCTTTTTAATTAGCCAACATGTAGAAAAATTATGCTTATATTGTCGACTTGCTGGCTGTACATTTGGAATTTCCATAAAAAATAGGTTAAATTTAAATAAATAAAAAATTCGGCCGCGTCATATTTTCCACAGAACATATAATGGAGTGACAAAATATGCGAAAATATAAAATTTAATGTTTGCTGCCATATGTCAATTAATATATGGGAATTAAATGGCATATATTTGGAGCAAACAGCGGTTACCTATGTAAAGCACGAAGTTCTGAGATATCACAATGAATGCAACTGCTATAATACAAAATTCTTGTACTTCATTGATAGAATCAGGCTTATGAATGAGTAACCTAATTTTCACATGTGTGCTACTATCGAAGAAAAGATACACGGTCAGCGTTTCTTTCAGAACTTTTTGGTCGGGGGGGGGGGGGGGGGGGCGAATGGATACGATTACCGTTCGAGAGGCATGCCGGACTATCGGTCTTGCCGAACGAAACATTGAATGCCGGATTAACGGATGTTTACTGTACAAGGATTTTATATTCGAATATATTTCGGATTTTGCCTGAATGACTTTGCCGGTAATAAACACTCCCTCCGATCGAGAAGTATAGTACAACGTAAGTATAGAAAAATATTAAAATGCAAATTTCGCAATATAATTCAGAATATCTTTATGTAAAACTGTATAAAATATCTGTAGTGTTAGGCTTTATTCGACATTCTCATGCATTCACATTCCAGACTAGTAATTAAACCGGCCAAAGACGGGGAAATAAACACTCCTAAATATTAGGTTGCGCCTTTTTTCAATGAGTTTCATTTTGCTTAACAATGCACGACGTTTAGAGTGGGAAAAAAGTCGCCTTAATCGGAAAATTGGCTCAGTTCGGTTTTGTCTTATGTTCGATATTATAAGTATGAAATGTTTCAGCCTTTTAGGTCAGCGAAGGTCTTCTAGAGGGTCTCTAAAGACTTTTCAGTACCCCCATTTTGTTTACGAAATAAAAAATAGTCCGATTACGTTCTGTGGTCGATACTATAAATGCGCAAGAACTCAGTCGTCTGAGTTGCCAAAGGGCTTCTGGAGGGTCTGAAAGATTTTTCGAAAGACACCCATTTTCCAGCCCTGGAGGGGGGAATCGAAAATTCGGCTCTGTTAAGTTTTGTATCATGAACGATAATATAAGTGGGCAAAATTTCAGTCTTCAGAGTCATTGTGGGGGGGCACTGCAAAATCTATCACTATATATATCTTTTATATAACTTTTTTCAAAATCTATCATTTATTTACTCCGACCTCCGAGGAAAGAATTGAAAATTATTCTTCGTTAGGTTCTATCCCATCGTTGATACTATAGGTGTGCAAAGATTCTGTCTTCTATGTCACCAGGGGATTTCTGGAGAGTCTGGAGAAAGGAAAATACAGACATTTATTATATGGCATGATTATGTCCAAAATCAATATCAGAATACAAAATTAACTCGATTGTGGCTCAACTCGTCTTTCTCATACCAGAATTAATTTTTTTTTTTCAAATTTTGCAAGAAAATTTTTGAAAAATCGGCATCGTGGGTTCAAATGATTACAACTATACCGTGTTAGCCCTCACTTTAAAGGGATTGAAAAACTCTTTCGATTGATACTGTACCTGACTGTTTAGAATTTTAATTCTCTCTCCTCATTATTATAGATGGCGCTACGACGCTTTCCGTTTTATGCTAATTTTGTTTGTCTGTGATTGATTGGATAGTATGCTTAAGCCGGAATGTGCTCCCAGTTATATAAATGTAAGATGTTGTGAAAGGGAGTATGGGAGAGATACCTTGTAAGCCATGTACGCATGAATAAAGGATAGTGTTTTTAATGATTGTGCCTGTGTCTTAATGTCGGACTTACCACAATCAATTTGTTGGATTCTCTACCCCGAGAACAAGTGAAGAACCATACGAGTTCTAAGGAAAGTATTCTATACTGACAATGTGTGGGGGGGAGGGGGGGGGGGTATATTGTCACGAACAAAAAAAATTGTATCGCGGCTATTTTTCGCAACAATGATTGGAACTCTTAAGTCCCGTGATTATTAAGCCATAATCCATTTTATGCTTGATTACGTCAGCTTTTGTCCTATGTTGCCATGTTAAAAAATATAAAATTTCGAATAAAATTCAATGTTTCCGCTCGAATTAAAAAAAAAATCTGTCTGGTTCTAGATTTTTTGATAACAAATCCGGATGTAAAGTTTCGTGAAAATCCACTAATATTTGTGGTTCCTATCACATATACACGAATCGACCACAGACGTCAGGTAGACAGACTGGCATCCTTCCAAAAATAGTCAAAACGTGTTCAGGAGGTTTTAAAACATACATTGGCATCAAAATCTTGAAACCAATACTTTCTCAATACCACGTATGCGAAAGTAAAAATCTGATGTGGGCAGCACATGACTTTCCTTATATAATGCAATGAATTTACTACTATTGCAGCAAAAATATAGCTTATTCTTATAGTAGATACTTATATTCCTTTCAAGATATTAAATTTTCGTCAATTAATCGTCATTTTCATTGATTTGGCGTCATTTTTAACCATTTGGCGAGATTTTCGTTAATTTGGCAACATTTCAAAGAGTTGCCCAATTGGCGACATTCCGCCAAATTCGTCGCCAAAATCTCGCCAAGCGTTATGGAAGGCGAAACAAGTTATTCTTATTGCAGATAAATGACTATTGGCTTTCAAGTACAAAAGTATTACTTAAAGTATCTTTTCTCATGAATGGAACGAGCTAGATCCACGAAAATGATGTCACCCAATTTATCGCATGATATTACATATGAAAAGTGAACATGTTTCTCAAGAGTTAATATATTTTTTTTAATTTATGGGATCTTTTGATAAATTTATTTGAAAAATGTGCAATATATCGAGAACGATTCATGCTATCGTTCTAAAGTTTACGTCAATCGTTTTCTAAGGAGAAATTACATAAGAAATGTCTATTTGCGTAACTATATTAAAGGTTTTGATTTTTTGATGATTTTTTCAAAAATTCACTCGAAAATTTAGGGGGGTTCTGAACATTCGTTTACGTTTAAAAACAATAGGATTCCAGTATTCACGGATTGTGATTTTTCTACCAAATTTCATTCGAATCGCTCCATTCGTTCGTGAGATATCGTCTCCAGAGACTCACTGGCACACACACACACACACACATACACACACACACACAGACACCACCTCAAAAATGTTTGATTCGTGATCAGGGATGTTTGAAACGTGCGCTCCCGTCGAAAACTCGAATTCGAATTTACGACCCCGTCACAATATTTTCCTTATACATTATGTATATAAGGAAAGTAAAAATGCATCTTTTAATGAGCCTTCGGTCGCAAGTTATTCATTTAAATCTATATAAATAAAAATGAAAATCTGTCTGTCTGTCTGTCTGTCTGTCTGTCTGTCTGTCTGTCTGTCTGTCTGTCTGTTTGTCACACCATCACGGGAGAACGGCTGAACCGAATTTGATGAAATTTGGTGGGTAGCCCAGAAATAGCCCCACTTAAAATTATATCCGTGTTTTGAGTTTCTACGACCAGTGGTTCTCGAGATATTAGTAAAAAACGAAATTTTCGTTTGTCTCATCATCACGGAAAAACAGCTGAACCGAATTTAATGAAATTTGGTGAATAGCCTTGAAATATCCCCCCATAAATTTTGTCCAAGTTTCGAGTTTCTAAGACCTGGGGTTGTCGAGATATTAATGAAAAACGGAACTTTTTCCTAGGAGTTCTACTCCCTAACTCCGTGGTTTATCCAAACGAAAAGCTTGAAAATCGTTTGAAAGTGAATTAAAATTTAATCTCTGAGTTTGATGGGAGATTTTTTGCGTTAATTAGTCACTTTCTGAAAACATGAATTGTTTGAAACATGATTTAAAGGGGAAATCTATCTCCATGGTTCATGGTTTATTTAAAACAAGCTTTTACGGAACAATGAGAAGTATAGAGAAATCAAAATCGTTATTTAATTTCGCAGTTTATGTTATAAGACATGACATGTTTAACATGTTATAAGATTCTATCTTATATCATGTTACTCAGAAACGCAATTAAATTAAATCTGTCTGTTAATTTTAATAATTATTTTTTCGATTTGAATAATAAATAAATGGATATAAAAATATATTTTAGAAAAGAACGATTTGATTTTTCTTATAGCATTTTTGACTGGATAATATCAATTACGGTCTTCAGGTTTAAAAATTATTATTATTTATATTTTCGGGGATTATTGATTCAAGGATTATTGATATTTTCAAGTTATTATGCAATTATTTTATTATGACAAAAATTGTTTAAACTCATATATTGTATGTTGTACGAATCTTCTACAAATACACGTGTATATCATTTAATCTACGAGAATATAAGTAGTACAGGCATATTGACATATGTTTTGATATATATTGGCATATATTGGAATCAATTACGACCTTCTGGTATAAAGAGTACGGATATTATTGATGTTTTCAATTTATTACGTCATCTCTTTTATTTTGGCAAATATTTTTGAGACGCATATTGTAATATGGGTAATCTTCTACTAACACATTGGCATATTTTCTGATCTGCGAAAATATAATTAGTACGGGGTTGCATATATTCATTCAATTCCTATTTTTTCTTCTGTAAATTTGCTTACAAAAGGGGGCAGGATGTTTTATTCTTCAGATCTGATCGTGAAGATAATTTTGCATAGTGAGAACATATATTCTTAAACTTCTCTTTAGGAGCAATAAATTTAATATTTTAACAGAATTTGCACATGATTGCGAACTTTAAGTTTCTTTAAATTATACACTCCGTACGAATAACGGGTGTGCTGTTAGTGGTTAATAAATTTTAACATTTTAACAGGAGGATATATCATGTTGCTCGGCATCGCAATTAAATTAAATGTGTTTGTTAATGGTTTTATTATTTTTTTTCGATTTAAATAATAAATAAATGGATAAATGGATATAAAAGTATATCTTATGAATGGACGGTTTGATTTTTCTTTTAATTATATTAATTGCTGACTGCGTACATCAATTTCATTTATTTTGGCAAAGAGTTTTCAAGCTTATATCGTATTTAGCTACTAAACTCATATATTGTGTTTAGCCAATAAATTCATATAGCCGATTGTTGAAACAGAAAAAGAGTAGTGCGGGTATATCTTCTAATACAATTGTAGTGTTTTCATTTAGTATATTGAAACGGGATAAGAATGTTTCATTCAGATCTGCAAATTCAAAGCTACGAATTTGGAGGGATATCGCTAATTTGACAACTTTTCTTAAACTTTGCCAAATTGACGGAAATGTCGCCAAATTGATATAAACGACACACAAACAGCTGCCATAAACCTTCAGGTTGGTCGTGTGGCTTGGGTCTTCTACATATCAATGAAATTTTCTTTTGTTTTGTTAGAAGAGAGTACTGAAATGATGTTTGGTTAGCATTTATCTGTCAGACCAACCATCCTACTTAGTAATACATTTCGCGAATTTTTAAAATGTCACCAAATTGATAAAAATGTTTTCAAATCTATAAAAATATCTTGAAATTGATAAAATTGCGCTACATAAATGATATTAAATGTTTTTTGTTAGGGGATAGTATTGTGATGATATTTCGTCAATTTGTCGCAAAGTGGAACTGTCAGTTCTACAGTCCCACTTGGCGATAAATTTGGCGATTTTTTAAAATGTCGCTAATTTGACGAAACTGTCGCCAAATGTTCCATAGAAATATAACTATTTAGACGATATTTTTTCTACCAATTTATTTGAAGCAAATGATATCATGTCGCTTAGCAACGGATTTAAATCCAATGTGTTTATGCGACAGACGATTTTTATTAAATCCTTTCCGATTTGAATAATGAAGATATGTATATAAAATAAATTTCATTGCCATTTCATTTTGGACTGGATAATATCAATTATACTCTTCAGGTTTAAACATTATTATTATTGATATTTTCCGGAATTATTGATTCAGGGATTATTGATATTTTTAAGTTATTCCGCCATTGTTTTATTGCGGCAAAAATTGCTGACACACGCATATTGTACGTTGTACGAGTAATCTTTTAGGAATGCACGGGTATCTTCTAACCTACGAGAATATAAGTAGTACAGGTATATTGGCATATATTTTGACATATATTGGCATATATATTGGAATCAAGTACAGTCTTCTGGTATGAAGATTAAGGGGATTAATTATATATTCAATTTATTACGTCGTCTGTTTACCAAAAAACTATTTTACCAAAAAACATTTGAGACTCATATTGCAAAACGGGTAATCTTCTACTAATAATCGGACATTATAAGTAGTACGTGTATATCTTCCCATATAATTTTAGCACTTTAATTTTGACATATATTGGAATAAATGACTGTCTTCAGATTTAAAGTTTACGGGTTTATTGGTATTTTCAATTTATACATGTAATCTACTAATACAGGTTATATTTTCTAATATTCGCGTATATAATTAGTACGGGTCCCATACAATTTTAACGCTTTTATTTTGCATATATTGATTCAATTCCATATTTTTTTTTATATTTGCTTACATAACGGGTCCAAGATGTGTTATTCTTCAGATATGTCCATGAAGATAATTTTATATAGCGAGAACAGAGATTCTTAAACTTCTTTTTAGGAGCATTATATTAAATATTTTAACAGAATATTTTGATTAAACATGTCATTTAGTATACTATAAGAATTTGGGCGTGATTATGAATTTCAAGTTTCTTTATATTATATACTCCGTACGAAGAACGGGTATGCTGCTAGTCTATATAAATAAAAATGAAAATCTGTCTGTCTGTCTGTCTGTCTGTCTGTTTGTCACACCATCACGGGAGAACGGCTGAACCGAATTTGATGAAATTTTGTGGGTAGCCCAGAAATAGCCCCACTTAAAATTATATCCGTGTTTTGAGTTTCTACGACCAGTGGTTCTCGAGATATTAGTAAAAAACGAAATTTTCGTTTGTCTCATCATCACGGATAAACGGCTGAACCGAATTTAATGAAATTTGGTGAATGGCCTTGAAATATCCCCCCATAAATTTTGTCCAAGTTTCGAGTTTCTAAGACCTGGGGTTGTCGAGATATTAATGAAAAACAGAACTTTTTCCTAGGAGTTCTACTCCCTAACTCCGTGGTTTATCCAAACGAAAAGCTTGAAAATCGTTTGAAAGTGAATTAAAATTTAATCTCTGAGTTTGATGGGAGATTTTTTGCGTTAATTAGTCACTTTCTGAAAACATGAATTGTTTGAAACATGATTTAAAGGGGAAATCTATCTCCATGGTTCATGGTTTATTTAAAGCAAGCTTTTACGGAACAATGAGAAGTATAGAGAAATCAAAATCGTTATTTAATTTCGCAGTTTATGTTATAAGACATGACATATTTAACATGTTATAAGATTCTATCTTATATCATGTTACTCAGAAACGCAATTAAACTAAATCTGCCTGTTAATTTTAATAATTATTTTTTCGATTTGAATAATAAATAAATGGATATAAAAATATATTTTAGAAAAGAACAATTTGATTTTTCTTATAGCATTTTTGACTGGATAATATCAATTACGGTCTTCAGGTTTAAAAATTATTATTATTTATATTTTCGGGGATTATTGATTCAAGGATTATTGATATTTTCAAGTTATTATGCAATTATTTTATTATGACAAAAATTGTTTAAACTCATATATTGTATGTTGTACGAATCTTCTACAAATACACGTGTATATCTTTTAATCTACGAGAATATAAGTAGTACAGGTATATTGACATATGTTTTGATATATATTGGCATATAGTGGAATCAATTACGACCTTCTGGTATAAAGAGTACGGATATTATTGATGTTTTCAATTTATTACGTCATCTCTTTTATTTTGGCAAATATTTTTGAGACGCATATTGTAATACGGGTAATCTTCTAACACATTGGCATATTTTCTGATCTGCGACAATATAATTAGTACGGGGTTGCATATATTCATTCAATTCCTATTTTTTCTTCTGTAAATTTGCTTACAAAAGGGGGCAGGATGTTTTATTCATCAGATCTGATCGTGAAGATAATTTTGCATAGTGAGAACATATATTCTTAAACTTCTCTTTAGGAGCAATAAATTTAATATTTTAACAGAATTTGCACATGATTGCGAACTTTAAGTTTCTTTAAATTATACACTCCGTACGAATAACGGGTGTGCTGTTAGTGGTTAATAAATTTTAACATTTTAGGAGGATATATCATGTTGCTCGGCATCGCAATTAAATTAAATGTGTTTGTTAATGCTTTTATTATTTTTTTTCGATTTAAATAATAAATAAATGGATAAATGGATATAAAAGTATATCTTATGAATGGACGGTTTGATTTTTCTTTTAATTATATTAATTACTGACTGCGTACATCAATTTCATTTATTTTGGCAAAGAGTTTTCAAGCTTATATCGTATTTAGCTACTAAACTCATATATTGTGTTTAGCCAATAAATTCATATAGCCGATTGTTGAAACAGAAAAAGAGCAGAGCGGGTATATCTTCTAATACAATTGTAGTGTTTTCATTTATTATATTGAAACGGGATAAGAAAGTTTCATTCAGATCTGCAAATTCAAAGCTACGAATTTGGAGGGATATCGCTAATTTGACAACTTTTCTTAAACTTTGCCAAATTGACGGAAATGTCGCCAAATTGATATAAACGACACACAAACAGCTGCCATAAGCCTTCGGGTTGGTCGTGTGGCTTGGGTCTTCTACATATCAATGAAATTTTTTTTGTTTTGTTAGAAGAGAGTACTGAAATGATGTTTGGTTAGCATTTATCTGTCAGACCAACCATCTTACCTAGTAATACATTTAGCGAATTTTTAAAATGTCACCAAATTGATAAAAATGTTTTCAAATCTATAAAAATATCTTGAAATTGATTAAATTGCGCTACATAAATGATATTAATTGTTTTTTGTTAGGGGATAGTATTGTGATGATATTTCGTCAATTTGTCGCAAAGTGGAACTGTCAGTTCTACAGTCCCACTTGGCGATAAATTTGGCGATTTTTTAAAATGTCGCTAATTTGACGAAACTGTCGCCAAATGTTCCATAGAAATATAACTATTTAGACGATATTTTTTCTACCAATTTATTTGAAGCAAATGATATCATGTCGCTTAGCAACGGATTTAAATCCAATGTGTTTATGCGGCAGACGATTTTTATTAAATCCTTTCCGATTTGAATAATGAAGATATGTATATAAAATAAATTTCATTGCCATTTCATTTTGGACTGGATAATATCAATTATACTCTTCAGGTTTAAACATTATTATTATTGATATTTTCCGGAATTATTGATTCAGGGATTATTGATATTTTTAAGTTATTACGCCATTGTTTTATTGCGGCAAAAATTGCTGACACCCGCATATTGTACGTTGTATGAGTAATCTTCTAGGAATGCACGGGTATATCTTCTAACCTACGAGAATATAAGTAGTACAGGTATATTGGCATATATTTTGACATATATTGGCATATATATTGGAATCAAGTACAGTCTTCTGGTATGAAGATTAAGGGGATTAATTATATATTCAATTTATTACGTCGTCTGTTGTATTTTACCAAAAACATTTGAGACTCATATTGCAAAACGGGTAATCTTCTACTAATAATCGGACATTATAAGTAGTACGTGTATATCTTCCCATATAATTTTAGCACTTTAATTTTGACATATATTGGAATAAATGACTGTCTTCAGATTTAAAGATTACGGGTTTATTGGTATTTTCAATTTATACATGCAATCTACTAATACAGGTTATATTTTCTAATATTCGCGTATATAATTAGTACGGGTCCCATACAATTTTAACGCTTTTATTTTGCATATATTGATTCAATTCCATATTTTTTTTATATTTGCTTACATAAGGGGTCCAAGATGTTTTATTCTTCAGATATGTCCATGAAGATAATTTTATATAGCGAGAACAGAGATTCTTAAACTTCTTTTTAGGAGCATTATATTAAATATTTTAACAGAATATTTTGATTAAACATGTCATTTAGTATACTATAAGAATTTGGGCGTGATTATGAATTTCAAGTTTCTTTATATTATATACTCCGTACGAAGAACGGGTATGCTGCTAGTCTATATAAATAAAAATGAAAATCTGTCTGTCTGTCTGTCTGTCTGTCTGTTTGTCACACCATCACGGGAGAACGGCTGAACCGAATTTGATGAAATTTTGTAGGTAGCCCAGAAATAGCCCCACTTAAAATTATATCCGTGTTTTGAGTTTCTACGACCAGTGGTTCTCGAGATATTAGTAAAAAACGAAATTTTCGTTTGTCTCATCATCACGGAAAAACGGCTGAACCGAATTTAATGAAATTTGGTGAATAGCCTTGAAATATCCCCCCATAAATTTTGTCCAAGTTTCGAGTTTCTAAGACCTGGGGTTGTCGAGATATTAATGGAAAACGGAACTTTTTCCTAGGAGTTCTACTCCCTAACTCCGTGGTTTATCCAAACGAAAAGCTTGAAAATCGTTTGAAAGTGAATTAAAATTTAATCTCTGAGTTTGATGGGAGATTTTTTGCGTTAATTAGTCACTTTCTGAAAACATGAATTGTTTGAAACATGATTTAAAGGGGAAATCTATCTCCATGGTTCATGGTTTATTTAAAACACGCTTTTACGGAACAATGAGAAGTATAGAGAAATCAAAATCGTTATTCAATTTCGCAGTTTATGTTATAAGACATGACATATTTAACATGTTATAAGATTCTATCTTATATCATGTTACTCAGAAACGCAATTAAATTAAATCTGTCTGTTAATTTTAATTATTATTTTTTCGATTTGAATAATAAATAAATGGATATAAAAATATATTTTAGAAAAGAACGATTTGATTTTTCTTATAGCATTTTTGACTGGATAATATCAATTACGGTCTTCAGGTTTAAAAATTATTATTATTTATATTTTCGGGGATTATTGATTCAAGGATTATTGATATTTTCAAGTTATTATGCAATTATTTTATTATGACAAAAATTGTTTAAACTCATATATTGTATGTTGTACGAATCTTCTACAAATACACGTGTATATCTTTTAATCTACGAGAATATAAGTAGTACAGGTATATTGACATATGTTTTGATATATATTGGCATATATTGGAATCAATTACAACCTTCTGGTATAAAGAGTACGGATATTATTGATGTTTTCAATTTATTACGTCATCTCTTTTATTTTGGCAAATATTTTTGAGACGCATATTGTAATACGGGTAATCTTCTACTAACACATTGGCATATTTTCTGATCTGCGACAATATAATTAGTACGGGGTTGCATATATTCATTCAATTCCTATTTTTTCTTCTGTAATTTTGCTTACAAAAGGGGGCAGGATGTTTTATTCTTCAGATCTGATCGTGAAGATAATTTTGCATAGTGAGAACATATATTCTTAAACTTCTCTTTAAGAGCAATGAATTTAATATTTTAACAGAATTTGCACATGATTGCGAACTTTAAGTTTCTTTAAATTATACACTCCGTACGAATAACGGGTGTGCTGTTAGTGGTTAATAAATTTTAACATTTTAGGAGGATATATCATGTTGCTCGGCATCGCAATTAAATTAAATGTGTTTGTTAATGTTTTTATTATTTTTTTTCGATTTAAATAATAAATAAATGGATAAATGGATATAAAAGTATATCTTATGAATGGACGGTTTGATTTTTCTTTTAATTATATTAATTGCTGACTGCGTACATCAATTTCATTTATTTTGGCAAAGAGTTTTCAAGCTTATATCGTATTTAGCTACTAAACTCATATATTGTGTTTAGCCAATAAATTCATATAGCCGATTGTTGAAACAGAAAAAGAGTAGAGCGGGTATATCTTCTAATACAATTGTAGTGTTTTCATTTAGTATATTGAAACGGGATAAGAATGTTTCATTCAGATCTGCAAATTCAAAGCTACGAATTTGGAGGGATATCGCTAATTTGACAACTTTTCTTAAACTTTGCCAAATTGACGGGAATGTCGCCAAATTGATATAAACGACACACAAACAGCTGCCATAAACCTTCGGGTTGGTCGTGTGGCTTGGGTCTTCTACATATCAATGAAATTTTTTTTTGTTTTGTTAGAAGAGAGCACTGAAATGATGTTTGGTTAGCATTTATCTGTCAGACCAACCATCCTACTTAGTAATACATTTAGCGAATTTTTAAAATGTCACCACATTGATAAAAATGTTTTCAAATCTATAAAAATATCTTGAAATTGATAAAATTGCGCTACATAAATGATATTAATTGTTTTTTGTTAGGGGATAGTATTGTGATGATATTTCGTCAATTTGTCGCAAAGTGGAACTGTCAGTTCTACAGTCCCACTTGGCGATAAATTTGGCGATTTTTTAAAATGTCGCTAATTTGACGAAACTGTCGCCAAATGTTCCATAGAAATATAACTATTTAGACGATATTTTTTCTACCAATTTATTTGAAGCAAATGATATCATGTCGCTTAGCAACGGATTTAAATCCAATGTGTTTATGCGGCAGACGATTTTTATTAAATCCTTTCCAATTTGAATAATGAAGATATGTATATAAAATAAATTTCATTGCCATTTCATTTTGGACTGGATAATATCAATTATACTCTTCAGGTTTAAACATTATTATTATTGATATTTTCCGGAATTATTGATTCAGGGATTATTGATATTTTTAAGTTATTACGCCATTGTTTTATTGCGGCAAAAATTGCTGACACACGCATATTGTACGTTGTACGAGTAATCTTCTAGGAATGCACGGGTATATCTTCTAACCTACGAGAATATAAGTAGTACAGGTATATTGGCATATATTTTGACATATATTGGCATATATATTGGAATCAAGTACAGTCTTCTGGTATGAAGATTAAGGGGATTAATTATATATTCAATTTATTACGTCGTCTGTTGTATTTTACCAAAAAACATTTGTGACTCATATTGCAAAACGGGTAATCTTCTACTAATAATCGGACATTATAAGTAGTACGTGTATATCTTCCCATATAATTTTAGCACTTTAATTTTGACATATATTGGAATAAATGACTGTCTTCAGATTTAAAGATTACGGGTTTATTGGTATTTTCAATTTATACATGTAATCTACTAATACAGGTTATATTTTCTAATATTCGCGTATATAATTAGTACGGGTCCCATACAATTTTAACGCTTTTATTTTGCATATATTGATTCAATTCCATATTTTTTTTATATTTGCTTACATAAGGGGTCCAAGATGTTTTATTCTTCAGATATGTCCATGAAGATAATTTTATATAGCGAGAACAGAGATTCTTAAACTTCTTTTTAGGAGCATTATATTAAATATTTTAACAGAATATTTTGATTAAACATGTCATTCAGTATACTATAAGAATTTGGGCATGATTATGAATTTCAAGTTTCTTTATATTATATACTCCGTACGAAGAACGGGTATGCTGCTAGTCTTCTAATACAATTGTAGTGTTTTCATTTAGTATATTGAAACGGGATAAGAATGTTTCATTCAGATCTGCAAATTCAAAGCTACGAATTTGGAGGGATATCGCTAATTTGACAACTTTTCTTAAACTTTGCCAAATTGACGGAAATGTCGCCAAATTGATATAAACGACACACAAACAGCTGCCATAAACCTTCGGGTTGGTCGTGTGGCTTGGGTCTTCTACATATCAATGAAATTTTTTTTTGTTTTGTTAGAAGAGAGTACTGAAATGATGTTTGGTTAGCATTTCTCTGTCAGACCAACCATCCTACTTAGTAATACATTTAGCGAATATTTAAAATGTCACCAAATTGATAAAAATGTTTTCAAATCTATAAAAATATCTTGAAATTGATAAAATTGCGCTACATAAATGATATTAATTGTTTTTTGTTAGGGGATAGTATTGTGATGATATTTCGTCAATTTGTCGCAAAGTGGAACTGTCAGTTCTACAGTCCCACTTGGCGATAAATTTGGCGATTTTTTAAAATGTCGCTAATTTGACGAAACTGTCGCCAAATGTTCCATAGAAATATAACTATTTAGACGATATTTTTTCTACCAATTTATTTGAAGCAAATGATATCATGTCGCTTAGCAACGGATTTAAATCCAATGTGTTTATGCGGCAGACGATTTTTATTAAATCCTTTCCGATTTGAATAATGAAGATATGTATATAAAATAAATTTCATTGCCATTTCATTTTGGACTGGATAATATCAATTATACTCTTCAGGTTTAAACATTATTATTATTGATATTTTCCGGAATTATTGATTCAGGGATTATTGATATTTTTAAGTTATTACGCCATTGTTTTATTGCGGCAAAAATTGCTGACACACGCATATTGTACGTTGTACGAGTAATCTTCTAGGAATGCACGGGTATATCTTCTAACCTACGAGAATATAAGTAGTACAGGTATATTGGCATATATTTTGACATATATTGGCATATATATTGGAATCAAGTACAGTCTTCTGGTATGAAGATTAAGGGGATTAATTATATATTCAATTTATTACGTCGTCTGTTGTATTTTACCAAAAAACATTTGTGACTCATATTGCAAAACGGGTAATCTTCTACTAATAATCGGACATTATAAGTAGTACGTGTATATCTTCCCATATAATTTTAGCACTTTAATTTTGACATATATTGGAATAAATGACTGTCTTCAGATTTAAAGATTACGGGTTTATTGGTATTTTCAATTTATACATGTAATCTACTAATACAGGTTATATTTTCTAATATTCGCGTATATAATTAGTACGGGTCCCATACAATTTTAACGCTTTTATTTTGCATATATTGATTCAATTCCATATTTTTTTTATATTTGCTTACATAAGGGGTCCAAGATGTTTTATTCTTCAGATATGTCCATGAAGATAATTTTATATAGCGAGAACAGAGATTCTTAAACTTCTTTTTAGGAGCATTATATTAAATATTTTAACAGAATATTTTGATTAAACATGTCATTCAGTATACTATAAGAATTTGGGCATGATTATGAATTTCAAGTTTCTTTATATTATATACTCCGTACGAAGAACGGGTATGCTGCTAGTCTTCTAATACAATTGTAGTGTTTTCATTTAGTATATTGAAACGGGATAAGAATGTTTCATTCAGATCTGCAAATTCAAAGCTACGAATTTGGAGGGATATCGCTAATTTGACAACTTTTCTTAAACTTTGCCAAATTGACGGAAATGTCGCCAAATTTATATAAACGACACACAAACAGCTGCCATAAGCCTTCGGGTTGGTCGTGTGGCTTGGGTCTTCTACATATCAATGAAATTTTTTTTGTTTTGTTAGAAGAGAGTACTGAAATGATGTTTGGTTAGCATTTATCTGTCAGACCAACCATCTTACCTAGTAATACATTTAGCGAATTTTTAAAATGTCACCAAATTGATAAAAATGTTTTCAAATCTATAAAAATATCTTGAAATTGATAAAATTGCGCTACATAAATGATATTAATTGTTTTTTGTTAGGGGATAGTATTGTGATGATATTTCGTCAATTTGTCGCAAAGTGGAACTGTCAGTTCTACAGTCCCACTTGGCGATAAATTTGGCGATTTTTTAAAATGTCGCTAATTTGACGAAACTGTCGCCAAATGTTCCATAGAAATATAACTATTTAGACGATATTTTTTCTACCAATTTATTTGAAGCAAATGATATCATGTCGCTTAGCAACGGATTTAAATCCAATGTGTTTATGCGGCAGACGATTTTTATTAAATCCTTTCCGATTTGAATAATGAAGATATGTATATAAAATAAATTTCATTGCCATTTCATTTTGGACTGGATAATATCAATTATACTCTTCAGGTTTAAACATTATTATTATTGATATTTTCCGGAATTATTGATTCAGGGATTATTGATATTTTTAAGTTATTACGCCATTGTTTTATTGCGGCAAAAATTGCTGACACACGCATATTGTACGTTGTACGAGTAATCTTCTAGGAATGCACGGGTATATCTTCTAACCTACGAGAATATAAGTAGTACAGGTATATTGGCATATATTTTGACATATATTGGCATATATATTGGAATCAAGTACAGTCTTCTGGTATGAAGATTAAGGGGATTAATTATATATTCAATTTATTACGTCGTCTGTTGTATTTTACCAAAAAACATTTGTGACTCATATTGCAAAACGGGTAATCTTCTACTAATAATCGGACATTATAAGTAGTACGTGTATATCTTCCCATATAATTTTAGCACTTTAATTTTAACATATATTGGAATAAATGACTGTCTTCAGATTTAAAGATTACGGGTTTATTGGTATTTTCAATTTATACATGTAATCTACTAATACAGATTATATTTTCTAATATTCGCGTATATAATTAGTACGGGTCCCATACAATTTTAACGCTTTTATTTTGCATATATTGATTCAATTCCATATTTTTTTTTATATTTGCTTACATAAGGGGTCCAAGATATTTTATTCTTCAGATATGTCCATGAAGATAATTTTATATAGCGAGAACAGAGATTCTTAAACTTCTTTTTAGGAGCATTATATTAAATATTTTAACATAATATTTTTATTAAACATGTCATTTAGTATACTATAAGAATTTGGGCATGATTATGAATTTCAAGTTTCTTTATATTATATACTCCGTATGAAGAACGGGTATGCTACTAGTAATTACATAAAAGCTTTTCATTTTATGCCAAGTTGGCAGTAGGTCTGTCACGTAAAATAAGTGCCTGATTCTTTGAAAGCGGCCAGCTGCTCGACTTGAAATTCATTATCTTCAAACTAAATCCGGAATTATCTTATTGAGCGTTTGAAATTTTTAACATAATGTCTAACCTATCAGCATATCTCGCCTTACGCACTTCAGAGGGGGTTATCTTGTACCGAACGGTCACTCCGAGATTTAGCATCTGTAAATAATCTAGCAGGGTGATCTGATAATTTCGAGGGCACACTCTGTGCATTTTGATGATGAGATAACGCTGTTTATGGTTACAAGCAATGAGATTACAAGATGAAACGACCAGATTGTATATTAAATCAGACTCATGACTTTACCTTCTCTAGGCATTCATATACAGGGTGTCCCAAAAGGATTGAAACGCGCTTTCATTACTAATTACTAATAAATGATAAATCTCACAGATCCAATATTACTTTCCTTATATACATAATGTATAAGGAAAGTATTGTGACGGAGTCGAAAATTCGAATTCGAGATTTCGACGGGAGGGCATGTTTCAAGCATCCCTGATCACGAATCAAGCATTTTTAAAGTGATGTCTGTGTGTGTGTGTGTGTGTGTGTCAGTGAGTCTGTGGAGGCGATAACTGACGAACGAATGGACCGATTCGAACGAAATTTGGTAAAAAAATCACAATCCGTAAACACTGGAAGCCTATTGTTTTTATACGCAATCGAATGTTCAGAACCCCCCCCCCCCCCTAAATTTTCGAGTGAAATTTTGAAAAAATCGCCAAAAAATCAAAACCGCTAATAAAGTTACGCAAATAGACATTTCTTATGTAATTTTTCATTAGAAAACGATTGACATAAATTTTAGAACGCTAACATGAACCGTTCTCGAAATATTGCATATTTTTCAAAAAATTATCAAAAAGTTATATAAAATAAAAAAAAATATATTTCCTATTGAAAAACATGTTGACTTTTCATATGTAATACCATGCGATAAATTTGGTGATATTATTCTCGTGGATCTAGCTCGTTCCATTCATGAAAAAAGATACTTTGAGTAATACTTTTGTATGTGAACGCCAATAGTCATTTATCTGCTGTAAGAATAACTTATTTCTCCGTCCATAACGATTGGCGAGATTTTGGCGACGTATTTGGCGGAATGTCGCCAACTTGGCGACATTTTTAATTGTTGCCAAATTAGCAAAATTCTTGCCAAATTAATAAAAATGACGCTAAATCAATGCAAATGACGACTAATTGAAGAAAATTCAATATCTTAGAAAGAATATAAGTATCTACTATAAGAAAACCATTTTTTTAACTGTAAAAGTAGTACATTCATTGCATTATATAAGGAAAGTCATGTGTTGCCCACATCAGATTTTTTAATTTTAAAATCATCCTACAGACGTAAAAACGATAGCCAAAGCGCTTTCGAACATCTTACATGTTCATCCTCAGTGGCAATGCAATTAGAAACGATGCCACCGTGCTTAAATACAATTTAGTACTGTTAAGTAAAATTTACATATCATGAAATTGTCAGTTACACAAGAAGGTGGATTATGAGTCAGATTATAATTTATGCAAAGTTCAAAAGCAAATACTTCAAAAAGGATTAAAGATATAGGATTTTTTTAAAACGTAATAATTATAAATCAATGTAGCTATGCAAAGGCTTAACATGCAGGGAATCGAGAACGAGTCGCCAAGCATAACTTAGGACCTCGACATGATCGAAATTACAAATAGAAGAAAGATATCTATATAATAAAAGGCAATGTCTGTGTGTCTGTCTGTCTTATACACTATAGGATCAGCGACCGCGCGTCGCAGAGCTACGAAATTTGCCAGTCGGAGACCCCGGGGGGGGGGGGGGGGGGCACGTAAAGCTTTATTTTTAAAATTTGAATTATTTTTCTTGTTATTTAATGTTTTATGCGATTTCGATAGTTTTTTCCCCTTTTTTCTCCACCATCCAGACGTCGTAGAAAAAAAACAAATCACACGACCGAAAAGAGCAGTCAATTGCGAGTAAAAATATATCAATTCCAAATCTCAATTTCAATTTCTAATATTTTTTAAAGATTTTAAAACAAAAGTCACTTTCGGCTAAAAAAAAACGAACTTTCGTTTTTCCTTGCATCCGAAAAAGTATCGAGAAAAGTATCCCGCATGATCCTTGCATCCGAAAAAGAGATTTGTATCGAGATTTGCATCGAGATTTGTATCGAGAAAAAGTATTGAGAAAAGTATCCCGCATGATCCTTGCATCCGAAAAAGTATCGAGAATTTCGACTAATAATTTACATTTTTAGAAAACTTAAAAACATCAGGCTTTCTTATAAGCCCAATCTGGTCCAGAAATAATTATAAATAGCAGCCCGATCCTGATTTTAAATTTCTCGACGACTTCACGGTGAAGTTCCGATTTTCTACCACATGCGCGCGCAGCCGGGGACGTCATGCTGTTTCCATGGAGATTGTGAATCGGATCGGGTCATTTTAAACGATGGAATTAAGAGCTTAGCATATGGTCATTATAAAATTTAAATGATTGAATTATGGTGGATTGAATTGTGGTGATGTATTGTATACATTGGGTGAAATTATTATATTTATATTTTAAATGATGAAACGATATGGATTTTTTTAAATGGATATTTTAATTTATGGATATTTTGAATGGATATTTTAATTTATGGATATTTTAAATGGATGTTTTAATTTTATGGATATTTTAAATGATGGAACGATGGAATGAGGATGATGGAATTAAGAGCTTAGCATATGGTCATTATAAAATTTAAATGATTGAATTATGGTTTGTACGGTTTTTGGCCTAGGGACAATTAAAAACCGAATTAGTGTTTGCTTTTTAAAAAGTTTTTGACTCATTATGCTGGATTGAATTGTGACGATGTATTGTTATTTGAGGTGGTGATTGGGACCACAATGAAAAAACATGAAGAAATAAAAAAATAAATAAAAAGAAAGTTATGGAGATTGTCGCGGTGATATTACGTTATATTTTAAACGCGGGAATTGCACTCGGTAGGTCAGGGTTTGATTCCGCCACTGCCAAAACTACCGCCCTGTTCACGCGGAGTATGATCACGTTAAACATGTGGGTCCGTAAGTCCTTCCGAGAGGTTGGCGGTAGGGGAAGGAGGGTACGGTTCCTGTGGATGCCTTCTCCACTGGGTTCCGGTCTAAATTGGGTAAATAAAATGAAAGTTATGGACATTGTCGCGGAGGGCGCGGTGGCCCAGTGGTTAGCGCGCAAGAATTGCACTCGGTAAGCCCGGATTCGATTCCCGCCACTGCCAAAACTGCGGCCGTGTTCACGCGGAGTACGATCACGTCAAACATGTTTGTCCGTAAGTCCCTCCGAGAGGTTGATGGTAGGGGAAGGAGGAGGATGCCTCTCCCATGGGTTCCGGTCTAAATTGTGTGAATAAAAAGAAAGTTATGGAGATTGTCGCGGAGGGCGTGGGAATTGCACTTGGTAGGCCCGTATTTAATTCCCGTCACTGCCAAAACTGCCGTCGTGTTCACGGGGAGTACTATCACGTTAAACTTGTGGGTCCGTAACTCTTTCCGAGAGGTTGGTGGTAGATGTAGGAGTGTACGGTACCTGTGGATGCCTCCCCCACTGGGTTCCGGTCTAAATTGGGTGAATAAAAAGAAAGTTAAGTTATGGAGATTGTCGTGGAGGGCGCGGTAGCCCAGTGGTTAGCGCGCGGGAATTGCACTCGGTAAGCCCGAGTTTGATTCTCGCCACTGACAAAACTGCCGCCGTGTTCACGCGAAGTACGATCACGTTAAACACGTGGGTCCGTAAGTCCTTCCGAGAGGTTGGTGATAGGGGAAGGAGGGTACGGTCCCTGTGGATGCTTCTCCCACTAGGTTCCGGTCTAAATTGGGTGGCACTTCCTGGCCGTCCAAATAGTTACCTTACACTTTTCTGGTAGGTCGCGCTAGCGAGTTTGCTACGGTCAGAATTTTCAAGGGTAGAGAACAGGCTGGTCGCCGAAGGCAGCTAGTAAATAAATAAAAAGGGATTCATATAGCAAGATTGAACGGGGTTATTACAGCGAACTCAAAGAAGAGTTTTTTCAAAAAGAGGGCGAAAATGATCTTTAATTCTTTACCTGTTGGATATAAGTGGGCAATGTAAACTGCAAAAATGTTGAAAGTAAGGTAGGAAATAAGACTACGTTAATGAAATAGCCCTCCCATTCATTTTCAAAAAGTTACAATTTTTCAATTTTTATACGACCCCCTTAGGCAAATTGGGTCAATTAGAAAATTTTTATTTTTAATGCAACAAGATCATTAAAAAAAAACCCGCATATCTGTATCTTTAAAATTGAGGGAGTTATATTTAATTGAACATTGTGAATGAGAACCATATATAAAATTAGAAATGTAAATTTATGACATATCACAAAAAAGATAAAACTGGATGATAATGCATAGCAGACATTTTTGCGAATTCCGCGTAGGCTCACGATGCAATCACGGATTCTTTTTTCAATAACTAAGTACTTTTTCAATAATTAAGTACTTTTAAGTACTTTCTTTATCTAAACAATTTCCATCACCAATTTGTTTATGATCTCCATTTTCACTGATGAAACAGCCTTTCACATGGTACGGAAAAGTGCCATAAGGCAGATTTTTTCCTTTATCATAATTCAGTTGATTGTAAAGATGCAGATATGCGGTTTTTATTAATGATCTTGTTGCATTAAAAATAAAATTTTTCTGATTGACTAAATTTGTCTAAGGGGGGGGGGGGGGGGGGTCATATAAAAATTTAAAAAGTGTAACTTTTTGAAAATGAATGGGAGGATTATTTCATTAACGTAGGTGTATTTTCTACTTTACTTTCAACATTTTTGCAATTTACATTGCCTACTTATCTTCAACAGATAAAGAATTATAGCGCGTTTCACTCCTTTTGGCACACCCTGTATACACCTCTAGGCATTCACATATATGCCACAACTATGTACTATATGGCAATCGGATTTTACTATATCTGCTACTCAGAAATACGTATCTGGACGTTAAATACCAATAAATTTGCCTTCCCTAAAGGCCCCCATCCACCTAGATGTTTATTTCGCGAAAGCGGAATACATCAAAGAACTGAGAACTTTTTACCCCTTCCTGTTTAATATTTTGTACTCTGCGGAAGGGGGGGGGGGGGTCTTGCGATTGAAGGATTTGATAATAATTTCGATAAGAGACTCTATTGAGAATAATTTAGATATTGCGAATAATTTAGAAAAGATAAGGCTACTTTGAAATATCTATATATACTGTGTTAGCAAATTGAAGTCTGTAAGTCTCGGACATTTAAAGCGGAGTCCGCTATGTTGCTAAAAATGAGTATCAAAATTGATTCTTGATGAATTGTCATTTCTTTCAAACTTTTATTTATTGCTGCGGAAACATAATTTTTACATCCTTTTATTTAACTAAACACGAAGTGAACGTATTTGTTGTGTTTCACATCTTTGAGGCCATAACTAACCAGGTTCCACTAATCGTAGCGACGTAAAATTTGACATGTTATGTTCTTTTGTGGTACGTTATGTTCTTTTGCGGTACGTTATGTTCTTTTGTATTCTATAAATTTTGAACCTTATCAGAAACAGGTTCCTGGAAAGAGGCTACGAATTTATACAACGCAATGAATGTTAAAGAGTTTTTAGAAGTTAAAAGAAGCTTGCCAGAGCTTGGTGTGCGTGTGTGTGTGTGTGTGTGTGTGTGTGGGGGGGTCTTACCCAGTTCTCCCTAAAGGACACTCTTGAGGAGGTCGTTCAGACTGGAAATTTCACTTTAATCTGAAATCTGAAGGAAGGGAATATAGGACCTGTTTTCACTATAAGAGATATAAATTTCTTCCCAGTTGCTTAATGGATAGAGCCTCAATTGACCAATTATAAGATAAGTGGTTTGGATTCCGGTTGAGTATAGTTATTATTATTATTACCCTGGATTATTACACGTTTATAATATATTGTACACATTTATCATTTTAATTATAATTTTAATTATAATTAATTTTATAACGCATTTATAATTTAGGTTTCCTTAAAAATTTCTTATTTTTTTTTTCTCATTTGACTTTCATTGTTAGCGATTATTCTCTCTTCAAAAGTTTTATGTTCTATCAAATACGAATAGGAATGGCGAGAGCAATTTTACTATCAAATTGCAGTTTTCAAACTGATAAACGAAATGAAAGTCGCTATGGGTTTGAATTATTTCACATCAAGACTCACGATTGGAGGCGATAACAAAGCGAATTTGGCAAATCCAGTTTCATATTTCACACTCTCTCAGGTTGGTGCCCCCGGTCGTCCATCTTGTTGCTCTTAGTCCTCTGGACGAGCCGGACGGCCTGGGGCTTTCACACTCTCTCAGGTTCGGCCGCTCATTTTTGCTGCTCAATATCTTCGGATGAGTCGGACGGCGTAGGTTTTCGACACTCTCTCAGGTCAATCAAGACATGTGGTTCCCGGAGACAAACCCACTCCTACCGTCTTATTCCCCTGCCGAAAAATTCTCCCTGATTTTTATATCGCAGTGAAGGTCGCAGTAAAGGGCAACGGTACTTTAACTACACACTTGTTATATCGACGAATATTAAGAATCACTGACTTATAGGCAAGACAATCTACAACAACAGACATTTGAGGTAATTATGAAATGATAATTACCTAACCAATCAAGTTACAGATCATCCCAATAATAGCAGTTTATAAGACATTGTTATACATCCTATCGCAATCCATTTTTTTTTATACCTTAATATTTTAAATTGAGAAAAATTCAATAAGTAAAATTTTATTCAGGAATATTTATGTACATTGTATTTAATGTTTGAAGCATCAGTTAATTGGTATTGTTGTATACGATATAGTACCTCCCTCCCCTACCAGTAACTATGTTGAACGTTCCAGTTCGGCGAGTATTTTACTCAGTAAGTTCAAATGCAGAAATGTTTCTTACATCGTGCTTTCACGGTGCTCCCTTTCATTTTTGTCACAAATCCGTCACAGCTGGTAATCATTACATTCTGGTGGAAATCTGATAAGTAGACATGGAGCTTTTTTTCAAACAAGCTTTCATTAAAAAAAAATCTGATCTGGGGCACCACATGACTTTCCTTATATAATGCAATGAATGTACAACTTTTACAGTAAAAAAAAAATAGGTTATTCTTATAGTAGATACTTATATTCTTTCCAAGATATTCAATTTTTGTCTATTAGTCGTCATTTTTATTGATTTAGCGTCATTTTTTTCCATTTGGCGACATTTTCTTAATTTGGCAACATTTAAAAAGTCGCCAAGTTGGCGATATTCCGACATTGGCGATATCCTGTTGGCGATATTCTTCGCCAAAATCTCGCCAAGCGTTATGGACGGAGAAATAAGTTATTCTTATAGCAGATATATGACTACTGGCATTCAAATACAAAAGTATTACTCAAACTATCTTTTCTCATGAATGGAACGAGCTAGATCCCCGAGAATGATGTCACCAAATTTATCGCATAATATTACATATAAAAAGTGAACATGTTTCTCAACAGTTAATATTTTTTTTAATTTATGGGATTTTTTGTTCAATTTATTTGAAAAATGTGCAATATCTCGAGAGCGGTTCATTCTAGCGTTCTAAAGTTTAGGTCAATCATTTTTTAAGGAAACATTACATAAGAAGTGACTATTTAACTTTTTTAAAGGGTTAGATTTTTGATGATTTTTTCAAAATTTCACTCGAAAATTTAGGTGGTTCTGAACATCCGATTGTGTTTAAAAACAATTGGCCTGCAGTATTCACGGATTGTAATTTCTGTACCAAATTTCATTCGAATCGTTCCATTCGTTCGTGAGATATTATCTCCACAGACTCACTGACACACACACACACACACACAGATACGCACAAAACACACACACGCACACACACAGAGAACACACACACACACACACAAACATACACACATAGACCTCACCTCAAAAATGTTCGATTCGTGATCAGGGATGCTGGAAACGTGCTCTCCCGTCGAAAACTCGAATTCGAATTTTAGACCCCGTCATAATACTTTCCTTATACATTATACTATGTATGTTTAAAATGTTAAATATGTATATTAAATATGTTTAAAAAGTTTCAGGCAGGCGAAATATTATCACATAGGAAATTTAGTCATTTCATTCAACTTTTTTTCGATTATGGGAAGAAAATATATATATATGTGTGTGTGTGTGTGTGTGTATTCTGGTCAAATCCAGATAACAGGAATTTGTAAATTGTCATTCTCCACCTGTATCTACTACATCCATCAAATTTATCTCTAGGCTTGTCGGAGATTTCGAAAATAATTAATAATTTATAAGGACATTTGTCCTACGCACGTCAGCACGAAGGGGTTATCTTGTTTTAAAGAAGCATTCAAGCATCGGCATGTCATCCGGCAGTACGATCAGATACTTTTGAGTGCATTTTGCGAATGAGATAAAACTGTTTATGGCAATAGATATTGGGACACTGCCCTCTGCGGGAGGAAGGTGCGACTTGGCAAAAGGAAATGCGACGCTTTATGTTCAGACTCTACTTCTTTATTTATTTATTTATTTTATTTATTTACTTTCCCTATACAATGCATAGCAATGCGAAACTCGAGTTCTCAACGAACCGACACGTTCGTTTAATCAGCTTTTCCCTGTAAGATCTTTTTCACAACTCAGGAATATGGTTTCATAATAGAAAGGGTGATAAATGAAGCATTTTTCCTTATATACATAATGTATAACGTATAAGGAAAGTATTGTGACGGGGTCGAAAATTCGAATTCGAGTTTTCGACGGGAGAGCACGTTTCAAGCATACCTGATCACGAATCGAACATTTTTGAGATGATGTCTGTGTCTGTGTGTGTGTGTGAAAGTATGTATGTGTGTGTGAAAGTATGTGTGTGTCAGTGAGTCTGTGGAGACGATATCTCACGAACGAATGGAGCGATTTGAATGAAATTTTGTACAAAAATTACAACCCGTGAATACTGGAACCTATTGTGTTCCAGTTAACGCAATCGAATGTTCCGAACTCTCTGAAATTTCGAGTGAAATTTTGAAAAAATCATCAAAAAATCAAAACCTTTAATAAAGTTACGCAAATAGACATTTCTTATGTAATTTTTCCTTAGGAAACGATTGACATGAACTTTAGAATGCTAGCATGAACCGTTCTCGAAATATTGCGCATTTTTCTGTTATAATATAATAAGTCATTTATCTGCTATAATATAAGAATATCTTATTTCTCCGTCCATAACGCATGGCGAGATTTTGGCGACGAATTTGGCGGAATTTCGCCAACTTGACGACTTTTTTAAATGTTGCCAAATTAACGAAAATCTCGCCAAAAGGATGAAAATGCCGCTAAATCAATGAAAATGACGACTTATTAACGAAAATTCAATATTTTGGAAAGACTATAAGAGTATCTACTATAAGATTAATCCATTGTTTTTTTACAGTAAAAGTAGTAAATTCATTGCATTATATAAGGAAAGTCATGTGCTGCCCACATCAGATTTTATTTATTTTTATAATATTAATTTACGCAAGTATGAGAATATTGGTGAAGATTTTACTCATATTCAGATAAGAGCGTAAATCCAAAGTTTATAAAAAAATTCCAGGTATTAATATTAATAATTACAGAAATGAATAATTAACTAAGTGCAGAAATTAATAATAAATTAATATTATTAATTTCTGCATTTGTATTAATTTCTGCGCTTAGTAAAAAGAAATGCAACGTTTTGTGTGCTTACGGTACTTTTAAGTTCCATTTTTAAGTTCCATGTACACTGTAAAACATTTGCAAGCATGTTACTGAAAGTTTCAGGGGGATCAGCTGTCTGTAATGAGCAGTAAGGATCTTAATAGTTATGATAATATATATATGTAGCAATCGACCATATAACTTTTACAGACGGAATTTATTTTATACGATATGGCGAATGGCTATTCAGGATTGCTAAAATGAACACCACTTATATGTACAAGAATCCAATATAGTAAAACTTCGATTAACCGTCAGTTTCTGTTATTCGTCATGGTAATTACGATATTACCGATTATCCGTCATGGTATTACGATATTATATTTATGGTATTACGATAAATTTCTGTACATTATTACTCTTATATTGAAGTTTATATTGATAATTTTGTAAAATTAAATACAATATGTATGTATTGTTCACTTTTAAAGGATTTTATTTTCATTTTCGTCCCAAGGCCGCAGTGAAATCACATTACTGTACATATGTATTAAGAGATTTCTGTTATCCGTCTATTCGGTTGTCCGTCATAGCCCTAGTCCCGACGGTGACGGTTAATCGAAGTTTTACTGTACATATTCTGTTAAAATTGCCCTCCGTCAGCAGCAATGCCAATTTGAATTCAAAAAACGTACTTTGACAAGCATTACAATTGTTACCGTCTTACCCTGGTGATAAGACTTTTTTGACAGTCATTTATTGTCTTCCATATACCTGTTTCGTGAATTCTTAATGTCAATTCGTACTAATTTAAAATTCCTTTGCAACTATGTAATTTTTCTTCTATATTGCTTTGTTGCCGAGTTCGTTATTCTAATTTTTTAAGTTCTTCGCTAGGAGCGCTGAAATAACTGTTACTCGATCATGCGTAGTCACTTTACAATAGATAGATTTACCCTTGGACCCTTCCTTACAAAGTTATTGAGGTACACAACGATTTTTCTAGGAACCTTATACAGGGTGTCCCAAAAAAGATTAAAACGCGCTTTAATTCTTTCTGTTGGAGATAAGTGGGCAATGTAAATTGCAAAAATGTTGAAAGTAAGGTAGGAAATAGGACTACGTTAATGAAATAGTCCTCCCATTAATTTTCAAAAAGTTACACTTTTTAAAACGACCCCCTTAGACAAATTTCGTCAATCAGAATTTTTTTTTATTTTAATGCAAGAAGATCATTAAAAAAACATTGCATATTAAAAAACAAACAAAAAAAAAACATTGCATTTTTGCATATTATCTAAATTATATGCTTACGCAATTACAATATTTTTTATTTTAAATTATCACCAAATTTTGATTATTTCTACAACGAAGCCTAATTTTGAATGCTTTATGCAGAATAATTTTTATGCAGAATGTAAACAAATCAAGCTATTGCAAGATGAGTTGTATAAGAATTGCTGAATTTTTTAACGCAAAATTGTTTTGCTCTGGATTTTGGAATAAAAGTGATATGAATGAAATATTAATTTATTTTACAAAGAGAAGTAGACGATTTTATAGCATTGCCTTTTTCGATGTAGCTTTAAGTTTTTAAGTTTCCAAGTAAAATAAATTATTGTAGTACTGTGAAAAAAAAATTAAAAAAAAAAAAAAATTCCGCCACTGATGAAGGGCGTGGTGATGCCCGAAAGTGCTTTGGCTTTGTAAACTTATGTACATTCGTCGAGGAAGGTGGTTTTATTAAATGACTTATTAAATCTATGTTGGCTGTTTTTAATTTAATAGTTTATTAAAGTTGATGTGTATCCATTCTATTTATTAGGTGAAATCTGTCCAAGTAGGCCTGGGTGACTATGTGACCTATCCTAGTCTTAGTAGCAAAAGTGGCAACCATTCTAGGGATTTTTCTGAAATAATGAACAATTATCAATAAATTGACAATTATCAATATCGATAGCATCCGCAATAAGAGTCCATATATTAAAATATTTTAACAATTCATTCATCAATTTGGTGTCTTTTTCTTTAATTTAGCGTCATTTTTGCAATTTTAACTATATTTTCGTTAATCTGAGGTCACTAAATTAGTAGCCAAGTTACTAAATTTATCGCCAAGCGTTACAAAGAGAAGAGCATTTCTTATATATAAATGACTTGCAAATTGTTATGCGTTAAAATACAAAACTATTGCCCAAAATATCTTCTCTTGTGAATGGAATGAACGAGAATGATGCCAACAAATTTATAGCATAATACTACATATGAAGAGTGAATATATTTCCCAATAGTTAATACTTATTTTAATTTTGTGTGATTCTTTTGATAAATTTATTTTAAAAAGTCCAATTATCTTCATGCTGTCGTTCTAAAATGTGTGTCAATTATATTCTAACAAAAATTACATAAGAAATGATTATGTACGTAACATTACTGAAGGTTCTGATATTTTAAGAATTCCATTATAGAATTTAGGGGGTCTTCGGAACATTTGATTGCGTTTAAAATCAACAGACTTCAAGTACTCACTGATTTCAATTTTTTGCGCCAAATTTTGTTCAAAACGCTTCAGTCGTTCGTGAGATATCGTCTCTACAGTTTCACGGACGCACATACATAGGGACACCATCTCATAAACCACCGATTCGAGTTCAGGGATGCTTGAAATGTGGTCTCCCGTCGAAAACTCGAATTCGAATTTTCGACTTTGTTACAATACTTTCCCTATACATTATACTACGTACATAAGGAAAGTAACAAACAAACCCCACTTTTTGTGACATACGATTTACAATGACAGGCGACGGTTATATGTACCTGTTTAGCCCGCGTCTTGAATGTCAATAACGTTATTTGAATTTTGATTGCCCCATAATTAGAAGTTACTGATTCTGTGCAAGATAGCTAGCTGCTCCTCTATAAAGTCGGATAATTGAAGATAATTAATGATTCCTGGAATAAACGATGCAATATTCCTCGAAAAAAAAAGCTTGTGTACACTGTGCGGACATAATCACGTGAAGTTTGTGCACGTGCAAGGCCGATAATCTGTAGTAATGACCTTGAGATTCATGTGTAATTTCCCTTCTCTAATAATGACATAATGACAGAAGATTGTAGTATTGGGCGGGAGAAAATTCATTCAATGGTATATTCAGCATAAGGGACAGGAAGAGCTATTTCATCCGTAGCCGAAATGTGTGTGAGATCATTAACGTTGCTGGGGGGTAGGGGGTTACACTGACGAAAGGCTGCGCGGCCAATAGAATTTTTCGGGCTCCTATGCAGCAAATGTGCGGACTCCCTATTACTACATATTTTACGTTATCTACTTTTTATGATAAACTGTTCGTGCGTCCCGGGTCTCTATACAATGCATTCTTTTGCCCCTTCGACGGCTCTTATTAAACGCACACCTCCTGTTCTCCGAAATCCAGACTACGTGGTAGATTTCAAACAGGATTTTTGCTTAAAATTCTGTATTGCTCGGGTGGAAATTTTTCAATATTTCAAATTCCAAATTCGGCAATTTCAGTAATTAATAAAACATCCTAAATTTTGCACCTCAGTTTACTGTCCTTTCTTAGATAACTTTAACATGAAATCAAAGTACAGTAACAGAATTGTTCAACTGGTGGCCCTCGAACAAATGCTTAGATAACATATTTAGAATTAAATAAATTACCAAACATTACTTTTAAAAACAACTAAATATAAAAAATTCGCTGTTTGGGTAAAATGTTTTATTCATTACTGGACATGAGCAGCATTACGAGATTAAAATTTTTCTCTTTTATATATATTTATGGAAGAGAAGCAGCATATTAGGCCCATTTTTAACTATCTTACAACAAAGGGGATTATATATATATATATAATAATATATAAAATAGTTTGAAAATCCATATATATATATATATATATATTTGAAATATGTAATAATAAGAATTATGTAAAAATAAAATATATACAGGGTGTCCCAAAAACATTGACCTCGGCTTTTATTCCTTAAATATTGATCTTAGACATATATAACAAGAAAGATCAATCATGCTTAAAGCATTGATTAAGAACACTTTCCAACTTCAATGCAATTTTATTTAAATGTCTAAAATGTAATACATTCCTCGGTAATATTTTAAAACTTCTCAAAATAATACATTGATTTATTATAGTTGAAAACTTAAACATTCATCCAAAAAAATGAACTTCATTCAAATGACGGCATTGAAATATAAATTTGCCTGGTTTAAACATCTCTAAAATGTGATATATTACTCGGTAACAATTTTAGAATTATCATAATACCACGATAATTTATTATATTTAAAAACGTCATCGAAAACAACTGAAATTCATTCAAATGACGTCATAGAAAAATAACACTCCTGGCTCTCTCTAAAAAAGCAGCATTTCATTCATAAATAATTTCCCATTCATGTCATTCATCACAATACTATAATAATTTATTTTATTTAAAAATTAAGACCATGGAGCTATAAGTAATTTAACTCTATGCTTAAAACTTCATCGCAAAAAATCGTCCTTCTCTCGGTAAAGTCAATGAATATTTCTTTCATATCAGCTATGCAGACTCCATGAGCTAAATTCTTTTGCATTAAAAAAATACAGCAATTCCTATACAACTCATCCTACATATTTTGCTGTTTACATTTCACATAAGTGAAAAATAGGCTTCGTTAGAGAAATAATCAAAGTAGGATGCTCATTTAAACTCAAATATATTGTCATTGCGTTGTTTCAGTATGTAGATGCACAGAATTTAAGCGAAAATAAAGAGGTTTTACGACGAATACAACACTCAATATGAATTAAAAAGAACTTTAAAAATGACGATTTTGAGACAAGATGGATGCCGTATTATATTTTGAAGTTGGTCACGTGATCGTTTCATATCATGGTCACGTGATCGCTTCATGTAAGAGGCGTAATTATTATTTTAATTTTTATTTAAAAAACTACTGAATATATTTCGCTGAATTTTTTTTTATATATTTTATGGAACAATTTGGATATTACCTAAAATTTTCGAAGCAATTTGTGAAATTTAAATCCGCTTAAAAAATGTTTAAAAAATTTGGTCCCATTGGGTTCAATGTATTTCATTTTTTCAACCCGGGTTCAATCCAAAACTAATTGGGTGATATTATTTATTTATGTTCCCATAGGTCCTACAGACCGTCTGAACAACATACTAAAATTTCATTTTGATTAAGTCATTTTTACGGCAGTTATCGTGCTAACGGACAGACAGACAGACAGACAGACAGAATGAACAAAGTCATAAACACTTTTCAACTTTGTTGTAAAGTGTTAATAAATTACAAAGTTGTGTAAAAAAAGGTACAGAATTGCATGAAATCGATAAAATTTTCAGGGGATTAAATTTGAAGAAATACAAAACTTTAATTTTTATACGGTCCCCGTACAAAAACATTTCCAATGAGTAAAATGTGACCCATACACTAATAAGGTGATGTACAAATTTTCAGTATTTTATCATAAAAAGTCCCAGAGATATGTTTAAACAAAGTTGGTGCGGAATTAATCACAAATTAAAGTGTAAATGCTTACAGCAAGAGTGCAAATGACGCAACTCAGAAATGCATCATAGGCAAAAAATATTTGTCTCTTATCTTTAATGGATCTTTGACATAGATGGAAAACATTTTGAACAAGGTTTGTAATCTTTGTGTAAAGTTATTATTTCTACACAGTGTAGACACTTTTGTACCAATAAATAGCAAAATTATTATTTATTTATGTAATCATTGTTTTCTTTCGTAATTTGTGTATAATCCCTGAAACGCGATCTGACAACATGATTCTTCCCCTCTGAGTCGATGCATCGAAAAGTGGTTTAAGTCAGCATTTTTGTCTTTGTGTCTTTGCATATTTCTGGGACTTTTTATGATAAAATGCTGAAATTTTGTACTTCACCTTATTGGTGTATGGGGCACATTTCACTCATTGGCAATGTTTTTACACGGCGGCCGTATAAAAATTTAAATTTTGTATTTCTTAAAATTTAATTCCCTTGAAAATTTTAATCGATTTCATGAAATTCTGTACCTTTTTTTTCGCAACTTCGTAATTTATTATATATGTGTAAGATCAATATTTAAGGAATAAAAGCCGAGGTCAATGTTTTGGGACACTCATATATATATATATATATATATATATATATATATATATATATATATATATATATATATATATATATATATATATATATATACACATATATATATATATATATATGTACATATATACATATATATATATGTATACACACACACATACATACATACATACATACATATATATATATCAGTAAAGTATAAAGTATAAATTCCCCTAAGTTTTTCCATATAGAATTCGTAGGTTTCAGTGTGTGGATCTATGTGTGAACAACCCCTGTTTTCTCTGAGTAGATTCTAAAATAGCTTATTCTAATTTTAAAAAATGCGTAAAACCATGCCTCCCCCCTCTGCCTCCGTGAGCGATTCATATTGTTACTAATTTGTTTCATGCAGATTTTACTTGCAGCAAGCGATTTATTTTAACCGTCTATATTTATTTTGGTATTGTACAAACAATATTAAACAGTGTCAGCGTATCACGGAATTACCCGAGTTTCACCTGTTTGTAACTACCTACGTTCAATCCGATTATTCTATTCTATTTGTAGTCGGTGGGATAAAGGCTCTGATTCAATGTTATCAATGTTGACACTGTAGTACTCTACAGCAGATAAGTAAACAAATATATCTACGCCTTCAACCGAATTTCGAACTTCCTAGGTACAATAAATACTTCTCTGTTCTGTAGTACAGGGGATTTTATAACAAATATTTAATTCTCATTATGTTTTCTCATTATGTTTTCATGATGGCCGAAATCTGGTCGATACCGCTTTAAGTATGTTCTTTCGCTTAAGTTCGCTTTAAGTTCTTTTTGTTTGCGAAATATTACGCATTTATGGGTGGCAAAAATTTTGTCATACTATTGTTATTGAGAAAATGTTTTCTCTGAAACATCCATTTTTCAGGATCTGTTATAGATAGAGCTCCCATGATGACTTACGTGAATTCAGCAGAAAATTCTGGAAAAGGTTAAGGAGTTCTCTAAAGATTTCCACTTACGTTTTTTTTCATTTCTGGTTCAAAATTTTTCATTTTACTTGAAACATCTAGTTCTCAAGATCGGCTATAGATACAACTCAGACGATAACTGATATGAATTCAGCACCAAAATCTGATCCATATCACTTTTGATGCTGATATGAATCAGACTAAGAAGTAACAAGAAAGATCAATTTTTCATAAAGCATTGATTATGAAATACTTTACAACTGCAATGCAATTTTATTTAAACATCTCTAAAATGCAATACATTCCTCGGTAATATTTTAAAACTTATCACAATACTATATTAATTTATTATATTTGAAAACTTAAACCTTCATCGAAAAAAATGAACTTCATTCAAATGACGGCATTGAATTATAAATTACCTGGTTTGAACATCTCTAAAATGCTGTACATTCCTCGGTAATATTTTTAAAATTATCATAATACTACAATAATTTATTATATTTGAAAACTTCATCGAAAACAACTGACATTTATTCAAATGACGTCATAGAAAAAATAACACGCCTGGCTCTCTCTATAAAAGCAGCATTTCATTCATAAAGTTTTCCCATTCATTTCATTCATCACAGTACTAAAATAATTTATTTTATTTAAAAACTTAAGACCATGGAGCTACAAGTAATTAAACTCTATGCTTAAAACTTCATCGAAAAAAATCGTCCTTCTCTCTGTAAAATCAATGAATATTTCATTCATATCAGCTATGCAGACTCCATGAGCTAAATAATTTTGCGTTAAAGAAATACAGCAATTCTTATAGAACTCATCCTACATATTTTGCTGTTTACATTTTACATAAGTGAAAAATAGGCTTCGTTGTAGAAATAATCAAATTTGGATGATCATTTAAACTCAAATATATTGAATAGCGTTGTTTCAGTATGTAGATGCACAGAATTTAAGCAAAAATAAAGCGGTTTTAGGACGGATAAACACTCAATATGAATTAAAAAGAACTTTAAAAATCACGATTTTGAGACAAGATGGATGCCATATTTCATTTTCAAGTGGGTCACGTGATCTTTTCATATCATGGTCACGTGATCGCTTCATATAAGAGGTGTAATTATTATTTTAATTTTTATTTAAGAAACTACTGAATATATTTCGCTGATTTTTTTTTATGTATTTTATGGAACAATTTGAATATTACCTAAAATTTTCGAAGCAATTTGTGAATTTTAAATCCGCTTAAGAAATGTTTGAAAAATTAGGTCCCATAGGGCTCAATGTATTTCATTTCTTCAACCCGGGTTCAATCCAAAACTAATTGGATGATATTATTCCTTTATATTCCCGTAGGTCCTACGGACCGTCTGAACTACATACTAAAATTTTATTTTGATTAAGCCATTTTTACGGCAGTTATCGTGCTAACGGACAGACAGACAGACAGAATGAACAAAGTCATAAACACTTTTCAACTTTGTTGTAAAGTGTTAACAAAGTCATAAACACTTTTCAACTTTGTTGTAAAGTGTTAATAAAAAAGAACACAAATTTGAAAAATCTGTACAAATTAAGAATGAGCATTACTATAAAGTGAGTTTTTATTTATCATTTTGATTTGATAATATCAGAGATTAAATGGAAAAATGGCTCTTCACTGAGATTATGTTTAAAAAATATTTTATTCACCCATTTAAGTTATCTGCGAACAATGCAACGCCCCTTTTGTTAGAGCTAGCTCATCGGCACCAAATATTCTTGACTGCAGTGGTAGGAAAACTAATGTGTCATATGCCACATTTGTTCGTATTTTTAAAAACATTTCAATGCGATTAAACGTTCTATGTCAGTATAGATAGATATTATTTTCTTTGATTATGATATAGTCATGAATATTTTTAACACTTTACAACATAGTTGAAAAGTGTTTATGACTTTGTTCATTCTGTCTGTCTGTCTGTCTTCCGTCTGTCTGTCCGTTAGCACGATAACTGCCGTAAAAATGACTTTATCAAAATGAAATTTCAGTATGTTTTTCAGACGGTCTGTGGAACCTATGGGAATATAAATAAATAATATCACCCAATTAGTTTTTTATTGAACCCGGGTTGAAAAAATGAAATACATTGAACCCTATGGGACCTAATTTGTCAAACATTTTTTAAGCAAATTTAAAATTCACAAATTGCTTCGAAATTTTTAGGAAATATTCACATTATCCCATAAAATATGTATAAAAAATTTCAGTAAAATATGTTAAATAGTTTTTTAATTAAAAATTATTTAATATACGGAAAAAAGTAATTTCAATTAAATTCTGACTTTTGAGATATCCTCCAGAAAGAAAAAAGAGATATATTTGTCGCATGGTAAACCCATGAGCCAATATTTTCGGGAATGCGACCTAGAGTCTTCTTATTTATTTTGGGGGTCAGCCTTTTCGTTCGGCCATCTGCACTCGAAATAGAAAACCTGGATGTCGAAGCTGCTTTGGATCTCGGATTCGTACCGAAAGATTTAACGTCCTTTTCGGAAGGGTCATAGGGTCCTCGGCGACTTTCAATTAGTGGCCGAAGGAATATCAGTTTCGCAGGGGCTTGAGAAGGGGCTTTTTGTTTTTGGAAGGCCTAAAGCCAATGGCGGTGCTTTGGGGTCAAGAGGTTAAGTCCCTGAATCCAATGGGATGTTTGTATGCGCCTCAGGGGCGTGTTTTAAAATCTTGGAGAGAGAGAGTTTTTGAGAAATTTGAAAGAGGAGCAGGGAGAAGTTTTGGCGTTGTGAGTGAGAACAGATACTCCAGCAGCATTGTCCTCAACCATGAGAGGCTGTTCATTCAGCGAATGCTCGGTGAGTTACTCATTTAAGGGCCTATGCCTGATTTGCATATTTTCTCTCTCTCTCTCCGGATTTAAGGATATTTAAAATATTGCATAGGATTGTTTAAATTTAATTTTTAATTACCATCTTTCACATTTTAGTCTATGAGACTACATATACGTTTGTAATTGTTTATTTGTTATCTTAAAGGGGTATACTTTCATTTTGAATATTTTGAATCAATTTTGTTGTAAATATTTTATATAGTGTAAATAAATTAATGTTTGTAAATACACATAAATACACACGGCCTTTTTTCTTCTTCGCGCTCTTACCGGGCGTGTCTTAAAAAGGAAGTTACCTTAGGACAAAATAATTTGGTGCCTTAAGCCAGGATGAATTTGGTTGGGTTCAGTAACGAAAGAAAATAAATTGACGCCAACGAACTGGATAAGAATTATGTTTGGTGCATTAACCAAGGAAAATTTTTTTTTTTGAAAGATGGTAATAATAAAACAAATAGTAAATGTCAATATCTGCAATAAAAAAAATTTTTTTTCCCTAGTAATAAATAAATTTTAATATGAGAAATTTAGAAGAAATTTTTAAACATTGGATAAAAGTAGAAACTGTTTCATTTGCCATGAAAATATGTGCTATTTTAATGTTACATTGATAAAATACAAAGAAATTTAATTTGTGAGAGTTATGTGTATATATTTATTTTTTGGTTTATATAATATGTCATTGATTGCATCTTACATGTAAATGGGGAAAGTTTAAGAATTTTTTTGGAATTTAAGAATTTTTGGGGAAAATGGTAACATCAAGAAATTTTTTGGAAACGAAATTAGATAGAGGCTATTTTAAGTACAAAAAAAAAAAAAAAAAAAAAAAAAAAAAAAAAAAAAAAAAAAATCTTTTCTTGAGTCTATTTGAAATAATTTAGATAGAATGTTTTTTCCAAATTTATGTAGAGATAAAAAGCGGTTTCTTTTTCCCATGGGAATTTATTCAATAACTGGGTTTGGATAATGATTTTATGTATATCGAGAGGAGTTGTGTTTTTGTGAGGCAAACTTTTTGGGTCCACGTTATGGTTTGAAAATTTTTGTTGGTATTAATCTCTTTGTATATTTCTTAAATTTTGTATATGTTTTTGATTATGTATATTCTTTTGGTAGTGTATTTTTGGGACAAATTTTTATTTTTGACATTTTATAATTTTGGTCGCGAAGATTATTTAATTAATACACATTTGAGTGATTTTTAGTTTTAGAACAAAATTTTTGCTGAAATTAGAAGTAATGTGAGATTATAATAAACCTTTTATATGTTATGGGTACGAGTTTACAAAAATTTTACAAATGGTTCTGAAAATGATATTTAGAATGTGAGTGGGTTAGATAATCGAATTTTCAAAGGCAACAGAATTTTCTCTTAACTTTGACGGTTCCATTTTATGGCAAACACAAGGATTTCCAAAAGTTTCTTGTTCACACAACACAGATGTTTTCAAAGGGGGGCAACATTGGTTGAAATTTGATACGTCGCAGTAGGGTTTCTTCCTCACTCCAAAAGGAGGGTCATTTTCACAGACAAAACACAAGACCCGCAGAATGGTTACAAAGAAAAAAGGAGTGGTTTTAGCAGATATGTTTTACGGGAGCTGGGAGTTAGTTAGCGGAGGAGAACATAAATTTCAAAGAGGGATGGACGACACATACAAGTAGAGAGACTGCCTTTCGTTTGGATAGAGTTACTGAGTGAGTAATAGAATGGCGTTGCAGCTGGAGTTAGTTAGGTTATTGGGAATTAAAATACATAAAGTAATAAGTGTATTGTTTTTCGAAAAAAGGTAATAATAATAATAATAATAAATAATGAAAATAAATAGATATTATATTAATTCAAGTGGTAACAGAAATGGAAACAAAATTTTGATTACTAAGGAAACTTTCGTTTACAAGGGAATTCTAATAAAGTGACAAAGATAACAGACAAAGTACAAACAACAAAGAGTAAATTTTTAAGTTTAATAAACAAATAAATAAATAAATAGGCCTTTTAACAATTGTTGATAGGATATATAATTTGACCTTAGGCACATATTTTTCTGCGGGCAGAATTGTGTGATGTTTGGGATTTAGAGTGTATATTTCTATATTTTGGGGATTGAATCAAACTGTTTGGGTGATCAACAAAGGGTTTTTTTCATCTCCTGATGACACATAACGTTGAAAGGATTTATTTTAAATAAATAAGCAAAAAGTATTTCATTTTTTTTTTGTATCTCGTAACTTTTTTATTCAATATTTTTATCGTCTATAAAGGGTACTTTCCTACATTCACTTATATTTTACTTTTGTTAAAACACACATAATTTAATAAATTATTCGGAATAGAAAATTGATAGGTTTGTTAGATTGTTAGGCTCAAAAGGGAATCAATTTTTGTATACAATAATTTTCTTAAATCGTTACACGTAGTACTGTAAGTGACAGTTGCCGGCATATTTTCTGAACGCATGGAGATTTTTTTTAGTTTCTATGGGTAGTTTAGTAAAGAAAGGTGAGATTTGCTAGTTGTTTTTTTTCCTTCGGGTATGTTGAACGCTAACAAGGCTTTGGAAGATAAAATAGTTATAAAATGTAGTTGTGGGAGAATGCAGTTGGATAATAATATCACTAATTTAGCATTTTTAAGTAGTGTTTCTAAAAAAAGAAAGGAAAAATATATGGTGTTTTCTCTTGTGATTTGGTTTTATTGTTAGGGTGTTATCTCTTTACCTACATAAATGGTCATGGTTAAATATGTATTTTTATAGTTAATAATAGGCTAGGATATAGTGTGGTTAGAATGATAGGGGTATTTTTTCATGATAGATGGAATGGATAAGATATAAAATTGAAGATCAATGGTATTTCATTTTAAAAAAAGGGGGAAATTTATATTTTTAATGTGAGGCTAGTGTTTATTTGAGGAAAATATGGCTTAATGCATAAAGTGGTGAAAGTATTAATAAAAAGTGTGATAAAACCCTTTTTGTAAAGAAATAAAGGAAGTGAGGAAATGAGTGAATAAGATGTTTTTGTTTAATGAAACAAAATTTTAGCACTTAGAGTAAATTTTCCCTTCGAAAGTAAGAAAAGGATTTTCGTTTTATCAGGCAAAATTTTGCGAGGTGTGGTTTTTTTTTTCTGAAAGGTACACGTTTGGGAGATATTTTGGTTTTTTTTTCATACAGACTGGAGAATAAATAGAACAAAAAAAAAAAAAAAAAGTTTTTTTTATGCAGTAAGACACTGTAATTTTGAGTTAAAGTCACGTATTAAGCGACGGGTTATACATATGTACATGTAAAATTTTCGAATGGGTTTGAAACTTTCATTTTTTGGCAAAAATGTATAATTTTCTGTAACTTGCAATTAATGAGATATTTTAATATGTTGGATGATTTTTTTTTCTTTGGATAGAAAATTTTTAGTTTAGATCATGTAATTTAATTATGAAAATTTTGTGTGATATTTTATGGTTTTGAATTTTTGAATTTCATGGTATATGAAACATGTTATTTAACGCAAACTTGCCTTTGGCAGTACAGTTTTTTTATATGTAAAGAAGTAAAGTTTTTATAGCTAAGAGAGTAAAATTTTATACATTTTTACGTTCATGTTCATGCATTTAGAAATTTTGCATTTTGTTTTAAAATGTTTTGTTCTCGGAGGGAGAGAAGAATAAAGTGCATATTGGCTAGGTCTCTTGGTGGTAACTTTGCCGTCACTAAGGCCAGTCTCTCTATATATATATATATTGTATTTTGTATAAAAATTATTATTAATACTGTTGAAGCAGTTTGCACAGCACGAAAACTCCAAGGTGATGCGCACGGAAGGTGCTATATGATATGTTCATTTCAACAATTTTCATTTCGGGTCAGCAGGTGACCGGATGTTGGCACATGCCAACACTATATAAACAATTTTGGATGACTGCCTACGGCATTTTAATATGTCGTACAGATCTGCACAGAGTCAATTACTGTGTTGGTTTTCCTCTACGGACGGGGTGCAGAAGATTCCACCGGTGTTTGTTTTTTTCCTCTACGGACGGGGTGCAGAAAGTGCACGATACCACACGAAAGAACTGTGTCCTGAACTGTGCGGGGTGACTGCGGTTTTCTTCAGTACTGATGTTAAAACTATCACAATACGCACACTCGTCATAAAAAATATGTAGAAAGAGTTACACAATGAGTTTCAGTCCTTGCGGTTATAGAGCGGTTTTTTCATCAGCCATGGTTCAGTTTATGCCAAGTACAAGGCGTATAAACATTTATAGCCACAGACGTGCCTTTCGTTATAAACAATTTCCATGTATCAGACTTTGTATACTGAACAGGCAATTACACGTTTCCTGTGATTTCTACCGTCTGTTTTCTACTGTTTCCGTGATTTCTACTGTCTCGTTTTACAATGCATACATTTGCACGTTTCCAGTTTTCTACAGGACAGTTTTCTACAGTTTTACATGTTCCAGTTATATATACTGGGAAAAGTTGTCCACGTGCCAGTTTTTTTACGGGTCCAGATTCCAGTTATTTTATTGCTGCCACACATCAAACTTTGTGTTTATTTGTTTACAGTACAAACGGTTCCAGATGCCAGTCAATTTGATTTCGTAAGGGCAGACATCGGACATTGTGTTCAATACTTTACTATGTGTTTATGGGGTGTGCACAGAATAGACACTCCTCATCATTGCGGTCAATCAACAACAACTTTTGGTGATAAACTTTCTACACAGTGGTAATTTTCCATAATCACTTATCATAAACAAGGAACGTATGCAGGTATGATAATTTTTGTAAGAAGAAGTGGCCAACAAAATACACAACAATTTTCAGGGATGCCTGATCCCAATGCTTTTGCCTTCTGGTGCACAATTTGAAATAAACTTTTGGAGAACTAAAAAACATTATCAGTGAGAAAAGTAATTTAGTTTGAGTGACTTTGTACAGCCTTGTGCAACACAAATAACAGACTTTCTGATTTGTTGTCCTGAATTCATCAATTTGTTTTATATTTTGATTTTATTGGATTGTGTTTATATTGACAATTGTTTTTTTGTCTTTTATATGCAATATGATGTTTTTTCTATGTGTTTGATTATACTATAGGAGGAAACTTCTGTTTTCAGAGGTTAGTTTTTAGTAGCTGTTGAAGCAGATTGCACTCCAGCACATTTGATTTTGCCTTATGGTTTTGTTTGTAAAATTGAATTTTTTAATTTGATTTTTTAATTTTAAAATTTTTTAAATTTGTGGATTTTTGATGTTTTAATGGGGAAATGGAGGTAATTTTTGGAAAGGCGTATTGCATTGGTAATTTGCTTTAATGTTTTTGATGGTAAATTTTTTAAAAAAAAAGTTTTAAATTTTTGAAATTTTGAAATTTTAATTTTTGGATTTTGGAATTTTTAATGGGGAAATGGAGGTATATTGTCGCATGGTAAACCCATGAGCCAATATTTTCGGGAATGCGACCTAGAGTCTTCTTATTTATTTTGGGGGTCAGCCTTTTCGTTCGGCCATCTGCACTCGAAATAGAAAACCTGGATGTCGAAGCTGCTTTGGATCTCGGATTCGTACCGAAAGATTTAACGTCCTTTTCGGAAGGGTCATAGGGTCCTCGGCGACTTTCAATTAGTGGCCGAAGGAATATCAGTTTCGCAGGGGCTTGAGAAGGGGCTTTTTGTTTTTGGAAGGCCTAAAGCCAATGGCGGTGCTTTGGGGTCAAGAGGTTAAGTCCCTGAATCCAATGGGATGTTTGTATGCGCCTCAGGGGCGTGTTTTAAAATCTTGGAGAGAGAGAGTTTTTGAGAAATTTGAAAGAGGAGCAGGGAGAAGTTTTGGCGTTGTGAGTGAGAACAGATACTCCAGCAGCATTGTCCTCAACCATGAGAGGCTGTTCATTCAGCGAATGCTCGGTGAGTTACTCATTTAAGGGCCTATGCCTGATTTGCATATTTTCTCTCTCTCTCTCCGGATTTAAGGATATTTAAAATATTGCATAGGATTGTTTAAATTTAATTTTTAATTACCATCTTTCACATTTTAGTCTATGAGACTACATATACGTTTGTAATTGTTTATTTGTTATCTTAAAGGGGTATACTTTCATTTTGAATATTTTGAATCAATTTTGTTGTAAATATTTTATATAGTGTAAATAAATTAATGTTTGTAAATACACATAAATACACACGGCCTTTTTTCTTCTTCGCGCTCTTACCGGGCGTGTCCTAAAAAGGAAGTTACCTTAGGACAATATTATATAATAAATATCTTTCCAGAAGTTTAATCATTTTGTATATGAGAGAGGTTTCACATCTTAAAATATATTTGGTAGATAACAATTTTTCAAATTTTTTTTTTAATTTTATATAACTCTTCATGATATACTTATTTGATGGCATTTTTAATGCACTTTCCTACGTCCTAGAGAGTTAAAATTTGGTACACAGCTTAAATTTCTTGTAAATTTTATTCTACAAAAATTTGGTGGATCTTTAAATATAGATCATACATTTTTTTCGAAATGGCCTGCAAATAATCCCCGTTCACTTCTATAAATCATTGTTGTAATATTGTTAAAAATTCTGATGTGGGCAGCACATGTCTTTCCCTGCAGACTCATATTCACGTTCTCTTTATTTCTTCAATAATTTCGCTAAAATAGCCCGTTCCTTTTTCCTGAATCGTACTAGAATAACCTACAAATGATTTATGTACCAAATTTTGTTAAATCTGTTATATAAATCACTTGTAGGTCATTGAGATATTATACACCAAATTTTGTTAAATTTGTTCCATTAGTTTTTAGCTAGAGTGTATAAAGGCAATTTCTGACGGCCATTTCGCAAAGAAGGCAGATTCTTTTATTACGAATCGTACTATAATCTAATGAACATCAGGGTTTCCTACAAAAAACATACCAAATTTTATGAAATCCGGTCCATTAGTTTTTCAATTAGAGTGGATGTAATATCCTGACAGACACATAGAAACATGCACAGATACACTCTTACACACACAGACGTTTTCCTAAAAATATTTTTTTCGTGTTCCAGAAGTCCCAAAACGTGTAGATCCTACGAAAATTCGAGTTCCGATCTTCTGCACGATTCCAATACTTTGAATACATACACACACACATATATATTATCTGCGTATCTGTGTATCTAAATTCCGTGCCTATGTAATTACAATAGTTGTGATTTTAAATGATCCCTAAACTTTTATTATTTCTTCAACGAAGCCTAATTTTAACTTATGCAGAATGCAAATATCTGAAGCGATTGTAAGGTGAGTTACATAAGAATTGCTGACTTTTTTTCATCCAAAATTATTTAGCTCTGGAGTCTGGAATACAAGTTATATGAATGAAATATTCATTGATTTTGCATAGAGAATCAGATGATTTATATTTCGATACAGTTTTAAATATTTAAGTATAATAAATTACTGTAGTACTGTGATAATGTAAAAGATATCACCACTGAATGTATCACATTTTAAAAATTTTTAAATGAAATTGCATTTCAGTTGGAAAGTGTTTCACAATCAATGCTTATGCATGATTGATCTTTCTTGTTAAAATTTATTAATTTTAAATTAAAAGTATAAGATGGTTAGAATACAAATATAAATAAATTCAGAGGCAATCATTCGTTTTATCCATATATTAATTTTAAATTTTAACAGTTTATTCAAACAAATTTTCATTTAATATTTGTTATCGGAAAGAAATCGATGGAACTGTGTTTTAATTTAAGAATAGAATTTATTTGATTTTAATAAGATTCGGAATCTAATAATTGAAATTAAAATCACAGAAGAAATTGCAAATAAAATATCAGTGTTAAATTTCAAAGTAAAAAGTACCGACTTGATTTCATATTTTCATCACCAGTCAAGCAATCGTTGTACAAATGCGATTAAATTTTTTTTGCGATAAATTTAAAAACATAACAAATTGCAACTCGCACTTGACCAATGATAATAACCAACGAGTTAGTATATATGGAGGGAGCGCGGTCCAATCTTTTTAACATGATTCAAACATGGAGCAGGTGTTGTTGGTCGCGGAGAAGCAAATTCATGATTTGGCGATTTATCGCTTAATCTGTGTAGTGTACTTTCTGTTTTTTTTTCAACTTCTAGAGGATGAGGGGGAACGGGAGGTTGTTATACGTTATAGGAATTTAAAGAATATGAAGAAAAATACGAAATAGGATTAGAATATTTTATTACCAAAAAATTTTATTACTAAAGAATAATTTTGTTAATGAAGTCCGTAAAACCGTAAAACAAATTGAACTACAAAGCAATTGCAAATAAAATATGATATGAAATAGATTACAAGTATACAAATTGAAGAATATGTATATTATATTTAAAAATAATTAAAAAGTATATGGAAAAATTGTATGCATGCTTGCGTAAAATGTAGAATTCTCCACTTTTATCTATGAAAGTTGTGTTAGCAGTATCTATATATGCTTTGAGGCGTATTACGACTGAGTCATTTTTACGTATAATTTATTTTAATATATTGTATGCGTACTGCCAAATATAAAACAATGTAATATTTGTAATAATAAAATATTTTACTTTATTTATATTTTTTTTGTTCATAAAATGACATTTCAGAATAAAATACAAAATTATGTCTAAATCCATAAATAGGGGCTCTATTGAAATAGCCATGATTTCTAAATTGTCAAAACGTGTTCGGAAGGTTTTTGCATGTTTAATCGATATAGAATTTGGAAATTTTTTTAAAATGTTTTTCTATAAAGTATAGGAAATAAATAAGATTATAAAATATTATGGCCCAAAATACAAAAATTGCATTTCATTATAATAGTTTCAGAAATTTGGTTGCTAATAATTCGTTCGAAAAATGCTTTAAATACATATTGTGAAATTTGCATAAAGAATTAAATAGACCGTAAGCACAATTACAGTGGGCTAACTCAATGTGGCATAGAAATATCAAATGTTGTACATATTAAATATTAAAAACTTATAGTAAAAATTGCAGTTCAATCTACCCCAAATTATTTCTAAAAATTTTAAGAACAACTACAGCATTAAGACCAAAATTATAATTAAAGCTATGTGCAGAATCTAGTTTTAATGACTTTTAAATAGAGTTAATTTTTTAACACTTTACAACCAAGTTGAAAAGTGTTTATGACTTTGTTCATTCGGTCTGTCTGTCTGTCTGTCTGTCCGTTAGCACGATAACTGCCGTAAAAATGACTTAATCAAAATGAAATTTTAGTATGTTGTTTAGACGGTCTGTAGGACCTACGGGTATATAAATGAATAATATCACACAATTAGTTTTGGATTGAACCCGGGTTGAAAAAATGAAATACATTGAGCCCTATGGGACCTAATTTTTCAAACATTTTTTAAGCGGATTTAAAATTCAGAAATTGCTTCGAAAATTTTAGGTAATATTCAAATTGTTCCATAATATATAAAAAAAAAATTCAGCGAAATATATTCAGTAGTTTTTTAAATAAAAATTAAAATATTAATAACACTTCTTATATGAAGCGATCACGTGACCATGATATGAAAAGATCACGTGACCCACTTCAAAATGATATATGGCATCCATCTTGTCTCAAAATCGTGATTTTTAAAGTTCTTTTTAATTCATATTGAGTGTTGTATTCGTCCTAAAACCACTTTATTTTTGCTTAAATTCTGTGCATCTACATACTGAAACAACTCAATTACAAGATATTTGAGTTTAAATGCTCATCCAAATTTGATTATTTCTACAACGATGCCTATTTTTCACCTATGTAAAATGTAAACAGCAAAATATGTAGAATGAGTTGTATTAGATATGCTGTATTTCTTTAACACAAAATCATTTAGTTCATGAAGTCTGCATAGCTGATATGATTGAAATATTCGTTGATTTTATAAAGAGAAGGACGATTTTTTTCGATGAAGTTTTACGCATAGAGTTTAATTACTTGTAGCTCCATGGCCTTAATTTTTAAATAAAATAAATTATTATAGTATTGTGATGAATGACATGAATGGGAAATTATTTATGAATGAAATGCTGCTTTTATAGAGAGAGCCAGCCGTGTTATTTTTTCTATGACGTCATTTGAATGAATTTCAGTTGTTTTCAATGAAGTTTACAAATATAATAAATTATCGTAGTATTATGATAATTCTAAAATTATTACCGAGGAATGTATCACATTTTAGAGATGTTTAAACCAGGCAATTTATATTTCAATGCCGTCATTTGAATGAAGTTCATTTTTTTCGAAGAAGGTTTAAGTTTTCAAATATAATAAATTAATGTAGTATTGTGATAAGTTTTAAAATTTTACCTATGAATGTATTGCATTTCAGACATGTTTAAATAAAATTGCATTGAAGTTGGAAAGTGTTTCATAATCAATGCTTTAAGCATGATTGATCTTGTTATTAAATGCTTCTGTATTTGTAATGTAAAGTATGTAAGTAAAAATGTATGATGTAAGTACAAATATTTATATTGGTAGAGCTGTTTCTAGATCAAGAAGCCTATTACTTAAATTATGATGAGGAGAATGTGAGGTTATTTTAGAGTTAAGATTGCTCATTTAATAGATTGCTAACGCATGATCAGGAAGTCGGTGATTCAAATACTTCTTTGGGCAAGGCATATTTCTTTCTCGAGAACTAAACAAGAGTTGTTGTTATTGAGACCCAGACCTCCCGACCTACCAGAAAGGTGTAAGGTAACTGTTTGGACGACCGGGAAGAGCCACTCAATTTAGACTGAAACCCAGTGGGGGAGGCATCCACAGGGACCGCACCCTCCTTCCCCTACCACCAACCTCTCGGAAGGAGCTACGGACCCACATGTTTAACGTGATCGTACTCCGCATGAACACGGCGGCAGTTTTAGCAGCGAAAGGAATCGAACCCGGGCCGACCGAGTGCAATTCCCGCGTGCTAACCACTGGGCTACCGCGCCAAACTAAACAAGGGTGTTATAACAAAATACTTCTTGAAAACACTGGGAGTTTGATGATACATCCTTTGATTTTTAATTTGTGAACGGGGAAATATATATCTTTTAATCGAGATGTTTATATGAAATTAATTCTAACCAGCATCGGCACCTATAGAATTTATCCGGAGGGATTCAAGGATAAGATTAACAACAACGACTAGTTTGATGTCAGCCTTTGTGATTTTTAAGTGCCCCCTTGTCTTCCCCTATGGGCGTCCATGCTAACTAGTAATACTTATTAAGTACGATTTACTCTGAACTAGAAATGAGATCATGCTCATATATCATATATCTTTATATAAAATGCACTGAAAATTTATGGTGTAAAGTCTAGTTGACATTTTCGATGAATGTAAACTATTATTATATTTTATTATGAACATAACATTTTAGCATACGACACGCCTTTACTCTCATCTATACTCCTATTTTTCTTCCCTAGCCACCAAATCTTGCGATTCGCCAACCTTCGCCAAGTTCTACCTCGAAGGGAAAACATACGAGGATACCGAAAATAACTCTATAACTATCAGCAAAATATTCCAATTTTTTTTTAAAGTGTTAGAATGACATTATAAGTCTTTTGAAATATCATAAACACCAAAAATAAAGCAAATCTTCTAATACAGCATTAAAAGCAATGGAATTAATAGTCAAATGAAATGCGCCACGCTAAAATCTAGCAAAGTTACTTTTTAACTATATTTGTAAGATACGTAATGAAAACAAATCTTATCCATGAAAAGAGTAAAGCCCTCATTTTACATGCTTTTACTTGCTGCCGTAAGTACAACAGTACATAACCATTATTTTACCATTTATATTTCTCAAGTTCGCTCTCGGTCTGAAATCGCCACTGAAATGTATAGGGTCACAGTCGGGAGAAAACGCGTTCTCGGGAAATTCGTCCGTACAAAACTTGCCTTTATCTTTGACGACGATTGCAACCCTTAAGCTCCCTTCATATATACTACTTCGATGATAATAACCGAATGATCATTTCATCAAAAATTAAATCTGGAATGTATTTCTTCCCTATTAAATGCAGAAAGCACATAATGTTACGAAACATGGCATCTGGTACATAGGCGTCGTATATTTATTTTGCTGCATACAGGCCAGAACACGTTTCCTGTTACTGCAGTTTCAAACAACTTAAATGTTGCGAAAAGAAATGTTTTATTTGACTTTGGAATGTTGTCGAATAAATAAATCTTCAATTTTTTATCTGAAATTATAATTTTTCTGTATCCGGTTTTAATTTACCCATCTGCGTTCTCCGTACAGAGCAAACTTTTATTACTTAATATGGCATAAGGAGACTTTTATTCGCTAGGAAAGTTTGTTTCATATGTCATTTCAAATTTGTCTGTTTTAATTTTGATCTCTTTTTGACATATTTATGTATTTTGACCCGGCCCAACCCAACCCGAAATTAATAAAATATGGCCCGAGATCAGCCCGTGGGCCGGTTTCGGTCCCACGGGACAGTCCCGAACCCGTGAGTCAGATCGGACCAAGCCCGAGCCCGTGCAGACCTCTAACTTGGATCCTTTGAGATTGATATTTAAAATTGAAACATCTCCCCAAATTGAATTTCAAAATACGCCATTGTGGTCTAGTGATAGTAAGACTAAGTCCATGAGCCCATACACCTTCAGGAACTTGATCACTAGAACAGGAGACCAGTGAAGATCCTCTCTGGTCAAACCAATGCAAGATAGTAGATGGTCAGGAGAGAACTGTTAAAAGTTTCATTTAAGGCACGTTGGAAAAACTTTTAAGTCCCTGGGCAAATGAAAGTGCTTTTGTGTGTCATCTGACAAACCTTGAGACTGCTGTTTGGGTTTTCCTATCTCTCATTTGTTCAAGTGCAGCACTGGGATGGTCCATGAGGTACCAGCTATGAGCAGGAGGACTTTTCCCGAAAAAAAAAATCGCTAGTGTCTGCGGATAGTTTTGCAGCCCATAGAACTTAAACAACGATTGTTTTTTCTAATGTCTGTGACTCAACTTACAGAAGTGTAACCATACTTATTTAAGAGGAGGTGCAGCACGTTTCAGACTGGAAAAATTAAAAAATTAAGCAATAACTTTCAACTAGTATAATATTAGTTTTTTTCAGCATAGGTAATTTTGACACGAACTAAAATATTCGTGGCAAAATCATTACACGTAAAAAATGAAGTTAGATGATCTAGTGGTGATAAAAGTCGTACATTTGCATGAAAAAAACTATACGGTATAAACTTCACGAGTATATTGTTTGATCATGGAGTTAGGGGAGACCTTTTACCTCCATAGGTTTGATATTATAAGCGCACTTTGTAGAATTTTCAGTTTAAGTGACAACGCAATATAGGAAACACGAGCGGAACGAGAAATATATTAAGTGAACATTCTAAATTCATTTTAAATATTTCAATCTTTCGAATAGCTTCAATAAAATTTATTTTCCTCCAAAATTACCAAAATTGTGAAAATAGCTCAAACTTCTATTCATTTGCAAGACGATTAACGTTTCTAAATCAAACTTGAATGGATATGAATACCAAAGTTCTCAAAGCCCAGAAGAACAATGACAGAGAGATTATGAAAGCCATCCGCCATCTTCAAGGTCCGAAAGGTTCTTCTTTTGCTGACATCAAAAAGTACTTGACTTCAGAGAATCAGTTGGTTGATGCAGCTGACCAAGCTAAGCTCAAGTTGTTTCTCAAGGATGCTGTTGACCGTAGAACCTTGGCTAAGTTGGATGGAAAGTACAAATTGATGGAGAGAGGGAAACGTCGACGCAGGTCCGGCTCCAAAGGCAGATCTAAATCCAGAAAGCGTTCCAGTGGACGAAAGCGTAAACGTTCCAGCAAAGGAAGACGAAAGCGTTCATCTGGAGGAAAACGAAAGCGATCCAGTGGAGGAAGACGACGTTCAAAAAGGAAGCACAAAGGACATAAGGAAGGGGATGGTTGTGAATAACTCTGCAACGGGCGCACAATTTCAGATTTAACATTCGAAGAGGTCAGCGAGATTTTTGAATAGCGTCAAATAATTCAAGGATAACAGAAAGCTGAATAGTAGAAACAATTGTTACGTTATTAAAGGACATCGTAAAATTTTATGGAAGCATAAGAAATTATAAAATATATAAAAATATTTTGGTGTCTAATGTGAATTCCTTTTCGTTTTACCAAATTAATAGAACTTTTAAATTAACTTTCTCATGCATTGTTATATATATAAACAGTAGAATGCAATGTATGAGCCAAATTGCTATGGCTAATATGTTAACATTACGTACCAGTAATATGGCGCAAATATTTTCGCCAAATATGTGTGTTAAGTTTATATTATACACTTGCATTTATTTCGCAAGTAGTGAAATTTAAGTGTAGCGTTTTTATAATATACTTAACTAAACAGAACTACTTAAAATTGAATCGGGCACTGTAATAAGAAGAATTATTTAGATATATCCAGACTTAGATCGTTATACATTTTAATTATGTACATTAAAATCAGATGGTAAATTATTATATTAAAATACAATGTTATTGTTTCGTTTTACATCTTCTCTTTTCGAAAAATGATTGAGGAAAAATTTTAAATAGTTTTACAATTTTAACTCTACTCCCCAAGAATGCATTTGAGTACAATTACGACTTCTATAATGTTTATAGCCAAAACAGATGCTTACTCGCTAATTTTACTCGCCAATTTTACTGCACTGTCCTTTCGGAAGTTGATATGCTGATCATTTCAGAGTCAACGAGCAGTTCTCATCACGCATATTCGACATATGGCGTAATCGCTAAAATTTTAGTTATTGAAAAACAAACATAGAATTTTTTAAATTTTAATAATTAAAAAAAAAACACTGATTATTAAACACAGAAAAATTTTAAATTACATGAAAGTAAACAAAAAGTGTTAATTTCTATGCAAAAAATAAAATTTCATATGTAGTTTTGTCTACGATATTTAATCTAATGTGACTTAATCATTATCTGAGCCTCGCTGGACTTAAAAGGCAGATCCCAGACCGTGACTCAATTGGGTACTTTTCCATTTCGCCGGCGCAGGCGATAAAGTCGCCAAAAATACTACAACCGATATTAAAATGTTTATGCCTATAAAGTAAAAAATTCTTAGAACTAACATTTATTAACATATTTTTATGTATATACTGTGTGCTGTCGCCAATAAAGTCTACTTGGCGAAATTTGCGCCGGCGAAATGGAAAAGTACCCTCAATTGTTATTTGTGCCTTTCTAGACTATATAGAATTTCTATAATTGCTCAGTATACCTACCTCCAAATATATACAACTAAAATGAAATTGTGATTAACTCTGTTACTCGTTATAGGCTGATGTGAAACATCAGTCTTTTAACATATTTCGAAGGGGAAAATATTGAAGTGTGCTGTGTGTGATGATGGTATAATGTAGTTTCAGTGGCAGAAATCTGAGCTTTGCGAAAAATGTAAACATTTTGAACGCTTATATGTTCGAACCTAATAGATAAAAATGTAAATAATTTTTCTTGGTTTGTTGCAAATAAGATCCAGATTAGGAATATTAAAAAATAATTTCAATCTTTTAATAATTTGAATTTCTTTTTTTGAAAAAACTTAAAATGTATCTATCCGAGTGAGTGTTTTTTTATTTTATTTTTCCTAATTTAACTCGAAATATCTTCGAAACTATAAAAAAGAGATATAAATAGTAAACAACAGAAATATGTATTAGGAAGTTTAGTTTCTAAATATATATTTATTATTAAAAAGAAACTCTTAGTTTTTAAGTAATTGGCTTGTCAATTTGAAGAATGAATATTTTCGGTTTTTAAATTTGTAGTGTTAAGTTTATGTATCTCAAAAACAAAAATCGGTACTTTTCCATTTCGCCGGTGCAAATTTCGCCAAGCAGACTTTATTGGCGACAACACACAGTATACACATAAAAAAATGTTAATAAATGTTAGTTCTAAGAATTTTCTACTTTGGAGGCATAAATAATTTAAAATCGTTAAATATAGGTTGTAGTATTTTTGGCGACATTATCGCCTGCGCCGGCGAAATGGAAAAGTACCCAAAAATCACTAACTATGAACAATAAGAAGAAATTCCCTGATGGATGTTGTGGGTCCATGTCTTTATTGACTGGACTAATAGCACTAATTGGAGGCGCTGAAAAGAAAGGATATCAGGCACATGAAATGACCTAATTCTCGGATCGGCCTATTTCTCAGATTTTCAGTATGTGGCTTGCCTTAAACATACCTGGGATACAAAAGACGAGTTTTACAGAGGAAACATCCATCAGACGCTTTAGACCCTTATAACTGCCTGAAAAGAAAGTTGGGATAAAATCCGTATTCTTGAAAGACTTTTTCTTGAGAGTATGCTGTTTATGTTTAAATGTCGGTATGCAGATGGGATGATACATTTATTGTTATTATACCTAGATGTCCTAGATGTTCTCGTTTATGCTGTCTTGTTCTCTTTTTTTGGTTGGGTATTCATATCATATCATGTACTTAAAGAGGTTACATTGCCCCTAATTGTATGTGATGTGTTCTTTTTCCTAGTCGGTGTTCAGCAATAGTTACATCTGTCTCTGTTCCTTTACAATTGTCAACCAGTGTATTATATATGTCTTCTATTATACCCTTGATGTTAATCTCTAAACG